>JARVXP010000159.1:0-214962 GCA_029856935.1 Cyclocarya paliurus
ACCAGTCTGGGCACTCCCCTCCTAATAAAAAGGAAAAAGATGGAATGTATTTTTTTGAAAAAGATGGAATTATATCAAGCTTAGTCAACTGAAATCTAACACGGTTGGAGCTTGTATTGACATTTCTTGCAGAGCCAGGATAACAATGATCGTATGGCTTATTGGCTAACCAACACATCTACGTTGTTGTTTTTGCTCCAACGAAGTTTAAAAGCCAGCAGTGGAACTGCAGCGCGGAAGCCTCCCACCCCAACATCATTATTTGGGAGGATGACTCAAGTACTGAGATGATTATGATATATATACAAATTTTTTTCTATCTATATTTGCATGTGTACATTTGTGTCCACGCATGTATGCTTTGGCACAAATGTACGCATCTATATACAGAATAAAATTTCATGGGCATTATCATCTGATTGTTGATGGTGTTTCCTAGGGTTTCCGTTCTTCTTCTGCCAATCTTTCAGTTGGTCCAATTGATATAGTCCGCCATGTTGAGGCGAAATATCCCGCTTTGCTTTTCAAGCAGCAGCTTGTTGCATATGTGGAGAAGATATATGGGATTATCCGAGACAATGTGAAGAAGGACTTGTCACCACTCCTTTCTTCGTGTATCCAGGTATAGTGAATCTCAATTTTCCAGCACTGTTTCTGTACAATGAATTGTCTTCTATTTTTCCTATACGGATTTTTGGGGCTTAAATTTTGCGAGACAATTAGTGCTGTCTACATACATGATTTTAGTATGAATTCAAGTTAGTTTATCTTTGTTTATATTTCATGGTCATTTTTTCCCTGAATCTGAAGTAATTTATCTTCTTTTAGCTTAGTTTACTCATTATACCCAGCCATATACAGGGCATGACTTTTATGGTAGGCCTGCTTTATTTCCTCTATATGTTTGCCACAGAAGGTGATGAAAGCCAGCTAGGTTTTCTAGGTTGATGTCCTGTGCTAGCCTGTAGTCCTATAGCACTGATTGGTTTATCATATCTTAACTAGCAATTTTCTAATGCCAGTTATCTGTCATCTGACAATCAGGCACCCAGAACATCGAGAGGAAGTGTTTTAAAGTCATCTGGGAGGTCTAATACGAATAGTCCCCCAGCTAGTCCCTGGCACAGCATCATTGAGAGCCTTAATGGCGTTCTCTGTACATTAAAAGAAAATTTTGTATGGAATTACTTTTGGGAATATTCAAGTGAATTATTATCTTTGAGTTTTGGGAACTTATAGTCAACTTTGTTTCAGGTTCCTCCAGTTCTTGTTCAGAAGATATTCACTCAGATTTTCTCGTATATTAATGTACAGCTCTTTAATAGGTAAACTGTGTTCCTCTGTGTGTGTCAAGATATATTATAAGCTGTCAGTATAACTTTTTTTTTTTTTTATCGGTAAACAAATTTTTATTGATCAAAAGAGTAGGCATAAGCCCAAGTATACGGGACATATGCAAGAGCAATACCTAGGCGTGCTAGTTTAGAGATACGAGGAATAAGCTTTCAGTATAACTTATGGATGCATTACTTGTTTGATGCTGCTGCAGTCTCCTCCTTCGACGAGAGTGCTGTACATTCAGCAATGGGGAGTATGTGAAGTCTGGGTTGGCTGAATTAGAGCTATGGTGTTGCCAGGCAACAGAAGAGGTACTATTTTGAAAAGTACTATACCTAGTGAAGGTCTGTTTGTCACTTGTTTAACCTTACCCTTCCCATGGGCAGATCTTTGTAATAGCACCCAATGAGCTGTAGCTCATTCGACACTTCCTCCCCAATAAGAATGGGCTGGAGGGGAAGGTTGTGGGTGTGTTTAAAACTACCACAAAAAAGAAAGAAAGAAAGAAAGAAAGAAAGAATTGTATTTATTATTGTTTGTTTGAACCTTTTATCTTTGCAGTATGCTGGCTCATCATGGGATGAACTCAAACATGCAAGGCAGGCAGTTGGATTCTTGGTATGTTCTTTTCGTGTTGAAGAACAACATAAACATGATTGATTGATTATTGATCTGACATACATTGAAAAAGCCAAATGTAGAATTAGGTTTAAGCGCCGTGGAAAATTTTCTATGGGATGAAGAAAACATATTCATTTGGTGGTATTTTCATATCAATCACTTTAATTTGGGTTAATTTTTATTTCTTTAATTACTGATAATTTTTTTTATTTCTTTAATTATTCAGAAATGGTAAGATATAAAAGTCTTAGGTTCATTTTCCTAGATGGATTTAGCATCCCAACTAGGTGTTTTCTCTTGTATACATCTAGTGTACTTAGCTACGCCTATTGACATTAATAAATTTTAGGTGTTTTCTCTTGTATACATCCAGTGTACTTGGTTACGCCTATTGACATTAATAAATTTTTAATTATATAGAAAAAAAGATATAAAAAGTCTTTCAGATATTAGTCATCAAGCAATAGGCTGCATGGTCGAGTCCAAATTAAGGCAATGTAGTTTGAGAGACTGATTTGAAGTTCTTTGAGTTACTACAGAAGTTATTGTATCCTTCCTTCCGAGATCTCTCATATTTATGCAAATTGTTGGGCTAAAACTCTTGTACTGAATGTTGTTAATTTTCTGGATTTGAATTAGCTTTTCTTCTGTTTTCTAGGTATTTCCTTTGTATACATCCTGTGTACTTGGGCTTTGCCTATTCTTGGTAATAAAGTTTCTTATTAATTAAAAAAATATATATATTTATGCAAATTGCTGGGATCATTTTTTCATTACAAAGGCACAAATTTCGCACATTAGTTGGGAACACTTATCCACATAACCTTTACAATTCACACAATCCTAGGTTTCATTTTCATAATATCTGTTAGTCAAATCCCTAATATATTCATCTGGTTTCACATTGTGTTGCTAGTAGCTTTTGCCACTTGACGGTGTAGGTTGACTTTGATGCCATTTGTCACGATTTGGGGACACATCAGCTACTTCTGGTCCTTACCCCAAAGGAACTAGTCATTATTGGATTTCTTGTAATTGCTTGTGGGATCTATCACATGCAAACATTTCACAGTCCATGTGGTTCAAAGTATCACATTCTTTCAACCAATTGTTTAAAGTTTTGCATGTGGAACTCTTATATAATTATTAAAGTGACGTCTCTTGTTACTTCTACTTTTATCCTTTGAATTTATAGCTTCTTTGTATCTAGTTATTTTTATGGGCATGATTTTGGGTTTTTTTTTTTTTATACGCAAGAAATTTGTTAACATAGTTCCGTATGGTTATGAGCATTATTTTTCTTCCATCATGTCTGCTTTTGTTGATGGTATTAAATATGGACGCTAATGCAGTAAATAGTTACTTTGGCTCTGATGGATATGATATTAAATCTCAACTTTCCGTAATAAACTCTGCAGGTTATACACCAGAAGTCTAGAATTTCCTATGATGAAATTACTAATGACCTCTGCCCTGTAATTCTCTCTCTCTCTCTCTCTCTCTCTCCACACACACATCATTGCATGATTTCTTTTAGAGTTTAAACTGATAGAACTGGCTGCATGTCTAGAAAAATATTGTTCTATCGTGCTCATTATTATTGCTTATGGTCTTCAGATCCTGAGTGTTCAGCAGCTCTATAGAATATGTACGCTATACTGGGATGACAATTACAACACTAGAAGTGTATCACCAGATGTAAGCCAAAAGATCGATAAAAATAATTTTTTAAATTGGTTCTAGATATTGGTTTCCTTTTCTATAGTTGGTGTATATAAGATATGTAACTTAGCAATGTGTTCCTGCTCCTGCAATTTTTGCAGGTCATTTCCAGCATGAGGATTCTAATGACAGAGGACTCCGACAATGATGATGGCAACTCCTTTTTGTTGGATGATAATTCCAGGTTTGCATACACTCATTTCTAACTGTAGGAAATAACTTTGTGTCTATATACAAAAAGAACAATTCATAAGAGATCTTTGGATGACAAGGAATTCATTTTCTTTCTTGAAACTACAAGAAAATACATCCAAGGATTTTTTTTTTGTTGAAACTATAAGGAAATAATGATACACACATTTTTATTTATGTTACTATGATATCTAGTGATGGAGAGTAAAAGAAAAATTCTACAACTTGTGTTCTCTACTCGCATTAATTATAATTATTGTAAATGCAGCATTCCTTTCTCGGTTGATGATATTTCCGGTTCCCTCCAAGAGAAGCATTTTTCTGATTTAAAGCATCCTGCAGCACTCTTGGAGAATCCAGCCTTCCAATTTTTACAGGATTAAGGCCGTGGTTCTTTTAGCATTTTTTTTATCCCTGTGGTGCGTCAAATTTAGTCAAGGCTTCAACTGAAACTTCAACTCCGGTCAAAGCCACTGTAAATCCAACCCCTCATCTCCCCCTTCTCCTCTTATATTTTTCCTTCATTTTAGCATATCCACTGTCCTGGAGTAAAATTATTCTTTATATTAGCAATGTAAAATTTCCATTAGGCTGGTTCAGATATGTAGTTAAAGAGACAGACTGGGACAGGGATAGGTTTTACACTTTTTGAGTCAGTACACCACGTGCTTTTCTTCTGTATTTTCATTTGATTTTTTGTTTTCCCTTTGTGACGGGTCACTTGAGGCCAGCATTCTTTGTAGGATTGGTAGGAAGGAAGAAAGTTACCGATAGTGAGGTGGGAGGAGCTGATCTTAAGGCTACTTTTCCAGTCCCCCCACGTATTTAAAAAGCTACAGAATATGTCAAGATATATCTCTGTATTGTAATTGAACTGTAATATAGTATATATATTTCTTCTTATTTCACTCCATATATACAATTGCAAAGATGTACAATACACTTTTCTGCATTGTACTTGTTGAGGCAAATCTTTTTTTTTTTTCAATTGAAGCTTAATGAGATGCAAAAGCTCCTCCTTGTAAAAGGTATTGAAGATGATTTAAGTTTACTGTAAATTAAGTTAAGACTTATGATTTGATATGGTCACGAAGAGGAGCATGCATTTTTTATGTTAAGAATAATTCTTCTCATCAGCCACTATTCACTGCTCACACTTCACATCCATGAAAAAATATAGAAAAAGTTGTCAGGTGTGGAGTGTGAGAATGAATAGTATTTGATGTATAGCAAAATCCGACACTTAACACAGAATGTAATGTAGAACTACCTTGTAGTTGGGAAGAGGGTGAAATATTAATCTCTGTTAGTGGAGACATGTAGCCTTAAATATCTATACCTATACCTCTAATGATGTATACAAAACAGCCAGAGGTGAAATTTCAACAGAGAATTGTCTCACTTATCTCTATAAATTCCAAAATTATTTAGCAACTGCGGAGGCTATTTATTAACTAAAATGAACAAGGTTGAGATGGATTTCAAGCTTAAGTTGGGCTTAAATTGAAAATCTCCAATTTTGATCTAAAATTCGATCGAAGTCGAGCAATCCCGACAGAAACCAGAATTTTGGTTAGTGTTCGTCAATTTTGAATATATAGATCATGCAATTAATCTCACCCGCCAACAGAAAAAAGAAAAGGGAAGAGGAATCATGAGTACCACTAATTGTAAGCTAGCTATATAAGCTCGATAGATGTGGAAATGGATTTGAACTCTTGTGACCGACCAGTACGTACGTACGTAAGTGTCTTGTTTTTGTAGTCATTTAGCATCATCAAACAGACACGACCAATTAATTAGGTTGCTAACAATTAGTAGATTTGAAGGCCATAATTTACGCGTTACGTGCCCAACCTATACTAGATTGCCTAATTACTTACGTACCTAACTCAACCTAACATGACCTTGTGATCAGCTTACATAATTACATTACTTTATGCAATGCATGAAATTCATCTTACTAATTATTAATATTGCAGCTTCTACTATATTTCGTCAGAGATTTCTTTAAATCTCAATCGTTGTTTTAGAATTAAGTTTATTGATATTTTATGATCATATCATTAACAACATCATCCATTTTGCAATATTTCCACATATATATATATATATATATATATATATATGTATATGCATGTGTATAATTATAAGCATTCCTGCACAATGCATGCATTCAGAGTTTCAGGTTTAATTCTATATATCCTTCCCGTCAATATATATAGGATAATGCTACTCGGACCGAGGTTTCTAACCAAGAAAGTGACCGACAAGTGCAAATGCACTTTTTTTTGTTGTTGTTGTCTTTATTTCAATCATTTTCTATATATCATAAATATTTTTAAAAAAATATCAATTCATTAATAATCACTTCCTTAACTGTTAAGTTAAAAAAATAAAAAATAAAAATCACAATCTGTCAAATTTTATCGTAGCATTTTCCATATATATATTGAACACCACCCACCGCCACAATCGAAGGAAGAAAAGGTATAAATTAACCAAGAAAAATTGGGTTTTTAAGATCTTTTTTTTCTTCCCCCTCAAACATCCAAATTACATCATGTTCATTCGAAGTGCGTATAGGAGGATAAAGAGGCAAAAAAAAAAAAAAAACGAAAAAAAAAAAAAACAAAACAAAAAGGCATATTAATTATCTATATTGCATTTGAGCACATGATGCATGCATGTTACTGGTCTTATATTTGGAGGATTGTCATTGAAAGCGTTTGTTGACCAGTTCGTTCCTCAAGATGCATCATGATGATGGATAAGTACCAACGGTCTCACCCAACTCTTCCAATCAACGATCGACACTCATGTGATCACATGTCTTCCCACGTCGTTTCACATCTGATTCCCTTCCACTTGAGGGAACAAATTTGACTACGTCTACTTTAATTAATATGCATGCAGCAGCTCGATCGATCTATATATACGATTTCAGTTATTACAGTTATGGGAGTTGGTTGCTTTTGTGTGTGTATATATATATATATATATATATATATCAAGATTCTTTTTATTGATAAACAACTAAATTACTTAGAAGTGGTTTACATCATGCGATTAATTCATGGTCCTAATTCCTTCTAAATATGGAATAAAATGGAATCCATCAAGTATTTTTTATCCCGATCAAGGAGATATTGTTGGATAATTGGTAGACCGACAATTTGATTCTGGTATAATAGGGTGGTACTATTGCATGTTACTGTTCAATTAGGACGAACAATACGTTATCTTGATGCGCCGACCACCTTCAGATCAGGAAAATTAATGAAGTGCATTAATATTCTATAGATCATGGAATAACATTAATAATTAATTAAATATGTTGTTTCAAGGACGCAGCTTGAGCCTGGGGCCAGGATCGATCAATGGGGACGTTGATATGAAGCACGAGATATTAGTGCTTGGACTAGCTAGGGTTTTGGTGCATGCATCTTGCTGAAAAAACATCTAGCTATTAATTAATTTGGTTGAAGCTAGATAGGAATTAAGCCTTCTAATTTGAGCCCCCGAGTGTTAAAGAGTTTGCTTAATTAATTGTTCTCCTCAAAAACCTATGTATTGATATTATAATGCTTCAATTATATTCTTTCTTTTTGCACTTTGTTTGCTGGGCATCATGCAGAGAGCTAGCTAGCTAGCTAGCTAGGATCGATGATGATCATGGGATTTGAAAATAAACCCATATGTAGATCAGACCAAGCTAGCTTTGAACATATGTTGGTCTTGTATCAGCCATTAATGCTTAAAATTATCTAGATACATTAAATTAAAAGTAGTTTTCGATATCTATATAATATATATAGTGATGATTGAACAATAGTTTTGCCAATATATATTAGCTAGCTTAGAATCTGCTGCATGCTGCTCGCTGTTAGTAAATAGTAATCTCCCTCTCTCTCTCTCTCTGATCTCTGTGCTCTCTTTCTCACCTACTTTCTCTCTCATCTCCACTGTCTCTCGCTTGCTCTCTCTCTCAGTCGGATGCTAAATTAAACTTAGGGAGATGTGTGGTCTAGATGATGCCACATCATGTGTGTAAAATGGCTTCCCTTACCAGTGGCTTCTATCTATATTTATTCTAACAGAAATAGACCTCATTCACTCTAACGTCTTCACAATCGATGATCGATTGACCTCATTAGCAGAATCTATTTATCGAAAACTGTGTCATTTAAACCCAATTCCACCCTAGCTAATTAATAACAAACACATGATAATAAATAATATATTGTATATTGTATAAGAAAGGATCGTTGATCAAACCCTAGTCATTGAGAAGTGGAAAATGATTGTTGGGATGTTGTAATTAATGTGTGCGAAAAAGAACAAATGATTGATTTTCTTAGGCGCAACCAGCGTACGTTTTGGGTCGCATGCAGTGTATTTGATCAAACGGGCCGGTCTCCATGATGATTCGTTTTAATTTATATAAAACTTTCATAAAGTAGAACAATATATGTCTATCATTTTCTTCTGAAGTTCTTGAGGCGATGGCACGGCGCAATTAATTTATAGTAACATGTTACATATATATATATATATATATATATATATATATGTATATGCATTATATATATACTGAAATGAATATATATATATATAGCACTTTGGTTCTCTTTTTAATATAAATACATGTCATATGTGTATATTATAAGAATATTAATTACTATAATCTCGTAAAATTCAAGATGCCATGCAGTAGTAATCGGGCCCAATAATCATGCATTGAGATAGTCCTTGTACGTAGCAATAAACCTGATCATGGTGGAATTGTTAGCTAGCTAGCTGCTGTATCTTATATATTGGACATTATAAATTAATTATTAGTTGCATATTATATATTTAATATTATAATATATATAATATGTTATGGCTTATAATTGGTAGATAATTAATTGAGGTGTATATATATATATATATATGATCTACATGCATGATATGCGCGCAGTACGTAGATAGACGGTTGGCGAGAGCATATATAGAGATCAGTCGCATCAAGAGAGAGAGAGAGATCATAAAGTCAAATGAAGGCTTAATTAATGGTGGTATGGGAGTCGAAATAAAGTCTTCTTTTATATTTCTTGGCAACGTGTTAGGCCGGCAAATGATGCGCCTACACTTAATTATCACCCAAAAAAGGAATATATTCATATATTTTTTAAATCACAAATTCGAAGTCAAGAGTAAACGAGAAGGGATATATAATTAAGGCACCCCAATAAAAATCAAAGACGCGCGCAGTGGTTAATTGAAAGAAAAGTAAAAAACAGAAAATGAAATTGAACCAATTAAATTGGTTAATTATAGCCTATAATTTATATATATATATATATATATATATATATATATAAATAGTAATACTCCAACTGGTGCACTAGTAGTATAGTACTAGTACTGGTTCTCAATTCTCAAGTCTCTGACTCTTCAACATGAAACAACATTACATGATGAAAACTCAACTCACTAAAAACAAAGGCAGAATCAAATTAATTAGGAGATCAGTATCTCAAATTATATATGTATGTATGTATATTATTATATATATAGCTAGGTACCTACGTAGACTAAAAAAGCAATCATAGGGGGCCATCTTTTAAGCATTAATAAAACAAAACATCATATATATTTATATATATATATATATATATATATATATATATATATTTATCAGCTGCTTGTTCAACCCTACCCTAATTATGCAACAAGAAATTATTGGGGCCCCAGTCGCAAGATATATTGCATGCATGCGGATCATCATGAAGTACTTCTTATATATGAGATATATTATATAGTACCAAAGAAACTCCTTGATTTAAGAAATATATATATATATATATATATATATATATATCTATATATATATGACTTGTTCCTTCGATCGATGCAGCTACGTAGCTAGGCTCCTGGTTTGGTGTCCTCAGTCCACCAATACCACCCAGTTAATAAAGAAAAACGATATAGTAAAAATCAAATAGTAATAATAATGCTTGTAGGCACGAAGGCGGACTCGGGTTGATGAACTAATTGGGTGCTTAATCGAAGCAAAGCCCTCCACTGCATATATATATAGTACTTCTCGAACCTGTAATAATTTTGAAAGAAGTTAAAAGATTAAAAAAAGAACTGTAATCCATGCAAGCTTTAGAATTAGTAAGTACGTAGCCATAAAGAATGTTGTTTGGCCTCGAGGTTACATAAAGGCCAGCCAGGCCTCTCCGAATTGACTGGATGATCATCAGGTGCCATTGCAAGCTAGCTAGGCTGGCGAGCTTGATAAAGATAAACCACAACTAAATCTGTATATAGATTAAATACGAAGGAAGGGTGTGGATCCTGATCTCTATATCTTTATTTCATGTACGTACGTACACACATGACAATTATTAGCTTGCACAAAGGGATGCGTGTGCGCACTTGCATGCATGCATAGATATTTGGGGGGAGGGGGCACAGAGTTTAATTGTCAATTTTCTTGGAGAGGCCATAGCAACTTTGGAATCATAACCAGGCCAGCTCCAAATACTAGAATAATAAAGTGACTAACAAGATCAGCAAATATATATATATTTTTAGGTACACCTCCTCAATTTTGAAAGTTGAATAGAAGGGATTTAGTTTGTGAAACCAAGGTTTCATGCACGTGAGGCACCTCCTTTTTCCCCATGACATATATCATCTCTATCCTTGCATGTCACCCCATTTGCCAAAACACAATAGTACTATGGGCGTAAATTCCGAACATGTACACTTGGAAGATTTGAAATTACTACACCAAGTCATGTACGTAGGCTGTATTACACACACGCACGCACGTACGCCATACATGAGTTGTTAATGTATAATTAGTTGGGAAACTTACTGGACTTTCGTGGTCCAAAAACAACATGTTCCAATGCAGATCAACAACTAAGGTATACCTATATATATGGAGAGAGAGAGAGAGAGAGAGAGAGAGAGAGAGAGAGAGAGAGAGAGAGAGAGAGAGAGGTTTTTCACGATCAGCTCCGGCCCCCAGCTGGTTGCAAATAATGTGAAACGATGAGGAATGCAAAATAATTATCTACTATTCCACGTGGGTGCACCCTGCAATATTATCCTCATCAGCCGAAACTTCAATTGATTTTTTAGTCAAATCTGGAACTTAGGTATTGGCGTGTATATAGGGACGTACGTCCTAGCTAGTTGCTTAAACTCGTTTTCCAACATGCAGTTAATCCTATGTTTTTTCCATATGTATTATATTCATGGACTTTCACAATGCTTGTTTTCGTAATAATGAAGAAAAAGCTGAACGGTCCGCTACACGTACGATTTTTCTTACTGTAACTAATTCCATTAATTTCTTGATTTATTATATTGTCACATTAAACATCCTACTAAAGTGAAGTACTTCTGTACGTAGTATAACTTTCACTCCACTTGATCTTAATTACTTTGATGGGCCTATATATAATGAAAAATACTACAGACATAACGGAATCTCACACACTGATGTGGAGTGTGCCACATTTTTTTCTATTTTTTCTTTTTCTTTCTTCCCTCTCCCCATGCCACCACCTGTGCCCTCTCTTTGCGCCGACCATGGTGGTTGGGGATCACCTCAAGGTGGGCAGAAGACCTCGAAGGTCCAAGTGGCACTACGGGCGTGAAGCTCATGGCAACTCGTCGTGCACTTTAGTGGCCACGCGCTGCTAGGTGGCGGGATCTGAGTCGATGGCTTGTCCTTTGACTGTCTGTGGTTGTTGGGAACTACCTGAGATGATAGACAACATTGGGGAGGAGGGAAAGATGGCAAAGAGAGAGAGGGAAATGAGGAGGAGGGGAGACACAGGGAGAGGGGGGAGAAAGAGAGAAAAAAAAGTGATGTGGTCACATCAATGCATAGAATCTCTTTATATCTTTAGCAGCCCTGATATTTATACCAAAGGCGCATGCAAAGAATTAGTTTATGTTTATAGATTGATGATCTAGTGACTCGTATGATCATATCCTAGATCATGTTCCAATATTATATAAAGAGATACTATTCCGTATGATCAATCTTTATCAGCAAGAAATTTGCATGGAAGACAAACTGTGCATGTCAGCCCACATATATATATATATACTCACATCCTGTACGTTTTTCTTTCTGAATTATATATATGTTAAATCCCACTAGCGGTACGTAGTACTAGTGCGAGGGACCCTATATTTGTCAAAGAGCGGTACGAACTCATGTACCATATAAATAAAAGAAGAAAAACAACAGTACAGAAGGTTGGGGTAAACAGCTCTTAGCCATTGTTTTTGTAACACGATATTATAATATTCTAACATATTTTCAAATATTTCCTTCCAAACATCGATCAAACGTACACGATGAAAACACTTGATCAATTAATTTAAGACTTTACTTTTTGATCATTTAATCATTATCTGAAGTACATAAAATCCAGTACAAATTTAACCAAAACACAAACAAAACAAAAAAAAATCAAATTTCAAAATAAAAATAATATTTAAGTACTTTTAGTTTTATAATATTTTTATTTAATTCTTTCTCTCATTTTTTAAAATCTAATAAAACATCTTAACTCTAACTATTTTACTAATAATATTAACAAATATTACGAGATATTCTAATTAATATCCCAACTATATCATTACAATATTATATTAATTATCAGATATCGATCAGATCCGCGAAAACATGCATGCAGTCAAGGTAGGTTTGTGCGATGTACTCAAAACTGTATCGTTACAATGTATTCGACCTGGGATCAAACAAAATGGTTGGCCGGGGTTTCCAGCAGTGCTAGGTTTGTAGGGGGTTTTATCTTAGCTAGGAACCAACCCTTGAAAAGAGGTTGCTCAGCCATGTGCCTGCCTACTGGAAGCTAGCCAATCGACCAAATAAGATCAAAGGAGTATGGATAGTAGGTTTGGTGGTCAAACTAGGCTAAGTGATCGGTAGAGAAGGAAAAAAAAATAGGAAAGGTTGACCAAAGAAGACTCTCCTATAAAGGCATAAAGAGATAAAAAGTGACTCGAGACTTTAGACCCCAAAAAGAAATAATTGGAGGAAAAAAAAGAAAAACAAAACATGATACACATTGATTTCGTATCAGTTTTGTGGGTTATGAAAATATTAACATTTTGAGAGGTGATATAGTCATAAATTAAATGAATCATATAAAAGTAATCTTACAAATTGACGTGATTTTATATAATTCATCGAGTCTATTTTACAATCCGTTAAACTACATTAATTTATAGAATTATTTTTATATAAATTGTTGATGATTAGAATATTTTTCTAATATTTTGTGTGGCCTCTAGATGTATAATAAATTAAGAAAAAGGGAAGGCGGCCACAAGCTAGCTAATTAATATCATTTGAGAATGACCCTCAAATCATTTTCAAATCCCAATCACATGCAGTTCTCATGGCTATGCCCTCCCCTATTTAAGCCTCCCCATCCCTCTTCCCCCCTCCCTCCACATACATACACATCACCTCAAACAAATTACATTTTGTTCCCCTTCTCCACTCCTCTTTGTCCCATCTATCTTTTCACATAATTAGATCAAACTAGCTATAGCTAGCTAGCTAGTTCGTTCATTTGGTAAACAACCTTCAAGTTTCATCTTATATTCATTCGAGTACTGCCATTAAACTTTAATATCTCGATCATCTCTCGTAGAATCTCTCACCAATATCCCAAAATCCGCATACATACACGTTCTCAACCATGATGCCAAACAGTTGTCTGAGTATACCACCAATGGTTCCAGCTTTCGAGCATGAGGGCCTTTTTGCTCCCCGATGCATATGGGTGAACGGACCGGTCATAGTTGGGGCTGGTCCATCGGGTTTAGCCGTTGGTGCTGGCCTTAAAGAACAAGGAGTGCCTTTCATTATCCTTGAACGAGCCAACTGCATTGCCTCTCTATGGCAAAACCGCACGTATGATCGCCTCAAGCTTCACCTTCCTAAACAATTCTGTCAACTACCCAACTTCCCATTCCCTGAGTACTACCCGGAATATCCTACCAAATATCAGTTTGTCGATTACCTAGAATCATATGCGGAACACTTTGATATAAGCCCACATTTCAATGAAACAGTGCAGTCTGCCAAGTATGATGATACTTTTGGTTTGTGGAGAGTCCAAACAATTAGAAAAAGCAGTTCAAACCCTTGTGATCAAGTTGAGTACTTTTGCCGGTGGCTCGTGGTTGCCACTGGTGAGAATGCAGAGAAAGTGGTGCCGGAGTTTGGGGGCTTGGAAGAGTTTGGTGGCCATGTCATGCATGCTTGTGACTACAAATACGGCGACAGCTATAGTGGGAAACGTGTACTTGTTGTTGGTTGTGGGAATTCAGGCATGGAAGTCTCCCTCGATCTTTGCAATCACAGTGCAGAACCAGCAATGGTTGTTCGAAGTTCGGTGAGTAAAGGACATGAATACATAAAGATGGCTATTCTACGACCAGTACTTTTAGTTTTTTCACGTTCAACTTATAATAATAATGTTAATGTTATTGCATGTGTTCCACAGGTTCATGTATTGCCAAGGCAAATTCTTGGAAAATCAACTTTTGAATTAGCAGTTTTGTTAATGAAATGGCTGCCACTTTGGCTTGTGGATAAGATATTGCTGATTCTTGCGTGGTTCCTTCTTGGGAATGTGGAAAAATATGGTCTGAGAAGGCCATCGATAGGTCCTTTACAGCTAAAAAACACTTCAGGAAAGACCCCTGTGCTGGACATTGGTGCCTTGCAGAAAATTAGATCTGGCGAGATCAAGGTGGTCCCTGGAATCAAAAGGTTCTTTCCCGGCAAAGTTGAATTTGTTAATGGAGAGGATTTGGAGATTGATTCTGTTATTCTGGCAACTGGGTATTGCAGCAATGTTCCTTCATGGCTAAAGGTAACTAATTTTTCTTCATCAAATGGTTCCACACCTTTTTTTTTTGTTCGCCTGTTAAGATCCATGTGACCGTTATGGACGTTGGGCTCTTTTTATCCTTTTTAAAGCGGCAGAAATTTGATTTATTATAGATTCTTTTATTAGTTCCCTTTTCTTTGCTTTTTTTACTGAATTTGAAAAACTTTGCTTCATAATTTGGAAGTGTGGCCGGCTTGTTATTTCGGTGGTTTCATTGTCTTATTTATGAACAGAGTTTGACATGAAAAGTTTCTTCTGCTATCCACTTACCCTTTTTTTCCCTCGAGTGGGAGATGGCATACTGAGAACTGAAACAACGGCCTAGGTTGTTTTGTGTCCACTCTCTCTTTTTCCTTGCCTTCACTACAGATAAAAATTCTCTTCATTTAACTTAAAATATAAGAATATCCATTTAATTACTTTAGAGAGATCCTTTTCTCCCATCCGGCCCCCATTTTCTTTATATTTTTGCTGATTTGGACGCCAATGGTTTCAGAATCGAGCAGACCCTGTCCAGTGGTTTCTGAAAAACCCAGACAATCAGACCCTGTCACTTATTTTCCCATAATCTTTTCTTTCTTTTATTTCTCGTGTACCTGCCAGATAGCTAGGTTGTTTGATGGCTTGATGTTTGCCATGTGTCTTTATTGAAATTTACGAACGTTTCTCTTACTTATTTCCATAATTGGAATGGCATTTTCCAGAAAGCAAGCTCACTGGTCTAATGCTGTTTGAGCATATTTGCATTGCACAGGAATATGAGTTCTTTTCCAAGGATGGACTTCCAAAAAACCCATTTCCAAATGGGTGGAAAGGCAAGGCTGGGCTCTATGCAGTTGGTTTCACAAGGAGAGGTCTCTCTGGTGCATCTTTCGATGCCATTAGCGTGGCAAATGATATTGCCAGGAGCTGGAAAGAAGAAACAAAGCAGAGAAAGATATCTATTGCATCACGCCATAGGAGATGCATTTCCCATTTCTGAAGCCTCAGCCTTACTACTGATGAAAGTGATTTTTGGTCTGCTTTGTTGCTTTGGTTTGGAGACTGATAATCTGTCATAACTGATTCAGTTTGTGTAGAGAATAATTTAGAATAGTCCTCTCCTCAGGATATCCCAAATGTTTTGTGCAAATAATTGGGTGTTTCTTGTACAAAGGAAGATGAGGCTTATCATCTTTCAAAGGTCTAAACATATTTGTATCTTAATTTTTTATAATCCAAGTCAATTGAGAACTCTCTCTCTCTCTCTCTCTCTCTCTCACTCTCTCTGGATCCATGTACTCATTAATAGAAGTGATGGGTTTCTCTCTAAATGTGACATCCGGGGCCAATGTATATATGGTCGACCCCACTATACCAACATCAGATTTCTCTTCCAAATTTCAGAATGCTTACGTGGAAAATAGATTTCTAGGCTCTCCACGTCATGTTGCCCTGCACATGGCTACAGCCCGCCGGAATGACTCACAGAGAAGAGAAAAGATATCTTATCTTTGAACAGTGCAGGCGAAAAGATAACAACATTGACACAAAATGAAAAGCTCTGAAGAAAAGGACCTCAGTATTTATATCATAGGGATGAAACAGCATCAACTTATAACCAATGGCTGTAAACGAGTGCATGCCATGTGCCCCCAGCCAGAAACACCACCCCGGGCGAGGAATAGGATATCAAATGTTATTAACATTTGATTGCATGAGCCTTTCCAATTCCCAAAGCATCTGACACAACCTGTCCAAACTCATTCTCTTCTTTTCTCAAATTCCTCTGTTAGGGGTCAAAACATACCAACATTTGTCTCATTGAAGAAGTTCAACTCTAGAGACCTCAATCTCCCAAACCCATTAAATTATTTTTACACAACATTCGAGAAACAGTTTCATTTATGGAACATGAAAGTCATGTGGGAAATTGTGAATGGATTGTTCCAAGAAGCCTAAAATTCCTGTTAAAACTAGCTAAACGAGATCTGGGGAAAGTCATCTATCCTCCCAGTCCCATCCAACTATATTCAGCTACCCTTTTGCAACTTTCCTTTTATTATGAAATGGAAAATTCTATTTCACCGTATTACCATCTCATTTCCATTCTATTAAGTATGATGTAATACATTTATTATCATTAAAGGCTAATCTTGTCATTTACAGAAAGGGAATTTGGAAGGAAAAGACAACCCATATGAGAACCCATGCCGTTGATTCAAACATGCAGAAAGGCTCTAACTGGATGACCCATCTAAAAATTTCTTCACAACCACAAACTCATCAATAAAAAATGAACAAAAGATAATCAAAGTCAGCATCAGTGTACTACATAAGTAAATATATTCAGTGGCTCTCTTTCTTCAAGTGTATTGAATCTGAAGTAAAGAAGCATAAGATTGAGTGCTTGAATTTCGTACCACGTTCAGACTGCAACACAGGTTCTACAACCGTTCATTTGTCAATTCCCTCACCAGAAGTTCTAAGGTTCTCATAAAAACCTGCACCCACAAATACAGACATCACTGTGACTAAGAAAAGAAAACACATGGGGTGGCCACCACCCACATCTAATTCCTTTCTCCTCACCCAAAGCCCATTCCTTCATTCATTTCTCTTCCTGTTCATCGAGGATGGACCATAACCTTGTACCTTAATTTGGTCTGTGTATGCTTGTGTGCGTGTAGTGATGTCGGATGGGGTGGATTAATTGGATTGTGCGAGCGCATTCCTCTGGCACAGATGAGCATCGCAGGGTCACGTATAGGTCAAGTTGGCATATATTAGCGTTAAGTAGCATTATATATTTCGAGCAAGAGAGAAACTTGAAGTCCTAATTTTTTTTAAATGAATATAGTTTCTCTAGTCTCCCTTGCATATATTGTCATGTTACCATATGAAACATTAACACATAAAATAAATAATGAGTTCATGTACAATAGATAAACTGTGAAAGAAAAAGACAATTTTTTTTCCGCATCTAATGCACCACAAGAAGTCGCATCTAATGCACCACAACAAGTCATATCAACTTTTAAAATTATTTTCGTGAAATCTCTTAGCCAAACATTTCCAATGCAGAAAAGACAAAGTACTTCAGAATATGAAATTTTTGAATTGACCAAAATTTTTGAATATGAGTATTCAAAGAACCCTTGGAAAGCCGAAACCGTTGTTTCATTACCTGGGCTTAAGCCCCGAATGGTTGATCTGAAATACAATAGATATGGGCAGTAAAGAAAAATAAAAAAACCTGTGCATGTAACAACCTCTCTCATATTTGTCTATAACAGCATCGTGTCTCTCTTTTACATAATCACATCCAACAAATGTCCCATCACACTTTGATATCCAAGCGTAACGAAAGGGTAGCAGCAGCAAGGGACGTTGTTTATTGTCTTCAGTCAAATAAATGTTATCCAATCAATGGGAAGGCATCTCAAAACATTTAACTCATTTCCTTTCACAAAGAATGGCTATATAGTTGGACTCAAAATATAAAGACTACGACCTTTGTTGTATCACCAAAAATAGGGGATGGGGTAGTATGAGGGATGACCAAATCAGATCTGAAAGTAGGACCTTTGCCAACAGCCATCTGACTTGCATTTTACAGAAGCTTGCTGGTTCTTCGTTTTGATGGCCCTCCTGGAAAGAGCTTCATGATCCATCCTAAGACCCTTTCTACCACCTGACATAGCAAGAAAAATATAAAATCTAAGAAAAGCATGGAAATGCTTAGCTTCCAATTCATAAATTCGGGTGTTTCACAACAGAAAAAAAAGAAAAGAAAATTACTGCATCTCAAACTCTTGCATGGCACTGGTTTATATGCAAGTCTCTGGTAGTATTAGGTGTGATCGTTGACAAACTCAGTGGATTTAAAAGTTGGAAAGAAAAAATCAATCCAACCCACGCCTACACACACCCAACTGCCAACTAGAATTAACTCAAAAATATAAAGACAGTAAATAATACCTCATCACCCTCGTCTGCATATGGAGTATTCTCATGCATAATATGAGAATCAGGTTGTCTAGCTGGAATAATCGCATTGGCCATACTTTGAGCAGTCAAAAGCTCCATTCTCTGAGTTTGAGCTTCGAGTTTACGGGACAAATCCTTGTTCAACTCCTTCATTCATAAAAAATAGGACAGGTAAGCTTGTGACATACAAGATTCAGATCAATAGCTGAACAAGGCAGAGAGTATAGATGTATGTGCGACACACTAAATGATTAGTGAAAGAGGGCTGCTAGAGCTACAAAGGGATCCCACAAACTGACATACTACAGTGCCATATCATCTACGTTATTTTCTTTTATTTTCATTTTTACCCCTGCATTCCACCCCGCCCCAAGTCCCCCTCCCTTTCCCAACCCCCCAGACCTGAGCTCACGCTAGCTTCACGGCATCAAAACCCGTCGACGGCGTTGACACCGACGTCGCTGCCAGCCCACTTGTTAGACCCCCACGTAAAATCGCCTCCAAAGTAGCCGCCCATGTCCTAGCCATGTCCGGGACATGCCCCTTGATCATGCCACGAGCATGCCTTGGCCCGTGTCTTGTCACACACGGGACGCCCAGCATGCCCATGGACCGGCCACATGCATGCCTTGGCCCGTGCCTTGACACGCACAGGGCACCCAGCATGCAAGCCGTGTGTGCGCCACGCCTCGGTCCCAGCGAGGTTAGTGGCCATGCGCAGCCCAGCGCATGGCCAGGCATGCGCACGCCCGTGCGCATGCCCATGCACAGCGCGGCCTTGCACATGCGCGCAGGCCGCAAGGCTCAGCGCCCGCACGTAGGCCGCATGGCCTTGCGCATGCGCGCAGGCCGCGGGCTTGCGCGCACAGGCCGCATGGCCCCGCGTGCCTGCACAGGCCGCACGGCCCTGCGCCCCCAGCCAGACCGCATGGCCATGCGCATGCCCAGGCGCACAGCCATGCGCACGCCCACCAGGCGCACGCCCATGCACGCGCCCGAGCACCTACAGCTGGCCATGCCCCCAGCCGCATGGCCCTCCAGCCGCACACCAGCGAGGTTAGTGGCATGCCTTCCAGGCATGCCATCCAGCGCACGGGCTCGGCCCGTGCCATGCGGAGCAGGCCAGTGGCATGCCCACCAGGCATGCCATCCAGATCACGGCTCCAGCCCGTGCCATGCAGAGCAGGTCAGTGGCATGCCCACCAGGCATGCCATCCAGCGTATGGCTCCAGCCCATGCCTTGCAGCAAGCTCACATGGCTAGCCACCACCAGCAGGCCGAACATGGCACCATGCCATGCCCACCAGCCGGCCCATGCATGGCACCATGCCATGCACCACAGCTAGCCATGCCGAGCCACTTAGCCATGGACCAGACCGAGGACCACCATGCACCATCCTAGCCGACCCTTGGCTCATGCATGCCACGACCATGTGGTCCATGCCACTATCTTCACTTATGTTATTTAATTTAATTATTTAATTTTATTTCTTTTATTGCAAGAGGGGCCTTTTGGGGGTTTCCAAGTTGTAACCTTATAAATAGGACCCTTAGTCATTTCTTTCACATCTTTTGACAATAGCCTTTATGGACTACTTTGTTCTTGAGATCATTATCGGTGCATAGCACTTGGGCTCTTTGGGGTGCAATTCGTGAATCCCTAAGGAGAGAATCACACTTTGCAATTTGTGAATAAGTGTGATTCAAGTTATCAATCAATTGAGTATTTTCCATTCCATCTCTTGTCTTCCATTTAATTCCATTGATCTTGATATTTTATGTTCTTTGTTCATACATTGTTCATCATTGTGCTTGTGAGTTTCGGCCAACAAGTAGTCCTCAACATCCATTTGATCCTCCAACCCTAGCATAATTCGACCACCCCTTGTTTGCCCTACTTGCCATATTCGGCCATCACTCCCAAAAATACCCTTCATCCAATCTATTCCCTCCATAGCCGAGATACACTTTCCATACTAGTACAAATTCAAATTCGGCTACCTTAGCCTAATTTGAATTAGTCTAGCCGCCCACTCCACTTTCCTTACTAGAGTTTCCATATTGGAAACCCTAGTTGACACCATTTAATTCCCTTGGCCGGCCATCACCCTAACCCTAGACAAATCCCAAGTTTTTAGGAAACTTTCCTAAAAACACTCACTTACCCATTCAGCTAAGCCTTGGCCGCCCACCACATTTGCCCTAGCTCCAAACCCTAATCACCTCATCTCACAAACCCTAGCCGTCCATCTCATCCATCCAAACCCTAACCCTAATCCAAGTGGCGCCAACCCTAGAGCATCCTAGTGCCGTGCATCACTCACCATTGTGGTCTTAACACTTAGCCAATTTTCCACCTTCCATACACTTCCTACTAGCCTAAACACTAACCTTACCTTACCCGAATTGTCACCATAGCCAACCTTGAGCGTGAACCAAGCAAGTGAAGGACTTGAAGTCGGTCAACCAAAGGAGCTCATAGCCGAGGAGGACTTAGTGTTTAGGGACTTGACCGGGGTCCCTAACACCACTTCCACACTGCCAGTTATTTTATTGACACATACCCATCTCTTATTCTCTTTCATCTCTTCATCGCCTCTCTCTCTCCCAATTCAAACACTCCTAATCCTCAGACTCATCTGATCTATTCGCCTCTGAGCTCATCACCAGTTCCTAGAAGTTCAGTCTTTTTCTTGATTTGTTTTGTTTTTTTATGAAAAAGAAAGTGATTTTTGGAGGGTGGGTGAATTTGCTTTGGATTCAGAGATTTGTGGATTGCGTGAAATTCCTAGCTTTGTTCTCGGAAAACTGGCTTCAAGGATGGTGGCTCCACAATCAGTAATATTGAATTGGAAAGATATATGGTTGCAGAGACAGAGTAGGAAAATTGTCGACTTTTCCAAACCTTTGAAATTTTATTGACTGGGGACCCAAGAAAGAAAAAAAAGGCCTCCGCTTGGCAAAACCCAATTAAACTCTTAGCTTTTTTTCTTACCTAACTACAGCTTTCTGGATAGCCAAACAGCGGATCAAAGAATCCAGAAAGCATCAACCTTTAGACCTTTCTAAATTACTGAGAAATGCAAAATAATATGGCAACTGGCGGCGGCGGGGAGATGGTATAATGCTGATGGGGTTTGGGATTGCAGGGAGACGCGGGGTGCAAGGGGGCTCTGTTGGGAACAGAGGAGACGGGGGGCTGGGGGAGAAATTGGAAAAAAAAAAAAATGACATGGCACTGTACATCAGTTTGTGAGATCCCTTTGTGTCTGTAAGAAAACTTAAATCACATTTTCTACCAGATGAGAGAGTAGGACCAATTCCAGGGGCTTGAGAGAGCATGTGGCTCCATATACATGACTTCTTTTTTTGGTAAGTTAAGTAAAACTTCATTGATAGACATATACATGATTTCTAAAGCCTCAATTGAAACAAAGGAATGATTAAGACAGAAAAATTAAAATTTTAGAAATATGTGACAATCCCATCAAGACCTAATACCCACTCCTTATGATATAATTTCTATCAGCAGTATATAAAGCCAGCTACAAATTGAAAATTACCTTTAGCTTGGAACAATGAGATGACTCAGATGCCAAAGCTTGCATCAATTCTTCTTTCTCCAACGCTAACTGCAGCAAGAGAAGGCAATCCTCTGGTTAGGTCTAAACAGTGAGGAAAGAATTGGATCTCAAGGCGGATCACAAATAAACTAACAAGAACCAGACAATCTATAAAAATGTGGTCGGATAATACCTCAGAAACGTTTTTTTAAGTAAAAGAAATTTCATTAGTATTTTCATAGCCCCCAAGTACAGATAATACCTCAGAAATTAGCGTGTTAATATTTTGAATCATTCTCATCTGATCAGGAGGAACATTCACAGATGAAACTTCAGGAGTTGACTGTCCATTTTGAGGCAGCAAGGAAACACTGGAGGCATCACTTACAAGAGAAGATGCATTTTGATCCGTTTCATGGATGGAGACATCTGGGATAGAATAGAAATGAATCGATGATTGGATACCAACAAAGAGAAAACTGAATATCGTTTAGAAGAAAAAGAAAAGCAAGAAAATTTTTTAAGAACCCATCCTGTACAGACTCGTTCAAAAAAAAAGAACCATTCCTGTACAGTACCCCAAATCAGTAGTATGAATGCATAATATCAGCATAAGGTTCTATTTTTTACCTTAAATGTTTTTTGGTGCAGAAACAAAATAATCACTTGGCATCAAACACTCAAAATTATAAATAATAAAATAAAATTTGAGCTGGAACTTTATCGGGACCAGAATGACATGGTAACTAGACCTGATTTGGCCATCTCAACAAGATTCTTTATTAAGACCACTATTGAAAGTTTTGTGAGCAGCCATGACAAAAGGTAGTCTTACCTAAATCTTCGGTAGATGTAAACATATCCCTTTTCTTATGAGTGCTTTTGCTAAAATCAATAGAAGTTGGACTTGTGGAAGCTTTCCACACCTTAGACCGCAAGAGCTTCTTCTCTGTGTCAGAGAAACAAAATAGGGACAAAACAACAAATCAGAGGCAAACATTGCAAGGATATACGATATACACTGGCAAATCTATGTGACAAATTCATTTACTGCATCATAACAAGTGGAAATCTCAACAATTTAGTCATGTTTCAGTGTTGTAATTTCTGGAAGTTTGGACAAATCTGAAACTCAAAGCCTACTGAATTTCTTGGACCAAAAAAAAAACAAACTTCGATGGAATTTCTATCATTCAAATCTCTAGACGGTCTGGAATTTCCCAAGTTACAAACAAGGTAATGCTCGCATTCTCAATTGGGTTTAGATGGAAGTTCAAACATAGAAATTGCAAATTACGGATTGATCCAATTACTTCTTTATCAGCCCCAACCTACCTCCCCCAAATCCCCTCGGCACCTTCATGCCCCAAAAGAACCACACAAATATATATTTATATATTTATATGAAGGCTGCTCAAACCCTACCACGCTGATAAAATAAATTAATATTGGAACTAGAAGAAAAGTAAAGAACTAAAAAACTGGAGAACTGCATATAAGCATGCTTACCTTCTTGAAGAGCATCCATAGTTGACTGCAAATCCTGACGATCTTTCTCTAAGCTAGAAATTTTCTTTCTGAAAAAGTATACAATATGATAGTCATTTTTCTGAAATCCCACCACGAATAGCTGGAAATTGAAAGCATGGATAAGGATTAAGCAAATTTCTTCCCATATGAAGAGGCAAACAAGTTCCCATATAACTAAATAAGAAAGAGAGTTCCACATTGACATTTTAGTCATGGTACATCTAATCATTTACTCTAACCAATAATAAAGATCTTGTGATTACGAACAGTGGTACCTGGGCTATATAAGTCAGTTTAAACTCCCAATCAGAACTTGGAATAAGTGCCACACGAGAGAATAACATTATTTGAAGATATCAAAATAGGAACACCTTTAGCAGAAAAAATCATCCCTAAAATAGGTCACCAAGATTAGAAGTTTTCACATACACTATCCAGGAAAACTATCACTTTTCACAGCAAACGGCAAATAAAAGCACCTCTTCAACAACTAAAAATACCATATTTCAAATCTCTCACATTTTTTAAAACTTCAAAAAACTCAAAGCAGTCCATATTCATCAATAACACATTTTTTCTTGTAATTTTGCAATTTTTCTATTACTCATGAGCATCACACATTTCAGAATTAACTTCTAAATTTATTTTTTCTTTACTATAAAATTATAGTAATTACACATTCATTTTCAGAGCTTTGGATATCACTGCATCCACAAAAGAGAAAGCCTGGCCATGCCCATGGTTCCTATCAATAAAACTACTGATAAAAACATCGCAAGGAATACGGGAACCTTAATTTTAAGTCGTATCACAGTTATTTGTGTATGGAAAACTTTTTTTTATGAGTAATGTAATACCATTAAAAAGGAGCAGAGGGGCGGATGTAATCTTAATATCATTAGGTGCTAGCTTTGATATATTTCCTGTGTAATTGGGCTAAACCTATTTACTTGATTCAATATTATTTTATTCTTCTATAAAAAAGTACACAAGACAACCCCTATTCAGAATAAAAAGAAAAAACAGCAATTCAAAAATTCTGAAAAGCTAAAAGCACAGTATCATGAGCTAGTATCAATGTGTAAAGGGTGTTTGAGAACAATCTTTGTCCTAAACACCCGGGAAACTAAAAAAGAAAAGCATACTTGTATGAAGATATTTCAGATTGTGAATTCTCCAACTGCCTCTCCAGCTTTAGCTCGCTAGATCTTAGTCTGAGTGCCTACGTGAATTAATTAGAGAATGATTTCAAGAAATATAGCAGTGAATGGTATATGGTACAATATCTTCATTTACAAAAAGAATTATTCATGCATCTGACAAGTAGCAATCCCAGTACAGCCTATTTTGCAAGTCAGATTTATAAAAACGTGAACAAAGCAACAAGAATGTTCAGACTAGCCTATCCTCACTAGATTCACAGAAGTGGACACTTGAGACTTTTTCACATTGCTTTATCCATAATCCTTTTATCATTGCTGACTTAGTCTTTACGAAAAGATCTAGATGAAACACTTCACTTTCCAGTAAATCATGGGTTTCTATTCAAACTAATTTGTTTAAGTTTAGCAAAAATGTTTTCATCACGATACAAACAGTTTCTTTTTCTCATACATTTTACTTCAAATATATATATATGTATATATATTATTTAATGGTCAAACTTGACTAAAATCACTTAATGTAGTATGTTAACCAAGCGTCCCAAGACACTAATATCTTAAACTTAATCTCGTGCAGACAAACTATAAAACTAAACAAAAGTTTGAGGAAAATGAAAAATAAAAAGGCCAAAAACACCATCTCATCTATATCGAAACTTTTTTTTTTTTAATCAGCATCTCTATCGAGACTTCCATCTTGTAAACCTATTACTATCATGATATCTTTTTTTACTGATCAAAGGCAAGTTGATTTACCATATTGCATAACCTAACGGTTCTGTTAACCATAGTGCCAAATCTGATCATGGTACCGATAATTTTGAGCCACTAGCCTGACTGATCAAACAGACTGTGCAAATAACAACCCTAAAATATATACCTAATGTGACTTTGACAAAAATTCTCAGTGATTCATATTTACAATTCTATAAGAAGCACATATGAGTTTTTGTACGTGTTCAATACCCACACACATAAGGGTATATGTAAGGCAGAAAAAATATTATCTCTGTAACATATATTCAACGGTAAAACAAAAACTTTTTTTTTCTTTTTTGCACGATATGGAATGACATAAGCCTGATGCGACTTCGCCATAAATTAAAAAAAAAACTACTAGTTATTGTTTTCCTCTCTCGTAGCAGGTTAATTTCTTTCATATGCACCCTGTGTACTTGAGTTGCGCCCTTTTATACTATTAATGAAATTTGATCACTTATAAAATATATATATATGTAATGGAATTTCTTCATGAGAAGGCAACAGCATAAACATAAACATACCAATAGATTTTACTACCTTCTCCTCTAAACCAATAACTTCAGAAGCCAGTAACTTGGCACGTTCATCAGCAGCATTACATTCTAGTTGTGCATTTGCATATTCAACTTTGAGAGACTCGAGTTCCACCTGCCCACATCAAAGGGTACACATATAGCAACTAAAAGTAAAGGACAATCAAACTATAAAACATTTTGAAACCAGACTTGCCATGACAAAGTCATAAAGAGGAAAATAATAAAACTAATACCAACGCGCAATCAAATAAGTTGATTTGAATTAACAGACAGCAAATTAAGGGATGACATATACTAACCAGTCGGGCCTTGATTTCCTCCTGTAAGATCTCCATGTCAGATTTGAGTTGGTTGACAACACTTCTCTGAAGCAAACATAAGTGAATAAAAAACAGATGGATTAGAATTTAAATGTGGTAGTATCTCCACGTCATATTTGATTTGGTTGACAACTCTTAACAGAAGAATATATACACGAAAAAACAGATGGATTAGAAAGCCATGTTTGGTTATTCCACTTTTTTTTTAAAAAAACTCAACTTCAATCCTAACATCTTTCAATCCCAAAAAATTAATCTATTTCAACTTTTCAACCAATCATTTGCCTAGGTTCCAGTGAAAAAAACTTTTACAAAAACCCATAAATAACTTCCCTAAAAAAATTATGTTCGTCGAGTTTATCCCGTTTAGATAGCATGTACATCTTTTACATCTGATAAGAATATGTTTCTGTCTTACATCTGATATGAATATGTTTCTGTCTTACTTCCTTTGTGAGAGAAAGAGAGAGAGAATAGATATCTCAAATCAAGGAAGAGAGCATGCTGAAACATAATAATTAATAAGCTGTCTAAAATAAAATAGTATTGCCACAAAACAAT
The DNA here is from genome assembly GCA_029856935.1 of Cyclocarya paliurus. NCBI lineage: Eukaryota > Viridiplantae > Streptophyta > Magnoliopsida > Fagales > Juglandaceae > Cyclocarya > Cyclocarya paliurus. The sequence goes on from JARVXP010000159.1 coordinate 27,227, forward strand.
AAATTTAGAGCCAACCTGTTGATTGTAACTATCTGTCATAGATGAATTTTCAGCAGCTAGGGACTCTGCTAAAGTGCGTGAAGCCTCAAGAGCTCGTTGTAAAGAGAATTTTTCTTGTGTCAGATCTTCAATATGCTGAATGCACGAAAGACAAAATCACTAAAGTAATTATTTGAAGGCAACAAGCTCAGAAGTTGACATCAATACAGGGGATGATAAATATAGAGCTTAAACTATTAATAGAAATAACAGTTAAAAATAACTAGAGGATTATGCTTTCGCATTAAATATATGACAATAATTCCAAGGCAAAAACTGAAGTAATATTAATCTTTTTCAAATGTTTAAAGAGTCTAGAGTACATACTTATCATTCCGTTTCTGGCAAACTAATGGTTTTAATACCCAGAAGGCAGTACATCACATATTTAAATAAAAAACTATTTGGCCACTTTCTCAAACCCAAAATTCCCAAATCATTACAAGATGTTCAAGCCTAATTGACCATGCATATAAACTAAGTAGATTCTTCCAAACCTTCTGCCATATAATTATGACAGTTTGATGGTAAAAAATCATTGCCCATTTTTTGAACAAGTAAATGCTATTAAAGTAGTGTCAAAAAGAAGATGAAGCTTCTCTCTCTCTCTCTCTCTCTCTCTCACACACACACACACACAGACCCCCGCACCTACCCACCCACCAAATACAACTTGCAAACCTATAGGATCGTACCAGTAATCTCACCCTTACACCTCTTGTTTTAGTGGGGAGGAGATGCCATCTGGTCCAAGGAACATTGAGCTGGGTGTCTTATATCCTCTGTTCAAGGGTAGCCAGCTTTTAATACAATTAGGCTCATGAATGAAATTTGCAAGGCTCTCCCAGATTTCCTTCCCTTTTTTGGGTAATAAATGTATTTTTTTTAAATAAATAAATAGGGGCAACCAACATACATGGGAGGTGTATTAGTTTGAAATTTGAATCGAATTTAATTAATCAAAAAATAAAATGTAAAAAGAAAAAAAAAAAAAGGATACTTTAAGCAATCATCCAATCTTACAAGGAGCACTACTTTTTAATACACAGCATTTACCCTACTGGTAATCAAAATTAGTTACTTCCAAAAAAATAGTTTCGGACCCTAGAAACATAATTCATTAGGAAGGGTCTAATTTATCAAAACTTTAAATTACACAGCTAAAACAATGATGCCATATATCTAGTAATTCTAACACTATCTATACCAACAACAGGTCTCTCCAACCCGCCCCGCACCCAAATCGCAAGGCCAGGCAAACAATTTCATTATAAATTATGAGAAAGCGGGTGGGATACCCACCTACCCAGTAATACCCCCTAGCTTACATCCCTATAAATAGAGAAACCTACCCTTCAGCTATATGCCCACAATCGTGACTTCTCTTCTTTTTTTCCTCCCCCTAATCTTCCTCACTCTTATTCTCTTCTTCTTTCTTTTGAGACAGGTCTCTCAAGGTTGAGGTTGAGAGACCCACGGCCCCATGACCATGGTTGTGGGTCTCATGCAGGCAAGACCCCCATGACCATGCTTTGGGCTAAGATCCTCAAAAGGAAAATCACAAGGCAAAGTCTCACTTGCAACCTTTTGTCTTAGGCATTTGATTATGATTTGATTTGGTTGAGCAAGGTTGCCTGACGACTACTATGCAATCCTCTTGCCCATCCAATGGGGATAGGAGGCTAGGCTGGCAATGGGAACGAGGAAAAATTGTAAAATGGCCATGGCTACCCACCCGTCTAGGGTGGGTAGCACCCCTAGGGTGTTATTATCCCTTATTGTTTATGTTAACCTCAAATACTTTGAAGCAATTATCCATTTGAAGAGGAATTTTGAAATATAAAGGGTAATATGTGGACCACTGTCCATGCTTCATATATAGTAGAGGCTCCCAATAAATACAAATTTGACTGATTAAGGAATTTATCAGTCGAAGTAACCTAATTAACTTCAGAAATTTAAATACTTGAGCTTCCAATGGCTGAATCAGCTGACAACACCAATAGGAGCACAAGGTTATCAAAATGCAGCAACATAAAATTGGGTACCTGTTCCAAAGCAGCAAAATCTTCATTGTGTTTAGCCGAAAAAAAATCTTCTTTCATATCCATGCTATTCTCACTAATAATTGGTCTCAAAAATCTCCCATTGCTGGAATTAATGGAAGAATTCACGGATTGATTGATTGAACTAGGGCCATTAGGAGTTTTCAGCTTTAAAGAAGTCTCCATACTTCCACTCTCCACTGATGACTTCTGAAAAAGAGACGGTCCTAAAACATCCATGCTGTTTGTATTTGAACTGTTGGACATAAATGACTCCTCAGGTTCAGTATGTTGAAACAGAGTCCCTGAAGAGGCTCTAGGCACATTCAGAGAATCAAGGAAAGATGGGCGAGATCTCCTAGGATTCGTTTCAGTTGTAACTGAAAACAGTGGTACATGATTGGAAGAACTTCTGATATCAGAACTAAAACCTGTGGTTTCAAATGCTTGCGGAGCTGCATTGTAGGCACCAGGCAAATCACTGGCAGAGCCACTAAGCTTTCTTTCCCCAAAGTTTGAAATCATAGCATCACTGATGTGTGCAACACCATTCATGTATTGCCCTCTTACATTAGTAGTAGCTTGAATAGAGTCTACCATAAAACCCAAAACAGGTCAGTTCCTTCCCCCTAAAAACAATATATGCATACATACTATAAATGGTACAAGCATGTCCTAATAGACGAAAACACTAGTAAAAGAATACAAATGTGCAAATTACCATCATAAAACGAGGAGGATGTATGAGCACTGATCAGCATGCTAGCATTGCTGGAGTAAGCTTGAGGTATAGTACCACCAGTTTCCAGCAGTGAGACTCTTGCACTAGATTGCAACAAAGAACTGCCACTTTTTGTTGATTGGGTTTTATCTGTCCCATAAAGACTAGATTTACCAATTGTACTGTCCAAACCTTGACTTGCTTGTGGGTGTGGAAGAATAGACTGATCTGTTGCAGTCTCATAAGGAAGTCCATCACGTACTCCAGTATGTATTCCGAAATCGTTATCCTGCCCTTCTTTTTCATGGCCATGATTGGCATTCGTTAATTCAGCGAATCCAGAAGCACCATATCTCTTATATTTTGTATTATCTGAGTGTGTATGTACACTATCCACAGAATTTGTATCATAATCTTTCGCAGATAACTGATGACTAGCAAGTGTGTCATTCAAAAACTCCTGTTCATTTTTAATGGGAAAAACATTTTTTTTGTCGTCATTGTCAGATACAGCAGGAGATAGTCCCATAAAAGCTTGGCCAGGTACGTCAGATGTGCCAGCTCCCTCTGAATCCGTAATTCGAATGGGACCAGTTTCCAAAGGTTGTTTCTCATGAGGCCTAACATCAGAAGCATGATTTTGGCTATTAGAAGCAGTTTTCTTTGCTTGCTCTGCTACTTTTTTCCTGCGGAACTCCTCCAGCTGCAAGATAAATGAAGACAATGTGCGAACTTTGACAAACCAAATATATAGTTCAGCTAAGATATTTGGGATTGAAACTTTTTCCGATGAGTATTTGGGATTGAAACTAGATATAAGAGGAAATGAAGTAGCAGGAAAAGTTGCAGATTCGAAACAAAATTATAAAGCATAGAAAAAGCTGCAGTAAAGAGAGACAGAGAGAGACATCAGTGATCACAGTCATTTGAGTCAACTAAAATACTCAGTTTTGCTTCTAAGCGCAGTGCACCGGCGAAATAATGTGTCGGTGAAGACATCTTGATCTCAACTGGTTATATAACAGAACATGTTTATTATCAACTAACAAACATAAATCGTCAAATTTTTGGCCTACCCGTAACAAAATATCTTGACGAATTCACACGAAAAAAGTTCTTGTTGTGGAAAGTAGTGAATGGTACAGAAATGTACACAGCAATCAGCATCACCAGCTAACGCATGCATGCATATAAATACAATGGCAATAGAAACATTGATGATATTTAAAGAACAAGAAATACAATTCCATTAGGAAATGTATACCACTCATTCGGAAAAATAAAAATAAAAATAAAAACACAGAAAATGTACCCGGCGCTTGCCAGCTTCCAAATGCTCTTGCTTCCGCATCACCTGAGCCGAAGCCATTCAGGCCCAAAGCCCCCAACTCCGAAATTCGCATAAAACTAACCTACAATTCTCCTCCCCACCACATAACATCGGAGGAAACCCTAATCAAGCAGCGCGGATACGAGAATTGTCAAAAATCCTCAGCAAAACCCTACGAAACAACCTTGAGATCGCATTTGTATTGGGATCAAGAAACTCGTGAAATTACACGGCATTCCAAATAATCAACGGTCGGAAATTTTTCAAAATTTCAGGAAAAACAAAACAGGGGATGGAGGAGAACTGTACAGGAAAAATATTTTGGTTGTCGCAGATCTTCTTGCGTATTTCTAATCCCGTACATGAAAATATTTTTTTGTTTTTGTTTTTGTCTTTTACGGAATAGGCGATAACATTACCCGGCAGGCTCTGCACATGAATTGCGAGTGCGTGGAAGCAAGCTGATTTGGCGGATGTCAATATTATCTCAATAAATCTTAAATTAATTATTAATAAAATTTATTTTTTTTACTTTTTAATAAAAAATTAATTTATAATGATCTATTTTATACAATTAAATATATATCTCAATCTATTTATATATAAATACATTCGTCGTGCTACACCTATTGAAAGTGTAGCTCGATCATAGATTTCGATAAGATCATTTGGTCTTTTCATTTATTTATTTATATCTTTAAATATTTAAAAAAAATCACAACATCATTAAAAAAATATTTTCTTATTCACTAAAAAATAAATTATCCAACGCATCCTTAATATTATTATTTACGAATCTAATCATATAACTTAAACATCCAAAGCAACTTTAAAGATTTTAGATTGTCACGTGATATTCTTTCATTTTGGTATAATTGAAAGTGGTAGCGTTTGAGCACCACATGCCCCCACGGCCCAATCAATCCTTAACAAACACAATCCTTAACAGACATATGATTATGCTCTGTCTGTTTATAAATAATAAGAATCTCATTAAATAATTTGTTAAATATTAAGATAATTGCTTGATTTGGCTCTTGGAAATATGAATTTCTCTAATTTTTTATTTTTAACTTTGATCAAATTAATCAATTCTCTCTGTTAGTACAAAATTAGTAACTGTCACATCTTCTTCAAGAACTGAATTCGACAAGTCTAGGTCAACTTACAATTTTAATGTTTTTTAATTCATTTATTATAAAAAAAAATCATTTATTTTAACAATCATTATTTGTAATTAATTTTTTATTTTTAAAAATAAATATTTTGCCCACAAAATAATTTCACAAAAATAAATTTATAAATTGACGTTATTTGATATAGCACATCAAATTATAAAATTACTTCTATTATAAAGTAAATATAATATATCACATAAAATTATGTCAGTTTATGATTATTTTATGAATTTTTTTTATTGATGTAACACTTCTCTTTTTTAAATGGTGTGTGGCATCTAGTCATTAGTGATAATGTTGCATTTTAATAGATTAATAATGATATAGTGACGGAATGACTAATTTAATTAAAATTGAAAACATTAGGAGTAAAAAATTTAAAATTAAGTATAGAGACTGCTATGTCAAAAGCCAAGCAAAATTGTAAAGACTATTTTAATATTTAACCTTCAAAATAATAAAAGGTGCAATGTAAGTATAGAGGACATATGCAAAAAGATAGATAGATAGATATATATATATATATATAACGAGAATGAGATAAGAAAAATATTGACGTCCATAGAAATTAACCATAGAGATGGAGGGTATTAAAGAACATATGAAGCTATCTAATTAAGACCTAGCTCGTGCGTTTTATCCATATAGAGATAGTATTAAAGTCGATGGTCATGGCTTATACTTGCCAATAAATATGAAATCGATAAAAATATTCCATTTTAATACTCCTTAGAAATTTGACGCGGTGAAACTGATAGGTACATAATGTCCATATATATATATATATATATATATACTAGTAATAGAGCAACGTCCAAGGGACGTTTGCCTAGTCTAGATTTTTTACAAAAATTATATGATTTTTACACAAAAAATATATATATTAATAAATTATCCAACAAATTTTAACAAATATCTTAGAATAATGATATGGTAGTAAAGTATAACAATTATATGTTTGGATAGAATTGAATTTATCGAGTAAAAAAAAGATTAGTTTAAAATGATGGCTGGCTGGTTGGTTTGTGGCAGACCATGCAATGCACGAAACCTCTTTATGATCATCATGTAAATTAAGTCGTGAAAGATGCATATATATATATATATATATATATATATATGTTGTGATCATGCAACGTGTCACAATTACATATTAATTTGAAAATTACGTACCTAGAATTCATTTTTTTAATCATGTTACATCTCTTACATTTTTTTTGTTTATCATAATATTAGCTAGTTATCATTGTATTATTGTATTACAAAAAGACTAATAGTTTGAGTTTAATTCATAGACAACAACACTTCAATAATTCTGACAATTGATTTTTTATATCTCCTCAATGAGATCTCTGCATTGTTCTTCTGAAGGCGGGTGTGGAGGCCGTAGGGTTGCAAGCAGAACAGCTGTTGTGTATATCTCCAACTATCTGACCGTTGTCTGTGGTAGTCCAAACTTTGCCGGTACCATTTCTCCTTGCACTGTGACCGAAGGGTACCCTGCAAATTCAATATGCCATCAGAAAGGCTAGGTCATATTCAATATAAATCCATGGATGAGATAAGTTCAATTCTAAAAAAAATTTCTATGATATTGATAACCATTGGGCACAAGGTTATGAACTTTGAGTCAGATTACGCACTGAATTTGAAGCAAAACTTGCAAATGAAACTCAATGCAAAAAATCACAAAAATAGAAAAAACAAAATCAACTTGGTAGAGGTTCTGATTCAAGTACATCAAAAGTTTTAGGAGCTTTACAATTACTTTTAGTTGTTGTTAGTTAATAATAGTTTATAGGAATTAAAATCCAAACAGCAAAAGTCATGACATTTATACAAGTTTCAATTTATAAAATTGAATGACATTGAACACTATCGGGAATAAACAGTTTTTAAGCTGGAAATTAAAGAATATGAAGAAACCAAGTGAACTGGACTATCATGGTTTTGTATTTCACAATATGACTCAGATATTTTAATTTGATTGGAGCATCTAAAGCCAAGATATACACCACTTTTCATTGGAGAAAATGGGATGCAGAAAACTATTGTAAGTACCAAGATCTAAATTTAATAGATCACTCACCATTACCGAGCCAGCTGGTTAGGATTGGTTGGGTTTTGTAAAGTTCCCAAGCAACAGTCATATATTTCCATTTCCCTTCTTTTTACTGAAGCAATTTTTTTTTCCATCATGATTAAACACCCAACTTCATGTTCTCACAACAGAAATAGGACAAGAACCTAGCAATGGTACAAATAAATGAGTACATGAGGTCCAGTACAAGATAATATAAAATAATAACAAAAAGCTCAAAATGATGAGGCATTGTAAACTCATACCCTCATTTTTTCTTGAAGCTTTTTAGTGTCAAATTGTTTCCCTTCTGTAAATATGTCTAGTGAAGCCATTGATGCCATCACAAGCTGACCTATGTATTCCTCAAAAAACTCATTGCCAAAAAGCATCGCAAAGATAGCTGCAGGATCGATAATATTGCTTCACTGCAATATTAGGTAACCATGCGATGTATAAGAAAAGAATCTACAAATCAAATTTGGCAACAATTTTATTCCATTCTACCTACATATAGTACAAGAAGACACACACCATCACTCTTGAAATACATCTATTGATAAATTAAGAACAAAAAACTAACGTCGAGATTCCTGATTTCCCAAAAGCTCCTGTTTCAGTAGCCTACTGTCCATGATCGATATTCCAAACTTCCTTGGTTTCTTCCCAAGTCCAATATGTATTTTTTGATCCATTTGGCTGTCACTCTCAAATTTCTTCATTTATTTATAGGAAATTTAATATCCTTATTATTATTTCTATATAATTGATCTTATCCTTTTTTTTTCTAGGTAAAATACAAAACACAACTTACTTTAAGCATTTGTAGTAGAATACAATATTCAATAAGCAAGAAGGAAAATCTTACCTAAAAATTCTGTGCCGCAAGAGGATTATCTGGGTTTTTATCTGGATGAACTTGTCGTGCCTGCAAGCAAGAAATAAAGATGATCCATGAGAGCAAAGACTTCGTTCATTATTAGCTAGTGGTCTTCAGCATTACAAAGCATGTCAGGAGTTGATTACGCTAGACATGAATGCAAGAATGCATAATAAAACTTGTGCTGGCATGATCTTCCGGACAAATAAAATTTAAACGGCATCATTTACATTCACAGTTTTGGCCAACCTGATGAAAGATTCTTCAGCAATTAATCAAATATATACCAGACGCATATTTGATGAACAAGTAATCAGAAAGCTGGCAAGTAATCACATGGGCCACCCCTTCTTTTCGTTCTTTTGTCTTTCTTTTCCTGCTGCTCCTACGCCCTATCTTCGTTTCTTTTCTCCTCTGCATGCGTCGCCCACCAAGATCGGCCAAGAGCGGCACGCGCACGAGCACCGTCTCTGTTGACACCGACAACAGCCTTTCAAAAAAAAAAAGAAAACAATAAAATCTGGAGACAATATCTTCAAAGATATAAACATCTGTTGAGGTTTATAGGAAAAAGAAAACAGAAAAAAACACAGCAAACAAAAAAAAAGGAAAAACAAAGAAGAATAGAATCAAAATAAAATAAAAATTTAGGCAATATCAGGAAAAAAAATCCATTTCTTTGTTCATTTACCTACACATAATGTAGGAAAGGAAAAAAAAAAATTAAAGATAGACCAACTTCAAAAAAAAATTTACATCTACTCATATCTTTATGTACAAAGCAAAAACAAAAAAAAAAACAAAAAAACTAAAGAAATAAAAGCATTTAAAAAAAACTACCAGAACAAGGAAAACGTAGAAAAAAAAGGGGAAGAAAATGTGTAAGAGAGAGAGATGGTAGAAACGAAAGAGATGAACAAATTAGGACCAAGAGTGCAGTCTTGGCGCTGAGATTGCACATCTGAGCCAAAAAAAAGCCCCTTTGGGTTTTTGCAACCTAGATTCTTCGAAGAGGATGATAGCTTTGGACTCAATTTGAGGATTTTGACCAGGTCGACGCTAAGGTTTTCGGGAGTGTACCAAAACTGAGAGATATGGAAAAGTTTTTTTTGACGTTAGATATACATTAATGGATCCAAACATTCTAGAAAACCTCAAAAGATACGGAAAAAGTTAAAAAAAAATCTCACCTTTGGGGAGATCCATCACTCTTCTTGTTTTGGAGGCACCTCTGTTTGTCGTTCGGGTATAGCATGGAGGTTCCTCAGCATCCATCTTCTTGGTCTTGGTCGGGCTGAGACCAGAAGCAGGCGGGGCTGAGAATAAGATTATGTTTGGAAGGTAAGATGAGAATTTTGTGTTTTGTTTTAAAGTTTAAAATATTATTTTTTAGTTTTGAGATTTGAAAAAGTTAAATTGAAATTTGAAAAAGTTGTATTGGGATTTGAAAAAGTTGAATTATTTATTATATTTTATATAGGAATTTGAAAAGGTTGTAATGATGAGATGAGATGAGATGAGAATTTTATTAAAGATGAAACTTCCAAACATAATCTAAAATGAAGGCAAACCATTAGCGAAGACACAAAGACGATAAAACAAACCTCGGGAAGGAAAAAAACAAAAAGACCAAAATATATTCAGTTAAACGGATACAAAAGACAAACAAAAAGATAAAAAAGATAAAAACGGACGAGAATACGGAGGACGACAAAAACAACTGTTGATTTATGTATAGTATAGATATAGGTAGCTACGTAATAGAGAAATGCTACACAACCTCCTACTATTCATCTACACTCTACACTCCATATTTTTTAATATTTTTTTTAAAATTTTTTTTGAATTTATTTTTTTTAAATATTTCAAATTTTTTATTCACTATTCATAAAAAAAATATTTGATAAAAAAAAATTAAAAAAAAAAGTGGAGTGTGGAGTGTGGTGAATAGTAGGAGGTTGGGAAGATTATTTCTACGTAATAAGGTACCCAACGTTGTAGAGACATGTATGTGTCGTTGGGTCTTGTATTAATTTTAGATTTGATCACTTGGGATAAGATTTTCTTATTTTTCCAACCATAAAAATTCTCAAGTAACCATGCATATACTCGAGCTTGGTAATATTAAAATCTCGTTTGGTTACACAAATTATATTATATCATCTAATTATTATAATTTTTTCAAATTCTCACACAAAGTATAATAAATAATTCAACTTTTCAAATCTCAAAATAAAAACTATGTTAAAAAATTATAATCTAACAATATTTTATTCAACTTTCATTTCATCTTTTCTGTATAACTAAACATGACCTAAGTTGGTTATAACTTGACCAAATAAATAAAGTTGCAAATCTCCAATCCCAATTGGGTATGTGCTTGCTTACTTGCTCAATCAGTAACCTACTATTTACTTGATTGAATTAAATTTTGGAATATCTACTACATCCATTTTGAGGAGACAACAACATATGTATATACACACACTTCATGAAAGAGTATTGAATCAAACTTATTCGAAAACCTGAGTTATATCCTCAAACAATTAAGTAAAATCAGGCATTAACATAATAGATTTGTCATTAACAAAACTCATACCCAAGCTACTTGAAAATTAGAGGGCAAAGGGAAGCATTGGAGTTCAGGGATTCAGTTTCTGGAGGCGGGAGTAGGGTGGGCCTTAAGGCCATTATGGGGATATAATAGAGGAAGGGGAGAGAGGCTATTGGGGGACTGTTAATGAGAATGTCGGGAAACAAGGAGTTATTGGAGAGAAAATGATCTCAGGGGATAGAATTGAAATGGGACTTGCAAGCACAAGTATTGTGTTGGCAGCAGAGGGAGAATCCAGTTTTTGCATACATGCATGGCAATAATTAAGTGTAACGATTAATATTGTCGACGACACAACCCGCTTCTATAATTAAACAAATTAATTTAGGACATGGTGATATACCTCATGATCAAACTTTAAAGAAAGCGTAGCCAAAGCTATTGAAGTAAGATCATGATCAATAGATCCTCCATTGAGAGAGTAACTAGAATAGTGTTCGTCTTCCTTGTTAGGTGCTCTAAAAATTGATAGAATAAACGCTGTGCAGATGCAATACCCGAGGGGTGTAAAGAGGATCTTATTAAAATTCTCGAAAAATTAATTAATATTACATGACTTATTTCTTTATAGGTTTGCCTAACCAGTACTCATCACATATCAAAGCCTCCATGATGATCTCATGATTAAGGCCATAAAAAACTAGATTGATCATCGTCATAACTTCAATATTGAAACCAGAATCTGAAATTGTACAAGTTGACTTTGAAATTCTCGAAATGTCGAAAGCCATGTTACGAACAGTTGAAAAATCTGAACTATTAGCATGCTAGCAACCCAATATGTCAAATCCCTATATGGATTACCAATTTTCTCCCCTCCTAATTATCGATCAAGTTCCGCCTTTTGGCAGGTAAAAAAGTTTCAATATTTAGACACGTACCACATACCCAACATATGACAATCATCATGATCAAAATATGATGGGAAGCTATTACTATTATGATTGTTGACAGAAGAAGAAGATAATATCGGCATGCTAAGTTTCTTTGCATAGTCGTCAAAAACATCATTAAGCATAATATGATTATATGCCAAAAATCTCTCAGCCTCATCGCAACCATTTAAGCGCTCGAATGCAAATTGTACAAATTCAAATTTTTTTCGAGGGTCAAGAGTTACTGCAATTTTCAAAATCGTTCTACACACGAAAATACTTGTCAAATTTCTCTTTCATTCGAACTGCCATCAAGCAAATATATGTGTTTACTTTTTTACAATTAAAGCAGTCTAAGATGAATGTTAGAAACCTCAGACTACACATGTGTAGTAAGACGTTTACTTTCAGAAAACTGCAAATAATATCATATAAAACTTTTAAATATTTGTATACGACGATCACATTATCCTATTCCTCCATAGATGAATTAACGGCTAGGAAGTCACGATCATAAACTTTTAGGAGAGAAAACACTTTTTTCAACTCCAATGCACTATCAAGCATTAGGAAACTGGAATCCCACAGTGTAGAAACATCTTCACATATTATACTATACTTATATTGTAAATTGTATTACTTTAGGATAAACTAATAATACTGTTTTCAAAGTACTAATGTTGCATTAATATTGTCGACGACACATCCTACTTTCATAATAAAAAAAAATAATAAATATATATAATAAAGTAAATTAATTAAGGACATGGTGATATAACAAAACTATTGAAGTATGATCATGATCAGTAGGTCCTCCATTGAGAGAATAGGCAGAAGTGTGTTCGTCTTCCTTGTTAGGTGCCCTAAAAATTGATAGAATAAATGTCATGCAGATGAAGTACCTAAGGGGGTGTTAAGAGAATCTTATTAAAATTCTCAAAAAATTAATTAACGTTACATGACTTATTTTTTTATAGGTCTGCCTAACCAGTACTCATCACATACCAAAGCCTCTATAATCTCAGGATCGAGGCTATAAAAAACTGGATTGATCATCGTCATAGCATCAGTATTGAAACCAAAATCTGAAATTGCACAAGTTCATATTGAAATTTTCGAGATGTCAAAAGACATCTTCCCAACAATTTAAAAATCTGAACTATTGGCACGCCACCAACCCAATATGTCAAAATTTCTATCTACATTACTAATGATTTCCCCTCTTAATTATTGATAAAGTTCTGCCCTTTGGCAAGCAAAAAAATTTCGATATTTAGACACATACCACATACCCAGCATATCACAATAATCATGATCAAAATGCGATGGGAAGCTATTACTATGATGATTGTTGATAGCAAAAGAGGATAATGCCAGCATGAACTTTAAAGAAGGTGCAACCAAAGCCATTGAAGTATGATCATGATTAGTTGGTCCTCCATTGAGAGAGTAAGTGGAAGTGTGTTCGTCTTTCTTGCTAGGTGCCCTAAAAATTGATAGCATAAATGCCATGCAGATGCAATACCCGAGGGAGGGTGTTAAGAGGATCTTATTAAAATTTTCAAAAAATTAATTAACATTACAAAACTTACTTCTATGTAGGTCTGCCTAACCAATACTCTCCACAAACCAAAATTTCTATAATCTCACAATCAATGCCATAAAAAATTAGATTTATTAGCGTCATAACTTTAGTAATGAAACTAAAATCTGAAATTTCATAAGTTGACATTAAAATTCTCAAATTGTCAAAAGTCATCTTCATAACAGTTGTAAAATCTAAACTATTGGCACACCACTAATCCAATATGTTAAAATCCCTATCTGCATTACCAATTATCTATCCTCTTAAATATCGATCGAGTTCTGCCTTTAAGCAAGCAAAAAAGTTACTATATTTAGACTCGCACCACATACCCAGCATATTGAAATTATCATGATTAAAATGTGATGCAAAATTATTACTATTTTGATTGTTGATAGAAGAATAGGATAATGCCGGCATATTAAGTTCCTTTGCATAGTCATCAAAAATACAATTAAGCATATTACCAATATATGTCAAAATTCTCTTAGCCTCATTGCAACCATTTACGCTCTAGAATTTAAATTGCATGAACTCAAATTTTTTTTTAGGGTCAAGAATTACTGCAATTGCCAAAACTGTTTTGCATTTACGAAAATAATTGACAAATTTCTTTTTCATTCAAACTGTCATCAGGCAAATATATGTGTGTTCATTGTTTTACAATTCAAGCAGTCTAAAGTGAATGTTACAAACTTCAGGGAAGTACACATTTGCAGTAAGACATTTACTTCCAGAAAAATTGCAAATAACAATATATAGAACTTTCAAATATTTGTATACGACGATTGCCTTATCTCATTCCTCCACAGATGGACTCACAGCTACGAAATCATAATCATAAACTTTTAGGAGAGAAAACAATTTTTGTAACTCCAAGGCACTCTCAAGCATTAGGAAACCAGAATCCCACCGTTTAGAATTATCTTAACATATTGTACTATACTTATTTTGTAAATTGTATTGCTTTAGGGTAGACTGATAATACTATTTCCAAAGTATTGATGCTGCATTAGTATTGTCGACGACACATCTTACTTTCATAATTAAATAAATTAATAAAGATATATAATAAAGTAAATTAATTAAGGACATAGTGATATACCACTTGATCAAACTTTAAAGAAGGCACAGTCAAAGCCATTAAAGTATGATAATGATCAGTATGTCCTCCATTGAGAGAGTAATTAGAAGAGTGTTCGTCTTTCTTGTTAGGTGCCTTAAAAATTGATAAAATAAATATCATGCAGATGCAATACTCGATGGGAGTGTTAAGATGATCTTATTAAAATTTTCAAAAACTTAATTAAGATTACACGACTTACTTCTTTGTAAGTCTGTCTAACCAATACTCTCCACATAACAAAGCCTTTAAGATCTCACGATCAAGGCCATCAAAAATTAAATTAATCAGTTTTATAGTTTTAGTATTGAAACCAGAGTTTGAAATTGTACAAGTTGGCATTGAAATTCTCAAATTGTCAAAAGTCATCTTCCCAATTGTTATAAAATCTAAATTATTGGCACGCAACATACCCAATATGTCAAAATCCCTACCTGCATTACCAATTATCTTTCATCCTAAATATCGATCTAGTTCCGCCTTTTGGCAAGCAAAAAAATTATGATATTTAGAATCGTATCACATACCTAGCATATCGCAATTATCATGATCGAAATGTAATGAGAAGTTATTATTATTATGATTGTTGACAGAAGAAGAGGATATGCTGGCATGCTAAGTTCCTTTGCATAGTTGTCAAAAACATTATTAAGCATATTACGAATATATGCCAAAATTCTCTTAGTCTCATCACAATCATTTAAGCGCTTGAATTTAAATTGCACGAACTCAAACTTTTTTCAAGGGTCAAGAATTACTGTAATTACCAAAACAGTTAACACTCGCAAAAATACTTGGCAAATTTCTCTTTCATTCAAATTGCCATCAAGCAAAAATATGTGTGTTAACTTTTTTGCAATTCAAGCAGTCTAAGGAGAGTGTTACAAACTTCAAGGAAGTACACATTTTCAATAAAACATTTATTTCATGAAACACTACAAATAGCATCATATAGAACTTTTAAACATTTATATACGACGATCGCTTTATCTCATTCCCTCACATATTGATTCATGGCCACAAGGTCACAATCATAAACTTCTATGAGAGAAAATATTTTTCTCAACACCAAGACACTCTCAAGCATGAGGAAACAGGAATCCCACCATGAAAAAACAACTTCACATATTGTACTATACTTGTCTTGTAAATTGTATTGCATTAAGGTAGACTGATAATACTATTTCCAAAGTACTGATGCTGCATTAATATTGTCGACAACACAACCTGCTTTCATAATTAAATAAATTAATAAAAATATATAAGAAAGCAAATTAATTAAGGATATGGTGATATACCTCTTGATCAAACTTTAAAATAGACGCAACCAAAGCCATTAAAGTATGATCATGACCACTACGTTCTCTGTTGAAAGACTACTTAGAAAAATGTTAGTCATAGCTTCTATTATCTCAAGATCGAGGCCATCAAAAACTATATTGATCATCGTCATAGCTTCAATATTGAAATCAAAATCTGAAAATACACAAGTTGACATTGAAATTCCCTAAATGTCGAAAGCCATCTTTCAAATTGTTGAAAAATCTGAACTATTGGCACGCCACCAACCCAATAAGTCAAAATCCCTATATATGCATTGGCAATGATCTCCCCTCTTAAATATCGATTAAGTTTCACAATTTTGCAGGCAAAAAAGTTACGATATTTAGACTCGTAGCAAATACCCAACATATCGCAATTATCATGATAAAAATATGATGAGAAACAATTACAATTATGATTGTTGACAGAAGAAGAGGGTAATGATGGCATGTAAGTTCCTTTGCATAGTCGTCAAAAATATCATTAAGCATATTACGAATATATGACGAAATTCTCTCAGCCTCATCACAACTATTTAAGTGCTCGAATACAATTGCACGAACTCAAATTTTTTTTGAGTGTCAAGAATTACTGCAATTGCTAAACTGTTCTGCACTTGCGAAAATAATTGACAAATTTCTTTTTCATTTAAACTATCATCATGCAAATATATGTGTGTTCATTTTTTGGCAATTTTTGTTGTCTAAGGTGAATGTTATAAATTTCAGGAAAGTACACATTTTCAATAAGATATTTGATTCCTCAAAAAATGCAAATAGTATTATATAGAACTTTCAAACATTTCTATACAACGATCACGTTATCTCATTCCTTCACAGACACATTCACGGCCACAAAATCATGATCATTAACTTCCAGGAGAGAAAACAATTTACTCAACTCTAAGGCACTCTCAAGCATGAGGAAATCAGAATCTCATTGTGTAGAAACATCTTGACATGTTGTACTATACTTGTCTTGTAAATTGTATTGCTCTAGAATAGAATAATAATACTGTTTCAAAAGTACTAATACTGCATTATGTTATCGATGACAAATCTAGCTTTTATAATTAAATAAATCAATAAAAATATATAATAAATCAATTTAATTAAGGACATTATGATATACTTCTTGATCAAACTTTAAATGAGACGTAACCAAAGCCATTGAAGTATGATCATGATTAGTACGTCATCTATTGAGAGAGTAACTAGAAGAGTGTTTGTCTTCCTTATTAGATGCCTTCAAAATTGATAGAATAAACGCCGTGTAGATGCAATACCCGAGGGGGTGTTAAGAAGATCTTATTAAAATTTTTGAAAAATTCAAACAGTTTAAATTGAATGTTAGAAACCTTAGAGAAGTACACATGTGCAGTAAGACATTTGCTTCTAGAAAAACTGCAAATAACATTATATATAATTTTCAAACATTTGTATACGATGATCGTCTTATCCCATTCCTTCACAGATTGATTAACGGTTAGGAAGTCACGATCATAAACTTTCAGGAGAGAAAATATTTTTTTCTACTCCAATGCATTCTCAAGCATTAGGAAACAGGAATCTCACCATGTAGAAACATTTTCACATATTGTACTATACTTGTCTTATAAATTGTATTGCTCTAGGGTAGACTGATAATACTATTTTCAAAATACTGATGCTCCATTAATATTGTCGATGACACATCATGCTTTCATAATTAAAGAATTTAATAAATACATAATAAAACAAATTAATTAAGGATATGGTGATATATCTTTTTATCAAATTTTAAAGAAGGCACAACCAAAGTCGTTTAAGTATGATCATAATTAGTAGGTCCTTAATTGAGAAAGTAAGTAGAAGTGTGTTTGTCTCCCTTATTAGGTCTCCAAAAAATTGATAGTATAAATGTCATGCAAATGGAGTACCCGAGATGGGGTGTTAAGAAGATCTTATTAAAATTTTTAAAAAATTAATTAACATTACATGACTTACTTCTTTGTAACTCTGCTATCCAGTACTCTTCACAAACCAAAACCTCTATGATCTTAGAATCAATGAGATAAAAAATTGGATTGATTAACATTATAACTTTAGTATTGAAACCAGAATCTGAAATTGCACAAGTTGGCATTGATATTTTCAAATTGTCCAAAGTTATCTTCCTGACAATTGTAAAATCTAAACTATTGACATGCTACTAACCCAATATATCAAAATCTCTATCTGCATTACCAATGATCTCCCCTCCTAAATATCAATTGAGTTTTGCCTTTTGGCAAGTAAAAAAGTTATGATATTTAGACTCGTACCATATACCAAGCATATCACAATTATCAAGATCAAAATGTGATGAGAAGTTATTACTATTATGATTGTTGACAGAAAAAAAAATAATGCTGGCATGCTAAGTTCTTTTGTATAGTTGTCAAAAACATCATTAAGCATATTATGAATATATGTCAAAATTCTCTCAAACTCATAATTTAAGCGCTCGAATTTAAATTGTACGAATTCAAATTTTTTCAAGGGTTAAGAATTACTACAATTGCTAAAATTATTCTACACTCACGAAAACTTTTGATAAATTTCTCTTTCATTCGAATTACGATCAAGGAAATATACATGTGTTCACTTTTTTGTAATTCAAGTAATCTAAGGTGAATCTTACAAATCTCATGGAAGTACACATTTTCAGTAAGACATTTGCTTACTAAAAAATTGCAGATAGCATCGTATAGAACTTTTAAACATTTGTATATGACCATCGCTTTATCCCATTCCTCCATAAATAAATTCACGGCCACGAAGTCACGATCATAAATTACCAGGAGAGAAAACAATTTTCTCAACTCCAATGCACTCTTAAACGTTAGGAAACCAAAATCCTACTGTCTAGAAACATTTTCACATATTGTACTATACTTGTCTTATAAATTGTATTGATTTAGAGTATATAGAAAATACAGTTTGATTGAGCTGCATTATTGCATAATTTATATAGTTAAAATCAATATATTTTTAATTGTTTTATCATTTTATCATTGATTTTAGATAGAAAAATGATCAAGAGGCAATAAATCCAAATTGTGATTTAAATTGATTAAAAATATAGTTTATGCTTATTTTTATAACTTGTGATTTAATTTGATTTTATTGTCTCACATGCACAACACATTTTTTAATATTTTAGTTTATTTTTTGTTTAATTTTTAATTAATTAATTATTTTCTTTTTCTAATTTTATTTTTTTTATTATTCTGTTTGTTTTAGTTTAGTTTATTTTATTTTATTTTTCTGCGCAGGTCAACGACATGTCGTTTAACAAAAACGACATGTCGTTTTGCACGGAACTTGAAGCTGCCGTCTGAGGTCAACGACATGTCGTTTAACATAAACGACATGTCGTTATGCACGAAACTTGAATCTTCCGTCCAAACCAGACGACCTGTCATTTGACATAAACGACACGTCGTCGCGACCCGTCTTCAACCTCTCGCTGAACGCATGCAAACGCCATGCATACGTTCCGAGCTTGCGTAGTCGCTGCCCTCCGCCTCTCCACCACCAACAGCACCGCCTTTCCACCACCACCAGCACAACCATCTCCACCAACGGCAGCAACCGTCTCTTGCGCAGCCCCAGCAGTACGTCATCTCCATGCATACGTTCGGACCACCTCAGCCCAGCCGTGCCCGATCTCCTCCACTGCACGACATCTCCATCATGAAGTACACCGAGAGTCATTGTCTGAAGCTCCCATGCACAGCCCGGCAGCACCCTTCCACGTGAAAACCGATAGCCTACTTACTCTGTTTTATGAAGAGAAAACAGAAGAAGTTATTTCACACGGCCTCCACCTTGCGAGCAACAACAGCCTCCATGCACCTCCACGAAGCCGCAAGCCATGTCAGCCCAGCTACCTCTCGGTCTCTCTCATTTTCATTACACCGAAAAGAAATAAAAAGCTGAGAGAGAAACAAAGTGGAGAATAATCGGTTTAGAGCTAGCTGGAGTTCGGTGGGGAACAAGAAGCAAACATGCATATGCCGAAAGGATAGGGAAGAAGAGAAAGAAAAAATAAGCAGGTCCGCTCGGTCGGTTTAGGTGTAAGCTGGAAAGAAAAAAGAAAGAAAGAAAGGGAAAGAAACTACATGCAGCAAGGCTGGAAAGCAGGCGCGAATGAAAGAAAAAGAAAGAAAAAAAATAAACAAGTAGGAGTCGGCTGGAAAGAAGAATAAGAAAGAAAAGAAAAAAAGGCACTACGGATACGCCGAAAGCAATAGCTGGAAGTTAGGTGGGAGAATAAATAAGTGCAGCTAAAGTTTTTGTTTGAAGCCTATAAAAAGGCTGGAGATGAACGAGGAAGGGGGAGAAAAACATCAGAGTTCATCAGAGTTTTTAGAGATTTTTTTTAGTTGTAGTTTTTCTGTAATTAGGAGTAGAGTAGAAATATTATTTTAAGTGTGATTTTATATATTTTTTTAGTTTTATTATTTTTATTATTATTTCAGTTTGGAGTTATAAATTACATGTCTATATTTTCGTACTAAGGTTAGAGGTGAAGTTTAATGATTTAAATATTATTGTGGATCAACAATAAAATTTATATTGTGAGTTTGATTAATTGATTGATGTTATTATTAGAAACTTTGATTATCTATATATTTTTCTTGATCCATTGTGATTTTCGAATACATTGGATGCTTGAAGAATACCTGTGATAATCAATTGGACTTTTAAATGTTTATATCATCAATTATTCAAACTTAATCTTTAGTGATCGGAAGAATTTTTGGTGTTATTATTAGAAACTTTGATTATCTATATACTTTTCTTGATCTATTGTGATTTTCGAATACATTGGATACTTGAAGAATCCCTGTGGTAATCAATTGGATTTTTAAATGTTCATATCATCAATTATTCAAACTTAATCTTTGGTGATTAATTTTCTTGTGCGTAATTGTTAAATCTTCCAGTTAGACGGAATCATTTTTCTAGTCTAACTGAGCTAAATTGATTGGGAATAATATTTTAAATTATTAGACGGATCCTCGAAACCTTAGTCATTTTTTGTATTAATTTATTTTATTAGTTCAGTTATATTTTGTTACTTTAAAAATCTTCATCTCAAAAATCTATTTTCTTTTTGATTGCTCGTTCTTTTTAATAATCTATTTTTATTTTATTCACTTTATCACATTAGTCAATCTCTGTGGATTCGATCCTGTAAGATACTACAACACCTGTATACTTGCAAGTAAAACTGATCTGAATTTTTATTCATTAAATTGAGTGAAAGTTTAGACTCAACACAGTTCCCAAAGTATTGATGTTCCATTAATATTGTCGACGACACAACCTGTTTTTGTAATTAAACAGATTAATAAAGATATATAATAAAACAAATTAATTAAGGATATGGTGATATACCTCTTGATCAAACTTTAAAGGAGATGCAACCAAATCCATTGAAGTATGATCATGATTAGTACGTCATCCATTAAGAGAGTAACTAGAAGAGTGTTCGTCTGCCTTGTTAGGCTTCCTGAGAATTGATAGAATAAATACCATGCAAATGTAGTACCTGAAGGGGTGTGTGTGTTAAGAGGATCTTATTAAAATTTTTGAATAAGTAATTAACATTAAATGACTTATTTCTTTGTAGGTCTGCCTAACCAGCACTCTCCACATATCAAAGTCTCTATGATCTCAGAATTGAAGGCATAAAAAACTAGATTGAGCATCATCATAGCTTTAGCATTGAAACCACTATCTGAAATTGCACAAGCTGATATTGAAATTGTCAAAATGTTGAAAGTCATCTTTTCAACAGTTAGAATACATGAACTATTAGTACGCCACCAACCCAAAATGTCAAAATCCTTATATGCATTACCAATGATCTCCCTTCCTAAATATCGATTGAGTTTTACAATTTTGCAGACAAAAAAGTTACGATATGGACTCGTACCACATACACAGCATATTGCAATTATCAAGATCAAAATGTGATGAGAAATAATTACTATTACAATTGTAGACAAAAAAAGAGGATAATGTCGGCATGAACTTTAAAGAAGGCGCAACCAAAACCATTGAAATATGATCATAATCAGTAGCTTCTCCATTAAGAGAGTAATTAGAAGTGTTCTTCTTCCTTGTTAGGTGCTCTAAAAATTGATAGAATAAATGCCATGTAGATGTAGAACTTGAGGGGGTATTAAGAGGATCTTATTAAAATTTCTGAAAAATTAATTAACATTATATGACTTACTTATTTGTAGATCTGCCTAACCAGTACTCTCCACATACCAAAGTCTCTATGATCTCAGGATGGAGGCCATAAAAAACTGGATTGATCATCGTCATAACTTTAGTTTTGAGACCAGAATTTGAAATTTTCCAAGTTGACATTGAAATTGCAAAAATGATGAAAGCTATCTTCTCAACAGTTGCAAAATCTAAACTATTGGCACACCACCAACCGAATATGTCAAAATTCCTATCTGCATTATTAATGATCTTCCCTCGTAAATATCAATTGAGTTTCACCATTTTGCAGGCAAGAAAGTTATAATATTTAGATTCAGACCACATATCCAGCATATCCCAATTATAATGATCAAAATGTAATGAGAAACAATAACTATTATGATTGTTGACAGAAGAAGAGGATAATACCGACATGAACTTGAATGAAAGCGCAACCAAAACTATTGAAGTATGATCAAGATCAGTGGGTTCTCATTTGAGAGAGTAATTAGAAGTGTATCTATCTTTCTTGTTAGGTGTCCTAAAAATTGTTAGTATAAATGTCATGCAGATGCAGTATTCGAGTGAGGGGTGTTAAGAGGATCTTATTAAAATCCTCAAAAAATTAATTAACATTACATGACTTACTTCTTTGTAGTTCTGTCTATCCAATATTCTCCACAAACCAAAGCCTCTATGATCTTACGATCAAGGCGATAAAAAATTGGATTGATTAGCATCATAACTTTAGTATTGAAATCAAAATATGAAATTGCACAAGTTGATATTGATATTTTCAAATTATCCAAAGTCATATTCCCAACAATTGTAAAATCTAAATTATTGGTACGTCACCAACCCAATATGTCAAAATCCCTATCTGCATTACCAATGATTTCCTCTCCTAAATATCGATCGAGTTCTGCCATTTGGCAAGCAAAAAAGTTACGACATTTAGACTCATACTACATACCCAACATATCGCAATTATCATGATCAAAATGTGATGAGAAATTATTACTATTATGATTGTTGACAGAAAAAGAAGATAATGCTGGCATGCAAAGTTCATTTGCATTGTTGTCAAAAACATCATTAAGCATATTACGAATATATGCCAAAATTCTCCAAGTCTTATCGCAACCATTTAAGCACTCAAATTTAAATTGCACGAATTCAAATTTTTTGCAAGGGTTAAGAATTACTGCAATTGTCAAAATTGTTCTACACTCGCGAAAATACTTGGTAAATTTCTTTTTCATTTGAACTGCGATCAAGCAAATATACGTGTGTTTACTTTTTTACAATTCAAGCAGTCTAAGGTGAATGTTACAAATCTCATGGAAGTACACATTGTCAATAAGACATTTGTTTCCTGAAAAATTACAGATAGCATCGTATAGAACTTTCAAACATTTATATATGACCATCACCTTATCCCATTCCTAGACAGATGGATTCACGGCCACGA
Organism: Cyclocarya paliurus; assembly: GCA_029856935.1. NCBI lineage: Eukaryota > Viridiplantae > Streptophyta > Magnoliopsida > Fagales > Juglandaceae > Cyclocarya > Cyclocarya paliurus. Next base: position 50,739 of record JARVXP010000159.1, read on the forward strand.
AGTCATGATCATAAACTTTGAGAAAAGAAAACACTTTTCTCAACTCCAAGGCACTCTCAAGCATTAGGAAACTGAAATCCCAACGTTTAGAAATATCTTCACATATTGTATTATACTTGTCTTGTAAATTGTAGTGCTTTAGGATATACAAAAAATATAGTTCACAAAGTACTGATGCTCCATTAATATTATCGACGACACAACCTGCTTTCATAATAAAACAAATTAATTAAGGACTTTGTGATATACCTCTTGGTCAAACTTTAAATGAGACGCGACCAAAGTCATTGAAGTATGATTATGATCAGTACGTCTTTTATTGAGAGAGTAGTTAGAAGTGTGTTTGTCTACCTTGAGAATTGATAGAATAAATGTCATGCAAATGTAGTACTTGGAGGGGGTGTGTGTTAAGAGGATCTTATTAAAATTCTCGAAAAATTAATTAACATTAAATAACTTACTTCTTTGCAGGTCTGTCTAACCAGTATTCTCCACATACCAAAGTCTCTATGATCTCAAGATCGAAGCCATAAAAAACTGGATTGGTCATCATCATAGCTTTAGTGTTGAAATCAGAATTTGAAATTGCACAAGTTGACATTGAAATTTCTAAAATGTTGAAAGCCATCTTCTCAACAGTTGAAAAATCTAAAATATTGGTACGCTACCAACCCAATGTGTCAAAATTCCTATTTGTATTACCAATGATCTCCCCTCCTAAATATAGATCACGTTTCGCTATTTTGCAGGTAAAAAAAATTACAATATTTAGACTCGTATCACATGTTCAGCATATCGCAATTATCATGATCAAAATGTTATGAAAAGTTATATCTATTTTGATTGTTGAAAGAAGAAGATGATAATGTCGGCGTGCTAAGTTCCTTTGCATAGTTGTCAAAAACATTATTAAGCATAATAAGAATATATACCAAAATTCTCCCAACCTCATTGCAACCATTTTAGCGCTCAAATTTAAATTGCACGAATTCAAAATTTTTTCGAGAGTCAATAATTACTGCAATTGCCAAAACTGTTCTATGCTAGCGAAAATACTTGGTAAATTTCTCTTTCATTCGAACTGTGATCAGGCAAATATATGCGTGTTCACTTTTTTACGATTTAAGCAATCTAAGGTGAATGTTACAAACTTCAGGAAAGTACACATTTTCAGTAAGACATTTGCTTCTAGAAAGATTGCAAATAGCATCATATAGAACTTTCAAACATTTGTATACAACCATCGTCTTATTCCATTCCTCCATTGATCGATTCACGATCACGAAGTTACGATCATAAACTTCCAGGAAAGAAAACACTTTTCTTAACTCCAAGACACTCTCAAGCATGAGGAAACTAGAATCCCACCATGTAGAAATATCTTTACATATTGTACTATACTTGTCTTGTAGATTGTATTGCTCTAAGATAGACAGAAATACTGTTTCCAAAGTACTGATGCTCTATTAATAATGTCGATGACACAACTTGCTTTCATAATTAAATAAATTAATAAAGATATATAATAAAGCAAATTAATTAAGGACATGGTGATATACTTCTTGATCAAGCTTTAAAGAAGGCATAGTCAAAGCCATTGAAGTATGATCATGATTAGTACGTCCTCCATTGAGAGAATAACTAGAAGAGTGTTCGTCTTCCTTGTTAGGTGCTCTAAACATTTATAGAATAAATACCACGCAGATGTAGTACTCGGTTGTGGGGTGTGTTAAGAGGATCTTATTATGATTCACAAAAAATTAATTAACATTACATAACTTACTTCTTTGTAGGTTTGCCTAACCAGCACTCTCAACATACCAAAGGTTCTATGATTTCAGGATTGAGACTATCAAAAACTGGATTGCTCATTGTCATAGCTTTAGTATTGAAACTAGAATCTGAAATTGCACAAGTTAACATTGAAATTCCTTAAATGTCGAAAGCCATCTTCCTAACAGTTAGAAAATCTAAACTATTGGCATGCCACAACCCAATATGTCAAAATCTCTATCTACATTACCAATGATCTCCCATCCTAAATATTAATCTAGTTTCATTATTTTGCAGGAAAAAAAGTAACAATATTTAGACTCGTACCACGTACCCAGCATATCACAATTATCATGATCTAAATGTGATGAGAAATTATAACTTTTATGATTGTTAACAGAAGAAGAGAATTATACCGGCATGCTAAGTTCTTTTGCATAGTTGTAAAAAACATTATTTAGCATATCACGAATATATGCCAAAATTCTCACAACCTTATTGCAATCATTTAAGCGTTCGAATGCTAATTGCACGAACTCAAATTTTTTAAAGGGTCAAGAATTACTGCAATTGCCAAAATTGTTTTGCACTAGCGAAAATAATTGGTAAATTTCTTTTTCATTTGAATTGTCATCAAGCAAATACATGTGTGTTCAGTTTTTTGCAATTCTTGTAGTCTAAGGTGAATGTTACAAACCTCAAGGAAGTACATATTTTCACTAAGACATTTGTATCATGAAAAACTGAAAATAGCATCATATAGAACTTTCAAATATTTGTATACGACGATCGTCTTATCCCATTCCTCCATAGATGGATTCACGGATAGGAAGTCACGATCATAAACTTCCAGGAGAGAAAACACTTTTCTTAACTCCAAGGCACTCTCAAGCATGAGGAGACCGGAATCCCATCGTATAGAAATATCTTCACATATTGAACTATACTTATGTTGTAAATTGTATTGCTCCAAGGTAGACTAATAATACTATTTCCAAAGTATTGATACTCCATTAATATTGTCGATGAAATACCTCGCTTTCATAATTAAACAAATTAATAAATATATATAATAAAATAATTTAGTTAAAGACATGGTGATATACCTCTTGATCAAAGTTTAAAGAAGGCGCAACAAAAATCATTGAAGTATGGTCGTAATCAGTAATTCTTCCATTGAGAGAGTAACTAGAAGAGTGTTCATCTTCCTTGCTAGATGTCCTTAAAATTGATAGAATAAATGCCATGTAGAAACAGTACCGGGGGGGGGGGGTGTTAAGAGGATCTTATTAATATTTTCAAAGAATTAATTAATTTTACATAACTTACTTCTTTGTAGGTCTGCCTAACCAGTACTCTTCACTTACCAAAAACTGGATTGATCATTGTTATAGTTTCAGTATTAAAATCAGAATTTGAAATTGCACAAATTGATATTGAAATTTCTAAAATGTCAAAAGCCATCTTCCCAACAGTTGGAAAATCTGAACTAGTTACATGCCACCAACCCAATATGTCAAAATCTCTATCTGTATTGCCAATGATCTCCCCTCCTAAATATCTATCAAATTCCGTCCTTTGGCAGGAAAAAAAGTTACGATATTTAGACTTGTATCACATACTCATTATATCGCAATTATCATGATCAAAATGTGATAGGAAGTTATTACTATTATGGTTGTTGATAGAATAAGAGGATAATACTGGCATGCTAAGTTCCCTTGCATAGTCGTCAAAACCAATATCAAGCACAATACGTATATATGCCAAAATTCTCCTAGCATCATCACAACCATTTAAGCGCTCTAATTCAAATTGCACGAATTCAAATTTTTTTCTAGGGTCAAGAGTTACTGCAATTGCCAAAACTGTTCTACACTCGCGAAAATACTTGTCAAATTTCTCTTTCATTTAAACTGCCATGAAGTAAATATATGTGTGTTCACTTTTTTACAATTCAAGCAATTTAAGGTAAATGTTACAAACCTCATAGAAGTAGACATTTGCCGTAAGACATTTGCTTCTTAAGAAACTGCAAATAACATCATATAAAACTTTCAAACATTTGTATATGACGATCGCCTTATCCCATTCCTCCACAGATGGGTTTATGGCCACGAAGTCATGATCATAAACATTCAAGAGAGAAAACAATTTCTTCAACTCTAAGGCAATCTCAAGAATGAGAAAATTAGAATCCCACCATATAGAAATATCTTCACGTATTGTATTATACTTGTCATGTAAATTGTATTGCTTTAGGGTAGACTGATAATATTGCTTTCAAAGTACTGATGCTCCATTAATATTATCGACGACACATCCTGCTTTCATAATTAAATAAATTTATAAAGATATATAATAAAGTAAATTAATTAAGAATATGGTGATATACCTCTTGATCAAACTTTAAAGAAGGCACAACCAAAATCATTGAAGTATGATCATGATCAGTAGGTCCTCCATTGAGAGATATTCATATTCCTTGTAAGATGCCCAAAATTGATAGAATAAATGTCATGCAGATACAGTACCTGGTGGGGGGGGGGTATTAAGAGGATTTTATTAAAATTCTTAAAGAATGAATTAATATTACATAACTTAATTCTTTGTAGGTACTCCTAACCAGTTCTCTCCACATACCAAAGCCTCTATGATCTAACGTCGAGGTCATAAAAACTGGATTGATCAGCATCATAGCTTTAGTATTGAAACCAGAATCTGAAATTGCATAAGTTGACATTGAAATTTCAGAAATGTCAAAAGCCATATTTCCAAGAGTTGGAAAATCTAAACTATTGGCACGTCACCAACCTAATATGTCAAAATCTCTATCTGCATTATCAATGATCTCTCATCCTAAATATCGATCAAGTTCTGTCCTTTGGCACGCAAAAGAGTTACGGTATTTAGACTCGTACCACATACTCAGCATATCGCAATTATCATAATCAAAATATAATGGGAAGCTATTACTATTATGATTGTTGATAGAAGAAGATGATAATGTTAGTATGCTAAGTTCCTTTGTATAGTCGCCAAAAACATCATTAAGCATATTACAAATATATGCTAAAATTCTCCCAGTCTCATTGCAACCATTTAAGCGCTCGAATGCAAATTGTACGGACTCAAAATTTTTTTCGAGGGTCAAGAATTACTATAATTGCCACTATTCTACACTTGCGAAAACACTTGCTCACTGAAGTCTGTGGACGGTAAATATTTAAAGATCTTGGAGGAACCCTCTTACACCATTTATTACATGAAGTTGAACATTGGATATACGTATGAAAGAAATATATTTCCATTGGAGCAACAAAAATTGAGGTACGAAGAGGTTCTTTTGGAAGATGATGTTACGCCGAGTGACACAAGGGTATTTCAAGATGAATATCTCCTTCTCGATATGAACGTGAGTGAAGATTTGGCTTCTGTAGAGTTAAAGGAAGAGAAGATAAGGGCTACAAATTTATCTGAGAGAATAGAAAAATCTGTAGTTGTAGAAGAGATCCCAATTCTTGATGTTGAAATCAGCTATAGATGAGTGTGCCTAAGATGTTTGATAAAATTCTTGGACCGGACCGGACCGAAGACTAAATGTTGGGAAATCCTTGGATCGAGACCTATCGGTCCAAGCTTCGATATGGTCCGGTCGGTTTATCTGGTCCGGACCGACTGGGTTTCACCCCTAGGAGAGAGTAAACAGTACATCTGCAAAGATGCAAAGTTACTGTTCATAGCTATCTATAAATTTACATACACGTAATCCAATGTAGTTAATTTAATAGTCTAGTTATGCAAATATGTGTTTGCATATGCATATAGATAAACTAATGTCAATGCTCTTAAATTAATTAATCTTATCAATCTGCCAGCCAAGTGGGCAAATTTGTCTTCTGTCTAAATATTAACCAAATTAATTAATTCAATACTACGGGGTACACCAAGTGAGCAAATTTGGGTAGTATAGTAGCACTACCTTAATATAAATGTCATTATTTTAAAACTTTGGAGAGTGCGATGCACGAGATTGGAATTTACTTCACAGTGATGGATCTGAAGAACCCTGCCTTGGAGAAGTTCCTTGACATAAAAAAAAAAAAAAAACTCATCATTTTAAAACATGGTTGTATACAGAGTTATACATATATCATTACTCCACATTTTATGGTATACTCAGGGATGGACATGTGGCCAAGTTTTATTGGATCAGAAAATTATATGATTTAGTTTATTTTATTTCATTTGTTGAGGTAAAATTTTCAGCCATGATATTGAGGTTGGCGTAAAATTGATCTTACACAAAGGTATGCGCGCATCAATTCTGACAAAACTATCTAAATTACTTGTCTCTGCAGTTTCATCTTTAGTTTAGTTTCACCTAAACTACATAATATGTGAACTATTACGACTACACAACTTTTTACAAAAAGTAAATTATATAATGACTTGGTAAGTTTTTGCTTAAGAAAAAGTAAACTCCTAAATCCATTTCAAAATGAAACTGACTGATACATCAATATAAAACCACTGAATAGACGAAAGAATTATCATATAATTTACATTCGTTGGCTGTCTCTCTCTCACACATGCACACACACCCACCCACCAAACACAACTTGCAAACCAATAGGATCATACTAGTAATCTCACCTTCCACATCTTGTTTTAGTGGGGAGGAGATGCCATCTGGTCTAAAGAACATTGAGCTGGGTGTTTCATATCCTCTGTTCAAGGGTAGCCAGCTTTTAATACAATTTGGCTCATGAATGAAATTTGCAAGGCTCTCCCAGATTTCCTTCCTTTTTTTGGGTAATAAATGTATTTTTTTAAATAAATAAATAAATAGGGGTAACCCACATATATAAGGAACCCGGCACAATGTTATAGAGACATACACACACACACACTAGTAACGTGTGCCCAGTTGCAAAAATATGAGAAATATTATTAAAAATCAAATTTTCTTGTAAAAACAAATAATAAGAAAAAACAGATTAATAAATATAATTATGATATGTAGTAGGTGCTAGTATTGGAGAAATTTAAATTAGATCTTACTTGGGTACCTTTCACTTCACAATGAACAAAAAAATGAGAATTTAAATCCATACAAATTTAAGTCATATATTTATACAAGTTAAAGCAAACCTAATACAAACTTAATCACAGATCTATACAAGTTTGGTGGATAAGCAAACTATAGGAATTTAAGCAACAGTTTTCTCAACCAACAGTACATGTCATGTCAGTACTCTCTCTCTCTCATGCTTTCAGCACCATGCTTTTCTTAGATTTATGCATATATTAGGCCATTACAAAAGAACTTTTGCCTGTCAAAGAAAAATAATATAAATTGGCAATATTTATATATATATAACTTTTTTTTTTTGATGTCGGGGAATCTCTCCAAGGCAGGGCCCTTTAGACCCACCTCTGCAGAGTAAATCCCGATCTCATGCACCGCACCCTCGAAAGTTTCCCTACACAGAACTGGTTAAATCGCTAATTTTTCACCAGGGAGTGTGGCCCCAACGGATTGTTTGCACCCATAAGGTGTTGAACCTTGGACCTTGAATGAAGTGATACCCCAAAACCAAGGCCTTCACCACTTGGGCCAATCCCTTGGGGTTATATATATATATATATTTATATAACTAATGTCTCAACTCAAAAGTGCACATATTAATTTTAACTAAAAACAGCAAACCATAGAAGTAACCAACAGGAACAAAACATCATACAACTTATGTGTAACTTTCTATGTGTAACATATTATAACTTTCTATTTATGTGACACATAATTGCATCTCATTGAGTTACCCGTTAATTCACAATTAATAAGGAAATTCAAAGAGTATGTAAGACATCAGTAAATTGCTTAACGTACAGGAACATAAAACCCAATATCAGTAGGCATTTATCCAAATTCCCTAAAATGAAGACCAATGCATAGATGGATAAAATGCAGAATGTACAGGAACATTGTGTGGCTTAATATCCCTATCCACAATCCCAGTCCAGTGAAGTCCATCCAATGCAAATAAGAGTTGTCTCGTGATTGTTTGTATGATTCTATTCTCCCTTTTGATACCCTTACACATGTCCTGGACCTCTCCAAGAATCATAGTTTCTACTTGACATATTTATGTAACCATCACAAACATAGGATTTAGAAAGCTAAAACGGACAGAAACAATCTACAAGAATTTCTGAAGGCATTAAACTCAGAAACTGCCTAATCTTAGTCACATGAAAAATTAAATAAAAGCTTTCACGAATTGATATGAAAGAACATATGGACCATCAAACCATCGAGTTGTAATTCCATGGAAGCGAAAGAAGAATTGTAAATATTTGTTGCTCACTATTTGCAGACTTAAATGTTATAGTATATTCCGATAGGGGAACGGTTAGTTCTAATCTTTTGCCATGTTATGATATCTATACATAAGTTGCAGATTTTTATATTTTATACATTACTTCTTTCATTGTTTTTAGGCTTTCCTAGTTGAATCAAAGCATATAAGTTAGGGTCTAATTAGGAATATTTTCACTTTGAAAATAAGTTTTGCAGAGCCTTTACATTGGTCTTCCACGTGCAAAATGGAACTCACTAAAGCCTTATCAATAGAATTTTCCTTATGGGTTCAAGTCTCTTGAAGATTTAAGGGTTTACATCTACCTAGAATAAGATCTAGCTTTTTCACATTTTCTGTTCTGCATCAAATCTTTTAACAGGTGACAGCATTTGATAAATACCCCAACATTTGGGTTTGACAGATGAGAGAGTAAATTCTTGAATTTAGCATAGTGGGTGTAATATAGAGGCATCATATACTACATGAATTGGCTGATGAGAGAAAGTACCAACATTATAGGGGAACTCTTTACTTTGCATCAAATCTGAAAGTGTGGCTTCCCCTTCAAACTGCCATATAAATTATAAGCCAATACTCACTTCCTTTCTTTGAAGAAGTCTGGAATAATTTCATGACAACAGTAATAACAAGATTAAACAAAAACAGCTTCTGCAGTATTGAGGTTCGAAAGTATATCTTTTATTTTCTAAAGATAATGATACCCTTAATTCATATGGTAGTAGTAGTAGTCATAATAGAGAACCTCCTCAAGAAAGCCGTATACAAAATCGGCATAACTATTTGCCCAAGCTCTTCGAACATGGTCATTCATCCAAATTTCAACTGCTCCATATGTGCTTGCCATTGTGTTTATAATCACAAAAAAAGAAGAAGAAAAAATACATCAGCATCATCATATTCAATATGATAGAGGGAAGAAATAACAATTCATATGCATCCCACATGCAAAACACATGCAAAATTCAAGAAAAACAATATAAAAAATATAATAAATTAAAGGAACTCATTTTGGAATGATTAAGAAGGATTGTTGAAAGTGATGTGGACAGTTATTAAATACAAGCAAGCTTCCAAACAAGTTGACTATGAATCCAACATCAGTTGCACTAATTCTATCCAATAGAAACAGGCCAATACAACCTTGTACGTAAAACATGCTCGTAACTATGCTACTTAATAATTGAAATTATGAGCTTTGGATATCAAAAAGTCACAATAAATCACCAAAAACATTTTACAATAATTATTACCTAAATGATTGAGAACTTCAATGATGTGATCTGCAAAATCATCCACAGAAGACATAGAATCTTCTGGACAAATTGCAGCAGCTCCTAACTACAAGAACTCTTATGAAAGGCCCAGAAGAACAATGTAAAAAAATAACATTTAGTTGCAACTGAATATAATAAATATTTTCAGATAAAATAATAGCCAAATAAGTAGACAAGTCAACCATTAACACACCTCATGTTTGGGAGGACCGATATGGAGAGTATTGGAAGATGTGGAACAAAGAATATAGAAGATGTGGAACAACAAAGAAGCCGTTTCAGGAACAAAGAATATTCCTTGGAAACAACACATCTACTAAAAATTATTGATATTAGAATCATAGTTGTGAGAGAGTATTGGAAGAAAAGGGGAAAGATGAGAGGCAGAGCACAAAATCTTTAGCTTTATCCCCCGTATATATATCTGCCAAATGGAAATGAAAACTCATATCTATTTTCTTGTAGCAGAAGCTTATGTCTTAGCACCAAATGACGCAGAACAACAGAGAATAAGTTCTTTGAAGGATAAGAAGAGGCACAGAAGCAACACCTCCAATGCTTATGGATATTACTGGTGGCTGGGCAGGCAACAAGATATGTGGTTCATACTTGTTATAATGCGAGCATACGTGTACATTAAATAGGCTTCTTGTGTAAATAGAAATATGTTTTTAATTTTTTAACAGAAATGAGTTTTAAGCATAAATCAGGATGGGTAACATGGGTTTTAAGAATTAAAACCCATTTCTACATACTTAAAACATGAATCAAAACCCAAACTAAGCATAAATTAAGACCCATTTGTTAAGCATGAATCAAGCATCAAACAATGGGCATGAATTAACGAATAAGCATGAATTAAAACCCATTGGTTTTAACAAATCAAGCATCCTTATTTGTTTATTTATTTTGATGCTTAGTTTGGGTTTTAATTCATGCTTAAAACCCATTTGCAGATTTGGTTCAATGCTTAGTTTGGTGCCAAAGCCATTTTAAACCATATCAAAATAACAAAAGGGTTTTAAGCACGAATCAATGGTTTTAACAAATAGGTTTTAAGCATGAACTACTTTATAGAAATGGGTTTTAATTTCTTTATATCCCCTGTACTACTGAATTAGGGGATAGATCTACAACATAAACTACTACAAGATATGAACCCAAAATAACTACATACAGGATGAGCTCAATAAACCAAGCTGGGATTGAAAAGCAACGAAAATCTTAACAATGAAAAATGGGTTGAACTCGAGCTTTAATTGTCCCAACACCTCCAACCTTCCATGCGAACCAAAAAATTCCAAATAAATACTAAACTTGGCCTCATTTCAAACATCCAAACTATAGAGAGACACTTATCAAAAGGCCAACGACGAGAGAGAAACGGCGGCAAAAACTCAAAGACTAGGATTTCTCTGTTCCTCGAAGGCTAGCTCTGCGATGCCTACAACGTCCTCGACCAACACTCTCCTGGTTACATCTCTGTCTCAGAGCTCCGACACATCCTTACCATCATCGGCAAGAAGCTCGAGCCCTCTGACTTCGACACATCCTTACCAAGCGACGTTGCTGTAGTATTGGATTTGTGTTTTGTGAAACAGACATGTTTTCTACATGCTTTAGAACCCTCTCTATGGCATATAAAAAGGTTCCCTTTCAAGCGGTGCTGTGAAATATTGAGAATAGGATTGATATACTGCAATAGACACTGCGACACACTTTTCTTTTGGAACCTCAAATTCAAGAAATATGCAATGGGGGATAGTGGAGAGGGAGGGGGGCGGAGTGTGGACCCGTATGTTATTTGTTGAAGACGAGTAGGTTGAAGGAATTGGGATGGAGGGCAGAGAGAAAACTTTATGGCGGTGAAAGAATGCTGCACTGAGGGACCTTAAAATGAGAAATATAAAAGGACGAAATTGGAAAGCAAAATGTTAGAACAAAAAATACTATTACTTTTCGGATTGAGGCTTTTATATATAGAAGATAATATATATATATATATATATATATATGGTGTTGGATCTTGTATTAATTTTAGGTCAATCACTTGGGATAAGATTACCTTATTCTCGAGTCTTGTAACATAAATTGGTTATAACTCAACCAAATAACTAAAGCTGCAATTCTCCAATCTAGAGTACTATCAATTGGGTACATGCTTGCTTGCTCAATCAATAACTAGCAGGGGACAATCAAATAAATGGAAGTCTCGATTTAGACTAAGGGTTTGTTTGGACATTCGGAGTATCTCAGAATTATATGAATAGTAGTGAAATAGTTTGAGTTAACATGTGTGTTTAAATAGAAAGATAAAAATGACAAATCACTTGGTGTGTGATGTGGGGATGATAAATAGCATTTCTCTAATATGCTTTATTATGTTTTGGAAAAAGAGAAAAAAATTTGAATAAAAATATTATAAAGTTAAAGAACTGTTTGAATATTATTTTTGTTTAGAAGTTTGTAAAAATTGTATTGATTTTTGTGTTTTGTTTTGAAATTTTTAGAAGTTGTATTGGTTTTTGTGTTTGGATAATGATTAGGTAATAATTAGATAGAAAAATTGAATATGTAGATGCAAGATTTTGACTACGATTAGATGACTAAGTTGATAAGTTTGGATAGGATTAGATGACTAAAATGATAGAGTTTATTCTATCATTAAGTTTGTAATTTTGGATGAATGTAGGAGGTATTAAATGTTGTTTAGATAAGTCATAAGTGTGAAAATTGAGTCCCAACGAATCTGCACTTATCCAGAGAAGAGGTTGAATTGAGATTTGTTATTGCATAGAAGATTTAGTGTAGATATCCGCATTCCATCCGGAGACGTCTTCGCGACAGATTCGATTCGTCAGCAGAGTCCTACTGAAACTAAAACTGCTTTCAAATTGTTTATTTAAGAGATTATACTTGCTAGGATCAGTAGATATTCAGATGTATATATTTTCTAGAGCACTTTCCAGTACATATTTTGGTGAGAAAATTCTTTGAAGAATTTTTATATTGTTTCTCTCATTGAGTGCGTGCATACTCTGTGTCGGAGTTGGATTGATCAAGTTCAGGCACTGGAATTTCAGGAGGGAAGTCAATAGTTTGAAGATCGTCAGAGGTTCTGGTTTTAGAAGACAAACGGGTTATTTGTCTGGATAAGTAAGAGAGTCAAGTTGTAAAAGTTTTGTAATTGATGATTACTTGTAATTGATTTTCAAATAATAAGACTGACTTTTCTGGGTTTGGCTACCCCATAGGGTTTTACCTTTGAGAAGTTCTTCAAAGAGTTTTCCTTTGTAACCAAAATTGGTGTTACGCATTTGTTTATTTTATGTATTTGATTGTTTATCAAATTATTGCATAATTAACGACTAACCAATTTGTTGAGTGAATTGGTGGATATTTCCGTGAATACACCGGAGTACTTGGGTAATTTCATAATATTTGAACTGGACAAGTGTTTTGTGTCTGAGTGATATTTGGGAATAAAATTATGAAAAGTTTTGAGAGTTATGTGTCTCATCTCTGTGTGCAAATGAGCCCTAAAAAAATCATGAATTAAGGAAACAACATAAGGTCCTAGGGTTATTAACGCACAATCTATTGTTTACTCGATCCAATTAAAGCTTTGGAATATCTATGCCATCCTTATTGAGGAGACAACAACATATGTATATACACACACACACACTTCATGAAAGAGTTTGCTCAATCAAACATATTTGAAAACCTTACTTATATCTTAAAACAAAAAAGTCAAATTGGGTATTGACATACTAGGTTTGCCATTAACAAAACTTGCACCTAAATGGCCCGAAAGAGAAGAAAGGGAAGCATCGGGGTTGGAGGTAGGGTACTGGGACTTAAGGCCATTATGGAGATATAATGGAAAGGAGGGAGAGAGAGGCTGATATAATGAAAGACATGCAGATGCAGTGAACGGGGTAAATAACATCAGGATATTGTTATTAAAATTCTGGAAGAATTAATGAAAATCACACGACTTATTTCTTTATAGGCCTATCCAACCAATCATCTCCATATATCAAAGCCTTGATGTCAGGATGGAGGCCATTAAAGGCTGGATTAATGATTGTCACCGTAGCTTTAGTAATGAAACCAAAATTTGATGATTTTAATGCACATGTTGACATTGGTATTCCCAAGATGTCAAGTGTCATCTTCTCGAGAGTTGGAAATTCTAGACTATTGGTACACCACCAACCCAAAATGTCGAACTCGCATCAATGAGAGGTGCTGCTGCATATCGATCGAGTTCCCTTTTTTAGGCAACTTTGTTACAACATCATATTTTCTCGCACCAAGACCTATTCAACATATCGCAATTGCCATCATCAAGTTATGAGGTTAAGCTTTTATCATTATGATCAGTGACAGAAGATGATAATGCCTGCATGCCAAGTTCCTTTTCATAGAAGTCGAAAACATTATTAAAAGTATTACAACTAGGTGCCAAGTATGTCTCAACTACCTTACGGCCATAGAACTTCTCGAATGCAAATTGCAAATATTCAAATTTTCTACTTGGGTCAAGAATGACTGCAGTTGCCATAACGTTCTACATTCACCAAAATACTTGTTAAATTTCGCTTTCATTCTAATTGCCATCAAGGGAATATATGCTTGTTTACTTTTTTGCAATTCAAGCAGCTTGAGGAATGCCACAAACCTTTGAGAAGTACACATTTGCAGTAAAACATTTGCTTCCTAAAAAATTGCAAATAGCATCATATAAAACTTTCAAACACTTGTATATGACTGCTGTCATATCCCATTCCTCCACAAATGGATTCAAGGCCACGAAGTCACGAGCATTACTTTCCAGGAGAGAACACTTTTATCAACTCTAGGACACTCTCAAGCATGAGAAAATTGGAATCCCACATTGAATAAACATCTTCATATATTGTACCATACTTGCCTTGCAAATTGTGTTGCTCTAGAGAATACTGAAAATTCAATTTCCACGATACTAGTGCTTCATTAATCTATCTTATAGCATTCATTATCTTATAAAACATCTCATTCAATCCATCCTAAAAAAGAAGATTTATAATGTTTGTAGTACAATGGATGTGGAAGAAATGTCTGCATAAAAGTCGCCGGCAAGTTTGATGGTGAAGCCAACTTTCCAAGTCTCGAACCATTTCATTATTTGAGTAAGAACTTTTTCAAGTAATAGAGCACAATTTGTTGTCAAATGTTACACTCCTAAAGCAAACTTGATACTCTTCCAAACAAAATTGTCCCTGTTTCAATATCATTGTATTGATCTACTTTTTTTAAGGCAATAATCTTTTTCAATATTAGACCATCTTCTAGAAATTGTAGGGCGAAACAACAATACACATTCTTCTTACGACGGGCATGTCCAAAACTGAATTATTGAACTGAAATGACAAGAACGCGTACCAAAGATACTTGTATAATTTCTCCTTCTCTTCTTTGAAGACATGAAGAATGTCAACCTTATGTGTCTTATAAATAAAGTTTGAACCTAGGGCTGTAAATTATTCACAAAAATTTGAAAAAACTTGTGTTCAGTCATATTCAATGGATACCTATGCTTAGTTATCATTCTTGCAACATCCAATTAACTCCTTGTTAAGGAACAAGATAGGACAACAAACTTAAACACCTAAAACATATCTTATATTGTCTTCCTCAAACACCTGGTGCTTATCTTTCTAGTGTTTACCTTCTAAACATTGTAGATAATCATTCATGCAATCAAGTGGATAGTCTTTGTAACTGGTCACACTTACCTTGTATTGATCATACTTATCGTGTATAGCGGTGCAACACTATAAATAAATGAATCACCCACCTAATTAGGTGGCTGTTGAAACCAAATATCTTATTCTTTCATGGTAGCAAAGCTTGTATTAGCTTACGTTTCTGTCATCATCAGTATGGCAGATTCTGGGTCCTCGAACACCCCCAACAAACCAACATCATGTCTTGAGTCCCCCATTGCCAGCACCACTTTACCTACATCTAAGTCTGTCATATCCCATATGATAAGGATAATGGTAGGTGATGTAGGGGCTTGTACATTGCTTGGGAAGGAAAAGTGCTAGCTCTTTATAAGGTTCCAATGGAGCTCCAATTGTATCATTGACTAGTCCTTTTGGAGTATAAGCCATGTAGTTTGGGCCTTCCAATGGGGCGTTACAAAATCCCTTTATGGAATTAAACTTGATGAATCTAACTACTTAGGTTGGGTATCATAATTTTTGCCCATCCTTCGTAGTCATGATCTTCTAGGGATCGTGGATGGTTCTGAACCATGTCCCCCTAAATTTCTCTATGCCACCGATTGTGCAGCTAGTCATGTTAACCCTGCCTATGTGACTTGGCAAAAGAAAAACCCAGCATTTGTTAAGTTGGTTTATCTGTTCACTCTCTCCAACATTGGTTTCATCTATATATGGGATCAATCCCTCAAGACAGGCTTTGGAAACTCTAGCCAATCACTATGCAGCCTCTTCCAGGTCTCAAATCTCTCACCTAAAGAGACAATTGCAAAGCCTCCAACAAGAAAGTAAGTCCTGTTAAGAATATCTCCCTTAGGCCAAACTTTGGGCTGACCAACTTGTCAATTTGTCTGAATGCCCTTTCCATAGGGTTTGTACATTAATATATAGAGAAGAGTTTACATAAGTGTCAGATTTCCTGCCATATTTTCTGGCCAGATTTACTGGCATGTTTCCTGGTTCTCCATGTTTCCAGGTTTCCTGGCTTTATGACTATTTACAACAGCTAGTGTTATGACTATTTACAACAGCTAGTATTAGAGTCTAATTAAATCCTATTTTAGTGACATAACTCGCAGCAGTAGAAAAACCTATTGCCGATGATGATCTAATCTCATTTGTAATCAGTGGCTTAAACCCTGCCTTTAAATCCTTTGTCAATACATTCTCATTTGTTGTCTGCGATCATGACATGTGTCATGTCTTTTATAGACTTTCAAGCTGAATTCCTCAGTCATGAGATCCTTTCATGAAATGCATCAGGCTTTGACCTCTAGGAATGTCACATTTGCTTTCTTCTCCAATAAGGGTAGCAACAATACCTCTTGAAACCAGTCCTGCAGGCGTAATTCTTTGGATCACAAGGGGGGAATACAAGGTCTACTGACCACCTTGGAACTACTCAAACTACTGCACCATCCAACTCCTCTCCAAATGGCTCCAATGGCAACTCAAAGAGTCCACGATGATGATGAAAGGAGTCGCTTGGATGTGGCAAGAATGATAATTAAGCATGGATATCCATTGGATATGGTTGAACATGAGTTTTTCCAAACTTTTGTGAAGAATTTACAGCCTAAGTTCAAATTTTATTCTCAAGACACCTTAAAGGCTGACATTCTTCATGTCTACAAAAAAGAGAATGAGAAACTCTACAAGTATCTTGGTACAATATCTTATCATTTCAATTTAATAATTCAGATTTTGGACATGCCATAGTAAGAAGAATGTGTATCGTTGTTTTACCCTACAATTTCTTGAAGATGGTCTGATATTGAAGAAGAAGATTCTTGCCTTGAAAAAAGTAGATCAATACATTAATAATGATTTTGGTGGAAAGTGATATCTTGTCATTTCAATTTAATAATTCAGATTTTTAGAGGTATGCAATTATGTGTTCCAATGGGTATTACAAAGCTTGTGGTGGAAAGTGATAGTTTGATTATTGTTGATGCTTTGAAGGATGGTAGTATGAGTAACTCTCTGCTTGGTATGCTTTATCATGAAATTCAGAAGTTAGCATCTGCTTTTGTTTCTTGTAGCTTCTCACATGTATACAGAGAAGGTAATATGGTTGCTCATAAGTTGGCTAGGAATGCTATCATGGTTGATAGTATTAGTTTATGGTAGGATTGTATTCCAGACTGTATTTCTCAAGCCTTGTGGTTTGATAATTGTCTGTAATCGTTTTTCGTTTAATTAATGAAATTATCTTTCTATAAAAAAAAAATTACATTAATAATGATATTGCAGTGGGAACTTTGTTTGGAACAGTAACAAGTTTACTTCAGGAGTGGAACATTGACAAGAAATTGTGCTCTATTACTTTAGAAAGTTCTTACTCAAATGAAGTAATGGTACAAGATTTGGAAAGTTGGATTCATCATCGAGCTTGCTGACGGCCTTTATGTGAACATTTCTTTCACATCAATTGCATTACAAACATTATAAGCCTTCTTTTACAGGATGGGTTGAATGAGATTGGTGGGATACCTCATAAGATAAGGAATACTATAAGATATATTAATGGAGCACTAGTACTTTGAAAATTGAATTTTTAGTGTACTTTAGAGCAACACAATTTGCAAGGCAAATATAGTACAATATGTGAAGATGTTTTTACAACGTGGGACCTCATGCTTAAGAGTGCTTTGAAGTTGAGAAAAGTGTTCTCTCCTAGAAGGTAAGATTGTAATTTCATGGTCATTAGTTCATTTGTGGAGGGATGGGATATGGCGGCAATCGTGTACATATGTTTGAAAGTTCTATATGATGCTATTTGCAGTTTTTCAAGAAGCAAACGTCGTCTTACTGCAAATGTATACTTCCCTAGGTTTGTGGCATTCACTTCAGATTACTTGAATTGCAAAATAGTAAACATGTATATATTTGCTTGATGGCAGATAGAATGAAAGTAAAATTTGACTTAATAAAAAAATAAAATTGATTTCATGTAATTTGCAATTGAGCGCTTATATGATTGCCATGAAGCTGAGAGAATCTTGACATATATATTCATAATACACTTAATGATGTTTTCGACGACTATGTAAAGGAACTTACCATGCATGCATTATATTTTTCTTTTATCAATGGTCATAATGGTAATAACTTCTCATTACATTTTGATCATGATAATTATGCTATGTTGGTTATGTGGTACGGGTCTAAATGTTGTGACTTTGTTGCCTCGAGCGGAACTCGATTGATATTGAGGAGGAGATATCATTGATACTACATATGGGGATTTCGAAATCTTGTGGTGGTATACCAATAGTTCAAATTTTCCAACATTGAACATGGCATATCAACATGAGTCTTACACAACATAACATAACATAGGCATGGCATAACATGATCTAAACATTACATGAATATTTTGTTTTTTGATAGGTTCTAAACATTACATGGCATACATGTCATTTTCATAACATCTCATCCATATAACAACAATCCATATCATCATAGCATACATCGTTTACAAGCATATCATCATAATTCATAGAGGATCGTGAAAAGAGGCTAACCTTGAATTGGCTCGTAGCGTAGTGTAGGTAAACATCACATTTTTCATGCAAAAATTGAATATTTACAGCACAGATAAATGTATGATCATACTACTTACCTCTTAGCGCTGCTTCCACAATCTTACGTTGTAACTCGTGATCTATATGAGACACTAATTGTCACTAACGTTTCTAAAAAAACGTGTCGTAACATGCCAATTACTTAAAATCATACTATAGAGATAACATAATAAATTTATTAAAATCCGATTAAATAGAAAATTGAAATAGCTAAAATAATAGACTTAATAGTATACAATAAATATACTTTAAATCCCATAAGTATTTAACTTTAAAATTAAGGGTGGGTTTGGATAGACAGTACAGAACAGATGAGATGAGATGAGATGAGATGTTTTGTTGAAAGTTAAATAAAATATTGTTAAAATATAATTTTTTAGTATTATTTCTATTTTAAATTTAAAAAAGTTAAATTATTTATTATATTTTTATATAGAAATTTAAAAAAATTGTAATAATGAGATGTTTTATATATCCAAATTTATCCTAAGTTGTAAAACTTGGTCCGACTTAATTTTCAGCCCAGCCCCAATTACAGAAACAACCCATTTAAAGTTACTAAAACAGTTTCTGTAAACACAACCAGCCCAATTTAAAACAATATACTATTTTATGAAATCAGCCCCTTTAGAAAGGAAGCCCCAAAGCCCATGTGAGAAGTCAGCCCACTTAGTAAACAAAAGCTCTTGGCCGAATGGGCCTTCCCATTATGAATTAAAGGGTGGCTACCCTTCTGGAGAATACACGGGTCCGAGAGTATTGAAGGGAAAACAGTGGTGCGATGCAAGAGAGTTGGGAACTCACCGAGAGAGGAGGCTGGGTGAAACGGCGGTGGATCAGATTGACAGAGAGTGACCGGCGGCACAAGATGGAGAGAGAGAGAGGGAGAGATAGAGAGAGAGAAATTTTAGAGAGAGAGAAACTGTCAACCGAAGCAATAGAGGGAGAGGAGGGCGGCGGACGGTAGTGGGCTTACCAGGAAGTTGTGGGTTCGACGGGAAGTGACTGGCCGGCGGTTTCTGGCAGCGTGGGTGGTGATCCGACGTCCTCTGAGGTCGACAGTGGCTGGGCAAAACACACGGGTTGTTTATTAGCAGTGGAGAGAGAAAAGACAGGGAGAGATGGGTCGACGCACGCGTGGGTGGAGGGAAGACTTACGGGCGGCGTCTTCTGTGGTGGTTTCCTGCGAGGTGTTGGCCCGGTATGGGGAGAAATTGCTATGGGTTTTCTCTTTTCAACGTGGGGCTTGCTGAGAGGAAAGCTACGGTGGTCTGTGAGGGAGTAGTTCCGCTAGGTAGAAGAAGAATTTGGTTTCACGTGGGTGGAAGGTTTCTGGCCGTAAGGGTTACTGTGGGATTGCTGAAGGGAATATTGTGCGGAAAAAGAGAGGATTTATGGTAGGGTTTTTGACGTGGGAGTTGAACTGGGAAATCAAATGGGAGGGATATATGGGCGTGAAAAGAGAAAATCTCAATCAAAATCACCATAAAAAATAAAACACAGATTTTGTGAAAATACTATAAATACTAAAACCACCAATAATAATAATAATAATAATAATAATAATAGTAATAATAATCCCTAATTTAGGACCCGTATGCTAGTCTTCTCTTCTTTCTTTCCTTTGAGACAGGTCTCTCAAGGTTGAGAGACCCACAGCCCCATGACCATGGTTGTGGGTCTCTTGCATCCCAGACCCCCGCGACCATGCTTTGGGCTAAGTAGCCTAATTAACTTCAGAAATTAAAATACTTGAACTTCCAATGGCTGAATCAACTGACAACACCGATAGGAGCCCAAGATTATCAAAATGCAGCAACATAAAATTGGGTTCCTGTTCCAAAATAGCAAAATCTTCATTGTGTTTAGCTGAATAAAAATCTTCTTTCATATCCATGCTATTCTCACGAATAATTGGTCTAAAAAATCCCCCATTGCTGGAATTAATGGAAGAATTCACGGATTGATTGATTGAACTAGGACCATTAGGAGTTTTCAGCTTTAAAGAAGTCACCATACTTCCACTTTCCACTGATGGCTTCTGAAAAAGCGACGATCCTAAAACATCCATGCTGTTTGTATTTGAACTGTTTGACATAAATGACTCCTCAGGTTCAGTATGTTGAAACACAGAAGCACGCACCATATCTCTTATATTTTGTATTATCCGAGTGTGAATGTACACTATCCACAGAATTTGTATCATAATCTTTCGCAGACAACTGATGCTAGCAAGTGTGTCATTCAAAAACTCTGGTTCATTTTTAATGGGAAAAACATTTTTTTTGTCGTCATTGTCAGTTACAGCAGAAGCTAGATAGCCCCATAAAAGCTTAGCCAGGTACGTCAGATGTGCCAGCTCCGTCTGAATCCGTAATTCGAATGGGACCAGTTTCCAAAGGCTGTTTCTCATGAGGCCTAACATCAGAAGCATGATTTTGGCTATTAGAAGCAGTTTTCTTAGCTTGCTCTGCTGCTTTTTCCCTGCGGAACTCCTCCAGCTGCAAGATAAATGAAGACAATGTGCGAACTTTGACAAACCAAAAATATAGTTCAGCTAAGCTATTTGGGATTGAAACTTTTTTTTATAAGTATTTGGGATTGAAACTAGATATAAAAGGAAATGAAGTAGCAGGAAAAGTTGCAGATTCGAAACAAAATTATAAAGCATATAAAAATTTGATGTAAAGAGAGATAGAGAGAGACATCAGTGATCACAGTTATTCGAGTCAACTAAAATACTCAGTTTTGCTTCTAAGCGCAGTGCACCGGCGAAATAATGTGTCGGTGAAGACATCTTGATCTCAACTGGTTATATAACAAAATATGTTTGTTATCAACCAAGTAAAAGGAAGCAAAACAGGCAGCTAAATCGTCAAATTTTTAACCTACCTGTAACAAAATATCTTTACGAATTTACACGAAAAAAATTCTTGTTGTGCAAATTAGTGAATGGTACAGAAATGTACACAGCATCACCAGCTAACGCATGCATGCATATAAATACAATGGCAATTGAAACATTGATGATATTTAAAGAACAAGAAATACAATTCCATTAGAAAATGTATACCACTCATGCGAAAAATTAAAGAAAAACATAAAGAAAAAAAAAAACACAGAAAACGTAACCTGGCGCTTTCCAGCTTCCAAATGCTCTTGCTTACGCATCACCTGAGGTACCTCGGGCTTGTGAGAACTGGTCAAATCTCTTCTCCTCCACACTTTGCTT
This sequence comes from Cyclocarya paliurus, assembly GCA_029856935.1. Taxonomy (NCBI): domain Eukaryota; kingdom Viridiplantae; phylum Streptophyta; class Magnoliopsida; order Fagales; family Juglandaceae; genus Cyclocarya; species Cyclocarya paliurus. The sequence goes on from JARVXP010000159.1 coordinate 72,765, forward strand.
TATAAGTCATGATAAAATTTTCGGCTGCCTTGAAATAAACCTTTAATAGTACCATTCATCAAGATAGAAAACCAAGGTGTAGAAATACACTCGCCTATCAAACCACAAACTTGGTTAGAAAAACCAAAAGATCGAAGAACCTCCGGTAGGAAATCTTAATCAACTCGGTCATATGTCTTCGCCATGTCAAGTTTTAATACCACATTCCCACCATGCACCTTTTTATGAATAGAGTGAACCATTTCCTGTGTAATACTAATATTCTCAAATATACTTCTACCAGGAATAAACGCACATTGTTCAAGATATATCATTTTTGGAAGAAGAGTTGTCAAACGATTCACAATCATCTTTGAGCAAATTTTATAAAACACCAAACAAAGACTTATGAGTCTAAATTTATCGAACATAGTTGGCATATCCATCTTCGAGATTAACACCACATAAGAAGAGGTATAGAATCTAGGCCATTTACCTCCTATGAAAAATTCTGAAGTTGCTGCCATAACATCAAGCTCAATAGTATCCCAAGAGCTTTTAAAGAACCTGGACCAAAATCCATATGGACCCCATGCACTATTACAAGGAATAGAATCCAAGGCATGGTGCACTTCTTCAATTGATGGAATAGCACAAATTGCTTTGCTCTCAGCCACAGATATAACAGGTGAAATAAGATGAGATAAATTTAGCAAACTCCTATGTGATGCTTTTTGCCAAAAACCTGAAAAATAATTAACAGCTGCTAAATGGATGTCCTCGAGAACTCAAATAGGTACCATCTTGAAGTCTCATATCCATGACTCTTTTTTTTCTTTTATAAGATAAATAAGCATGAAATAATTTTGAATTTTGGTCTCTATCAACTCGCCACTTTACTTTTGTCATTTGAGCAAGTCTAATCTCTTCTCGATGCCGCCAATCAGCCAACTCCACATGCTTCTACACAAACTCTTGTTCAATCCCATGATCCCATCCATTATGTAACTCTGAATCCAAAGCTTCTACCAGAGCTTCTAACTCCCGTATATGTGATTCAGTCCTCCCAAAGACTTGCTTATTCCAATCTCTCAAAGCAACCCTTAGTTTTTTTCAGTTTAAAAGCCAGCTTCAAAAGACTCACTCCCCCCACATCCTCCTACTAGATGTTTGCCACAAAAGATTGGAAATCTGAATGTTCCATCCACATTTGCTAAAATCAAAAAGGAGAGGGACCATAAGAGAAAGGATCTGATTGAAACTCTATGAGCATGGATGAATGATCCGACGTTTATCTCAGCAAATAACAGTTTGTCGCATTAGGAACTCTCGTCAAACAACTAGAGTTCATTTCAAGCCACTCTGTCCAACTTCGCCCAGCTCCTCGATAAGCCACTCTGACCATTACACCATGAAAACTTCCTCCCCATAAACTTCATTTCAATCAATCCACATTGGTGAATTCAGGAATTAAACTCATCAATCGCCACTCTCAGACAAGGTCTTCCACCCTGACGTTCTGAATCCTCCCTTATTAGATTAAAATCCCCTGCAATAAGACAAGGTTCATTTCCTAGAACCTGGCAATTTAACTGCTCCCATAAGTCTCTTTTTTCAATCATAGTGCATTTGGCATAAACAAAACAACAAAGGAAATTGTTAATACCATCGCCTACTTAAAATAAATTGCTCAATACTTAAAACCAGTTGAACGGAACTGTCATCCTGCCAAAGTACCCAAATTTTTCCAGCCACCCCCCTTCATTAGTAATAAACTGATCCATATCATGCAACAAATGCAACAAACCATGCACCTTATTAGAAGAAGCAAAAGGTTCCATCAAAGCAACTATTTTTGGTTTCATTTTAACAACCAACTTCTTTAATCTACCTCCAGAGGTTCCAAGACCTCGTATATTCCACGATAAAATCAGACCAATCATAAGGAATATTTATTGGGTCGGGTTAGCACCCGGGTCAAGCTACGAACTTTTTCTGAACTCCTTTTTTCTTATGGACTTATCTCCTCTCATCGATGTGGTTTGAAATAGTGGGCTAACTTAAGTAAGGAACTATTTTCCCCCAAAGATGTAGCGGTGGAAATGATTGAATGCTCCTAAGTCAACTCTTTTTATACTTTTCTTTAAAATATCCGTCTGATTTGGATGCTAATACGTTACCTATAAGCTACTTATTTCTTGTGTGTAGTGCATTTCAATCAACGATAGACAGATTTTAATATTCTAATGTTAAGTAAAATATTGGAAGGCACCCATGGTTAGCATGGAAATAAGCTTTATCATTGAACTTTATGAAGAATCCTAGATTTTGAGGGTTATCATGTTTGTAGTTTGGTGTTCAGATTTGATCTTCTTATAAATACATTATACAATGCCAAAAGCAAAGATGAAATGCACAATTTTTTATTTTAATTTTTTTGAACTTGGTGCTCCATACTCTTCAAGAAGATTTTAAATATGAATTTTCTTGTACCATTATTTTTTTGAACTTGGTGCTCCATATAGTTTTCATATTTAAGATCTCCACACTCATAAAGTATTGATTTACACAGGTTGCAAAGGCATTGTAGTTTATTCATGAAAGAGAATTGCTCACTCAGATGTCAAACCTGATAATATTTATGTAAAGAATATTTGTGTTTATAAACTGTGATTTTGGATGTGCAACTCTCACTGATAAGAGCTTGCCAATTGAATAGTGATTTTGTATGTTATTTATGTAAAGAATGATGTTTTTAATTAGGTGTTGTTCAAAATTTGTCTTTGAATAGCTTTCATCTTGGTTTTTGTCATTAATTCAACGTTTCCAACTTAATTTTCATGAATCTTCTCCAACTTTTTATACATGTTGTTAGGAAATGATAATGCATTCTTCCATTTTGAAATTTTAACTTAATTTTGACACTTTTTTGGATGAATTGCTACTATTGACTATTTTTGTGAAGAGATTTTATTTTCTAGTAGGGTTTATTTATTCCTCCAACGGGACGCTATGTGCAAGCTGGGGCATACGTGCCTTGCACGTAGCGCCCTTACTAGTGTATATATTTATAGAAAACGAAAATGAGATAAGAATAAGAAACATATTGAAGTCCATAGAAATTAACCATAGAGATGGAGGGTATTAAAGAAGAACATATGAAGCTATCTAGTTAAGACCTAGCTCGTGTGTTTTATACATGGAAAACTCTATCTTCAGGCGAGTTAGTGCACCGAAGCGCACCAATCTATCTACGTGTACCGTTTATTTAAATGGTGCGTTTTAATTTGGACATGAACGAATTTTAGACGGATGGGAGAAGCCAAAATGCCCATCTTTGAATGGGGGCACTTCTGTCATTTCCTCTCTCTCCATTCTCCTCCATTTTGTTCTCCTCTCCAGTCGTTCCTTCTCCCTCTCCATTCTCTAAAATTTCTTCTCCTTTCCTGTTGATACTCGTGGTCTCCTCTCCTAGTTTTTATCTACAGGCAGAGCTTGCCGTGAGGCTCTTGGGATGGAGGATCTTCTCACTACCACTCATCTCTGTATCTTCTAAATGTGTCGAGTTTCCCAATCTTGGTGGCCGCAAATCCTTGGTGCTTTGGTCCTTTTCTTCTAGTTTTATTTGTACGAGTCATTGTTTTAATTTCTGGTAATTACAGATAATTACAAGCAGAGTATGCATGCAGCGTGAGTCGTGGGTTCGATCTTGAACCTCCGGTGTGGGTGAGCGACGGTGTCTGTTTTGGGAGGCGGAGAGAGAGAGAGAGAGAGAGAGAGAGAGAGAGAGAGAGAGTATTATGAGGGAAAAACCGATACTTAGAGAGAGTTAATGTGGAGAGCGAGAGGCTTATCATGTAGTCTCGACAATGGTGGTTGCTGTGAGAGTTGGTGTGAAGCCGGGAGACATGGAGGTTGATTTTGGTGGCTTATGGTCATGTGGATGTGGTGCAACACTAGAGATGGTGGAAGTTAGGGGTCTGTAGGTTTCCGCTTGCTTTGTTAAGGTTGCTAAAAATAGAGACTTGTTGAGTTCTTGGTACAGGTGGCTATGTAAGATAGTGGTTCTTGGTGGTTGGCTTTTAGAGGTGCTAGCAGACGGTGGTGGTGAAGCATCCGGTGTAAAGCTAGCTTCCACCGGTGTGGCGATGGAAGAATCATGGACGACGTACGTGGAACGAGGCCGTGCTCAATTTTTGTTTCTTAAAAACAGAGGCTTGTGTTGTGGGTGTAGGAATGTCGTGGGTGAGGAAGACATGCGGCAGTGAAGGTTTTCTTTCGGTGGTTTTCTGCTTGGCTTGGTCGGGGTCCTACTCTGTGCACTAGTGGTCTGGTGCAGCAGACTGGCTACGGTGCTCGTTGGTTTCCAGTTGTGTGGTTTTGAGCGGCATGTGGTTGTAGGTGTAGAGATGTCTCTATGAAGCAAACGTGCGTGGCTGTGCAAGGAGGTATTGGGAGGTGGTGAAACTCAGTGACTCATAGAAAGGCGATTTAATTGTGGCTACTGTTTCCCGTGGGTTGTGGGAGGTGGTTTGTGGTGGTTGGCTTATGGTTTTTGCAAGGGTGGTGGTGGTTGTAAAGTGTAACCTTTGCGTATTTCAATGTACAAGGGTGGTGGCTTACGGCTTCTTCAAGGCTGTCACTATCGCGTTCTTTTCCTTTCTATCGTCCGCTTCGTTTAAGCTCTTTGGGATTCTAACGTGTTTTGCTATTTTTTTTTTCTAATACAACTGACAACAACTTAAAATATTAATTGGTACGTGGTAAGCCGCTTGTACCTAGAAGAACTGTTTATCCATATAGAGAAGTAAAGTCAATGGTCATGGCTTATGCTTGTCCATAAATATCAAATCGGTGAAAATATTATTCCGTTTTTGTTTATGATATTTGTTAATAAACTTAATATATTATAATTTGTGCTTTTTTCATAGTTCAATTCTCCTTGGAAATCTATCACGCGTGGTGAAAGCTATATATATGTCAATAAGGTACCTCAACGTTGTAGAGACATATGTGTTGTTGGGTCTTGTATTAATTTTAGGTTGATCACTTGGGATGAGATTTTCTTATTTATCCAACCATACAAATTCTCGAGTAACCATGCATATACTCAGCCTTGTAACATTATGGCCTCGTTTGGTTACACAAATCATTTCATCTCATCTAATCATTACAACTTTTTCAAATTCTGACATAAAATAATTCAACTTTTCATCTCAAAATAAAAATTATATTATAACAATATTTTATTCAACTTTCATCTCATCTTATTTGCATAATCAAACGAGGCCTAAGTTGGTTATAACTCGACCAAATAAATAAAGTTGCAATTCTCCAATCCCAATTGGGTATGTGCTTTGCTTACTTGCTCGATCAGTAACCAACAAGGGACAATCAAATAAACGAAAGTCGATCCCAGAAAGCGGAAATGGAAGCAAGTACTGGAGGTAGGGTTAGGATGGGACTTAAGGCCATTATGGTCGTGGTATGATAAAGGGAGGGAGAGAGAGGTTGTTGGGGGATTGTTAATGGGAATGTCGGGGAACAAGAGGTAATGGAGAGCAACTGATCTCAGGGGATAGAAATGAATTGGGACTTACAAGCAAGAGTCTTGTGTTGGCAGTAGAGGGAGAATCCGGTAAAGGTGTTTAAGAGGATCTTATTAAAATTCTTGAAGAATTAATTAACATTACATGACTTACTTCTTTGTAGGTCTGTCTAATCAGTACTCTCCACATACTAAAGCCTCTATGATATCAGGATCGAGGCCATCAAAAACTGGATTGATTATCATTATAGCTTCAGTATTGAAACCAGAATCTGAAATTGCACAAGTTGACATTGAAATTCTCAAAATGTCAAAAGCAATCTTCCCAACAGTTGGAAAATCTGAATTATTGTCATGCCACCAACAAAATTTGTCAAAATTCCTATCTGCATTACTAATGATCTCCCCTCCTAAATATCGATCAAGTTCCGCCCTTGGGCAAGGAAAAAAGTTACGATGTTTAGACTCGTACCACATACTCAGCATATCACAATTATCATGATCAAAATGTGATGGGAAGTTATTACTATTATGATTGTTGATAGAAGAAGATAACGATGCTTGCATACTAAGTTCCTTTGCATAGTCATAAAAAACATCATTAAGTGTATTATAAATATATGCCAAAATTCTTCTAACCTCATCGCAACCATTTAAGCGCTCGAATGAAAATTGTACGAACTCAAGTTTTTTTCAAGGGTCAAGAATTACTGCAATTGCCAAAATCATTCTACACTCGTGAAAATACTTGTCAAATTTCTCTTTCATTTGAACTAACATCAAGTGGATATATGTGTATTCACTTTTTTGCAATTCAAGCAGTCTAAGGTGAATACTACAAATCTCAGGGAAGTACACATTTGTAGTAAGACATTTGCTTCTTGAAAAACTACAAATAGCATCATATAAAACTTTCAAACATTTGAATACGACGATCGTCTTTTCCCATTCCTCCACAGATGGATTCACAGCTACGAAGTCACGATCATAAATTTTCAAGGAAAAAAACACTTTTCTCAACTCCAAGGCACTCTCAAGCATGAGGAAACCAGAATCCCACCGTGTAGAAACATCTTCACATATTGTACTATACTTGTCTTGTAAATTATATTGCTCTAGGGTAGACGGATAATATTGTTTCCAAAGTATTGATACTCCATTAATAAATCTTATAGTATTTCTTATCTTATGAAGTATCACACCAATCTTGTTCTACCCATCCTGTAAAAGAAGGTTTATAATGTTTGTAATGCAATTGATGTGGAAGAAATGTCTGGATAAAGGCCGTTGGTAAGCTTGATGGTGAATTCAGCTTTCCAAGTCTCGTACCATTTTATTATTTGGGTGAGAACTTTTTAAAGTAATAGAGCACAATTTCTTGTCAATGTTCTACTCCTGAAGCAAACTTGTTATTGTTCCAAACAAAGTTCTCGCTGCAAAATCATTATTGTAGTGATCTACTTTTTTCAAGGCAAGAATCTTTTTCTTCAGTATCAGACCATCTTCAAGAAATTGTAGGGTGAAACACCAATACACATTCTTCTTACTATAACATGTCTAAAACTGAATTATTAAATTGAAATGACAAGAAAGCGTACCAAGATACTTGTAGAGTTTGATCTCCTTCTCTTTTTTGTAGACATGAAGAATGCCAGCCTTTAAGGTGTCTTGAGAATAAAATTTGAATTTAGGTTGTAAATTCTTCACAAAAGTTTGGAAAAACTCGTGTTCAACCATATCCAATGGATATCCATGCTTAATTATCATTCTTGCTACATCCAAGCGACTTTTTTCATCATCAAACATAAAATCCCCGCCAACGTCGGCTGTTTCAAGATGAGTACTCATCATTTTTGTGTGTTTCTCCATCTTTTGTAGCTGGACATCTTGACAAGTGATTCTTCAGGTGTGTGGTCCCACTTTTGCTGGACCATACGAACCTTCTATTTCAATGTTTACACACGGCCTTGTCCTTCCCATCTATTATAACCTTGTCGAAGTCATTCCAAACCTTAGATACTGACTTTCTTCTTTTAGAAGATGAGGGTGCTGCATAAGTTTCCTCAGGTCTCTCATCATGCATTTGTAAGCTAATAGATGAAGCTGCTAAGACACCTAAAGTTTCCATTTTGTTTACTGACTTCCTATTAACAAATATACAAGTAATGGAAAAAGACCTGCATCATACATTTTGCAGTATGGTAACATATACTACTATAACTGAGTATAATTGGTATAGCAATTTTTAGTAGAAATTTATAAATATAGGGGCAGACCAACATTCTGTCTGGCTTGGAGGATGATCATGCCCCTGAGAAATTTCTAAAACTTCTGTAGGAACAATTGGTGTTTTGCATGAAGGGTCCCTCAAAGTTATTTTTTGCTCCTTAGGACAATTCCTAATTTTGAGTTTTGACCAGGCCCATTAATTCTTAAAAAATAAAAATTAAGTTTGAATGTATGCAAAAAATTAGGCTTCTCAAAATTTTCATATCAGTTTCATTAAAATAAAGGGTAAGCATGAAAATTGTACGTAGATAAGAAACAAAAATTAAACAGCCCCAAAAAATCCCAACACATGCAACCTATACGATCCAACACCCGGCTATCTTTATCTCGTTGCCAGCTTGTCTTCCTAGCTTATTAATGGGGATTTGTTGAATTTACTTGTGTAATTATGATAATTAACAACAATACCCCTAAAACAAACAAACCTTACAACGTACTAAATTATACTATAAATTTTGTACTCGAAAGTTCTCTCTGAGATAACTGTGTAGATATGCAAGTTGGTTGCCTAGCTATCTAGCTCGCTCGAAGATTGAAATACATATAGAACCGGAAATTCCAAATTAAATATTTGAACAATGAAACAAATAGATCATCAAATACGTACTTGAAACTCACGACAAGAAGAAAAGCTCAAGAACTAATTAAGAAGACGGTTTGTAGAGTTTGCTTGATCGGGTCTCTGTGCATATAAACATAAATAGAAGGCAAAAGTCGTAGGAAATGGATTTCATGGAAGCATATATGCACCTTTACTGATGAGGGTGGGCTGGGGATCAGGGACTTTGGAGATTTTCAGAGAGCTTTACACATGAAGCTTGCCTGGAATCTTATTAAGGGAAAGTCACTCTGGGCGGATGATTTTTTCAGAGGAAAATATGTCAAAAGCACTTATTTATCGTTGTTGGAGCCATCTAAAGGGACCCGATTTTGGAAATCGATTGTCCGTAGTATCTCGAAAGTTCTCAATAGCTCCAAATGGGTTGTGAGAGAGGGAAACATCTCCTTTTGGTATGATAACTGGGATACAGGAGGTCCCCTCTATAGTCATTTCCCTGTGATTGCTCATCCTCTGCTTAAGATTAAGGACTGTCGTATTGAAAATGGGTGGGACATGTCCCTTTTGAATAGCTTAGTGGGCCACCAAAAGGCAAGCCAGCTGTATAAGTATTTGGCTAGACGAAAGGAGGGCAATGATGTGCTGGTTTGGACAAGAGATACAGAGAGCAATTATGCTACCAATAGTGCCTGGGATTGCATTAGGGTCCGGGCGCCACCTTTACCTTGGGCCCAGTGGATTTGGCATGCCAATCTTCCTAAGAAGATTTCCATCATGATGTGGAATGCCACTAATAACTATCTAAGTGTTGATGAAAAGATTAAGATGGTGGGCATTTCGATGGCTTCCAAATGCAACTGCTGCTAAGTGGGTTATATTGAGGATTTGAATCATGTTCTCTGCACGGGGGACCTTCCCAGACATGTCTAGCGGCTAGCAGCTACTCAAGTTGGGGTCCACATGCCTCCTTTCCTTATTTGGAAAGAACAAACCAGTTTTTGGTTTCGTCCCGCTCGTAGCTCTTCCCAGGTACGGATTATTCTTGGTCTTATTCCCTCTATTATATCTTGGAAACTTTGGGAGAGACGCTGTGAAGCCCGATATGAGGACAAGGGCTATACAGCTCAGTCGGTCTGGCACGCTTCTAAAAGTATGGCTCTGCTGTATCATGGACTAGATTATGAAAATTTCCTCCGTTTCCAACAAGGACATTGATATCTTGAATAGACTGGAGATCACAGTTTTGTTTCCCAAGCTGAAGAGGGTTAGGGTGGTAAGATGGACCCGGCCTCAACAGGGTTGGGTTAAGCTTAATACTGATGGTAATAGTCTTGGAAACCCAGGCCCTTCTGGTAGTGAAGGTGTTATTCGGGATGCTAATGGCAATCTCCTTTTGGTTTATTCTGCCTCTCTAGGTCTGGGTACTAATAACTTTGCTGAACTTAGTAGCCTTTTGGAAGGAGTTTGTAGATGTTATACTCTTGGGTTTCACCATATTCAGATTGAGACAGATTCCCAATTGCTGGTAAATTAGACCACTAAGGATGATTGTCATACCTGGTACTTAGAAGATTACTGGGATGATCTTAAAGATTACCTTAATAGGTTGGATTATACTGTGAATCATATCTTCCATAAATGAAACACTGTGCTGACTTCCTTGCTAAGTGTGGGTTGAGGGTATGAACTCTGAATGGTCTGACAATCATACCTGGCCTAGTCGGTTAATAGGTCTTCTTCGCATGGACAAACTGGGTCTACCCCATCTGCGGGTCCTGTAAGGTTTGTCCTAGGTAAGTTATGTTCTTGTTATGTTTTGGCTTGGTTATGTTCTTGTCTCTCTATTTTGACTTTGTTTTCCCTTGCAGGTTACCATGTATTTGGCATGTTTTTTATCAAAACGGTATTGTTGTTTCTCTGTTCTTATTTTCGACTGGTTTTTGACTCTTGGGCTCTGGTCTTTATGTAACCACCTGGTGTTGAGTTATTAACTACGGTTTTTCTCTGCTACAAGTGAGGGCAACTAATAAACTTGGAGAACCGTCCTCTTCTTAATTATATATATATATAAACACAAATAGAAAGAGAAATGTATATTATATACAGCTAGCTCTAGATGCTTATGTTTCTGCTTCGGAATACGATCAACTTATTGATGTTAATTAACTGTCGTTTCAAAGCCCTCGGGTGAACTAGCTAATTAACAACTCCTGCCTTTTTGAGTTTTGAGTCTTGCTTAATTTCTAGCTAGTTTTTGGTTCTGATACATGCATATATACCAATCACGGTATTCACATTTCTGGTATATTTTATTTTAAATAAATATTAAAAAAAACACAAAAACAAAAACCTTCTGTTTGTTTGTGTAGTAAAAGTTACAATACGGTACTTACAATTTGTCTTACCTAATTATTAATTTTTTTTAATAAGTTTTTCACCCTAATTGTATATTTACCATATGGCAGTTTGAGACGTTATAAAGCGTAATTTTTTCAAATATCATCACATAATATACTATTCATTTTATTTTTATGAGATTTTTTTTTGGTTGTTGAGAAATTTGTATATATGAAAGGTTAATTTAAATATTTACCCTTTATTTTCGTCTCTAGCTTGTGGTTACATTAAAGATGAGAAGATATAATTATATAAATATAATTATATTCTCCTTACAGAATCCTTCCGTAGGTGAAACTAATGAATAAAGTTATATTTTTATTTTTATAGAATTAAAAGAAAACACACTGATTTTTCCTTTCCTAGAGACAATTGTTTTAACAATTAAAAATAGTTCTTCTATATACATTCGTTAGATACAATCAGCGTGCAGTCGTCCATGCCACGCCAAATTTAAAATGAATTGTTTACTTTTGATTCATCTAGCCCTGCCTCCTAGCTATCTACAGATGAAAATGAATATTATATCAAGTGTGTCTCGATATTATGAACACTATTTTTCATTGTTCTCAATCTGTATCATATCTCTATCTCTAGCGATGAACGCACTCGCCAGATCGGTGACTCGTCTAGGTGAAACTGGGCTCCTCCCTTTCACTACCTATATTCTCTTCATGTACATTATATGGATGCTTATTAGCGCTGGAGTCACCGCCCAAGGGCTTCTCCGAGCCTTCAAAGCCACCCAGACCCTAAGGTGTCATCGTTCCAACTCAACTCCACCCTTCCTCACCCCTCCTCTAACTCGCCCCACAAACTCACCCACCTTCACATTGGCATATTTGAAACCAAACCTAGTTTCCTTCTTCATCGACTCCCCGAGTTTTGTCCAGAACCGCTCGGAGCCACGCCGGACCAATTGAGTTAGAATCAGCCATGAAAACCCATTTGACCCATTTGGGTTTGAGGAAGCTAGAACCCAGAAAAGTGTCTCTCGCGGGAATTTTTGAGCCTGTGCTTATTGGGAAGATTGAAAAGAAAGGAACTATGGGAGGTCTATGTGAGTTGTGGTGCAGAAAGGAGAAGTGGGTTTGGTTTGCATGGGATGGTGAGGTCCATTATTCACCTTGTAGAAGTGAAGATTGGAGTGTAAAACAAAGCAGCAGTGTCTATTTGTTTTGCGTCTACATTTGGCTGTTGAGCATTGAGCTTGTGGTTTTAGGACTGCTTTCATCGAATGGGCTTTACTTGATGCGCTTAGGTTACGACTTTTGGGGCTTATATGCGAACTTTGGATCGAACTTTGATCAGATATACTGCAAACACATAGCGATGGAGGCCAAAGTAGAGGTAGTCGAAGGGCAAGGACCGATTTACGCCCAAGTAAACACAAATGGATATTTGGGCATGTATCAAAATGGAAGCAAACCAGTGGACATACAACCCTTCAATAGCTTCCACAGACCTATCAATGGATTCCTCCAGCTCCGGTTAGAATCGGATGGGCACTTCAAAGGATATTACTGGGATGGATCCGCGTGGGCCTTGGACTACCAGGCGATGTCGAACCCATGCGAGCTCTAGAGTCCGTGCGGTTCATACGGTTTGTGCAGACCTGGGTATGGTTGCTCATGTTTGGACAACTGAATGGCGTTTCACTCAAGTGAGGAGTTAAGAAAGATGGGGGAGAATGGCGAAGATGAGGGAGGGAGAATGGGACCTCTCGATTTGGAGGGAGGGAGAATGATAAGAGAAGGGAGGGAGAATGGAGCAAAATTGTATCCGTTTCATCTCAGACCAAAACGAACCATTTCACTTTCCACTTCAGCATCGTTTGCGCAGCGGTTACACATGCCACTTGTATCCAGAATTTTTCAATAACAAAACATAACCAACTAATATTGTCGGCAACCTCAACTTGTCCTAAGCGCGGAGAGGACACGTGTCCCTCTTCCACATACCTCGACCTTCCTTTTCTTTCTATAAGCTGGGAAATGAAGAATAGTAAAGGAGTGGTAATTAAGAGGGTACTATCGCCCAGAAAATGCAATGGCACATGAAACTTCAGATCTCCATCAGAACAAAACCAAAAGCAAGTACTATAAGAGGTAGAAATAGTGGATAAATATTATATATAGTTTTAAGTTATGTAAATCAAGTGTACTTCTTTTAAAAAAAATGATAAATTTGAGATCCATATAAAAAATATATATATACTTTTTAATAATGACTCCTATATGTTTTCAAAGTAAGTACACAAAACTTACATATTCTACTATTGTATCTATGAAGAAAATAGTTAATTTGTTTTATGAAGATGAAATTTATTTTGTTCATAAAATTGATCTTCTCAATTCATGTGAAGTTTTCTTTACTACAAGGCTCATGCCTAGGTCTACATTATTTGTATATATGAAAATGATCTTGAAAGTTTAATATTTTGAACTAAACTAATGAAAATATAAAATAAAAAGGAACAAGAATAAAACGTTAATTTGACATTATTTATTACGCTAACCTTTATGATTGGACCACTTTTTTTAGATGATGGACAAAAGAATTATTGGATGGTCTTATTTTTAAATAACTCATACCATATGGTATTATTTCTAAAAACAATCACACATGAACCTAGTCTTGAGCTTGTCACACCACAAGAGGATGACCAAATTTACCTAAAGTTTTTTCAAAAGAAATAATTAATGCAAGATAGACAAAAAGACAAAGATATTAAAAAAAAAAAGGCAATAATCATCTAAATTAAAATCATGATAATTTTACTTGCCAAACAAAAAATATTTTAGAATCTCATGGACAAAATGGTAGCCCATCAAACTAGGGGTGCTACCGGCCCCATATGGAGCGGGGTAGCCCCCTCCTCGCCCCCCGCCCCCGCATGGGCGGGGGAGTAAAATTCATTCCCGCACCCCGCCCTCGGCATGCGGGGGCGGGGTACCCCGTCCTGCATAGCGGGGTGTGGGTGGGGGGATCAGTCCGCCCGCCCCCTGCCCCTTACTAGGCGTTTGGCCCAGAAGCAATTTCTGGGCCATTTTTAGCCTAAAAACCGTTGAAATGGGCCCAAAATGGCCCAATCTTGAGCTCATAAAGGTTTAAAGTAGACGTAAAAAAAAAAAAAAAAAAAAGCTAAAAAATCATATTAAAAAAAAATTACATGAATAAAAAAAATACAAATTTATACTACTACACATACTACTAGTCTATTACCTAAGAAACTAATAATAATAACTAAGCTATTACAAAATTGAAAGGCTAAATAATTACAAAATTACAAACATAGTTACATAAGTGTCGAAGGGACATTGTATCAGTATTACAAATCATTGATAATTCAGATTTGAGGCTTGAGCAGTGAGCACATATTTATATTGCAGTAGAGGTAGATGTCGTCTGATTCTGAGTAGTCTAATGTAATGCTACAAGTTATAACAATAAATACTAAAATTAATACCGATAAAATCAAAATGAATATAAATAAATCAAAATATATTAAAATAAAAACAACAATTAACAGGTGGTCCAGATCTAGACTGCTCACCACCCTCCTCCTCGTCGGTCTCCTTAAAATCCAAAACATCCGGTTTTGGTTATGAAATAAAATATTATGAAACCAAAAATAAAAAATTAAATATAGAGTCATTCTAGATTATATATATCGGAAATCTTCAACAAAAGTGAATATATTTACAATCAGATGGCACTTGTTATGGGAGATCCCATGCAAAAACTACGAATTTTAGGACGGAAAGAATACCGTATATGTTTCTTATGGGATGGTGCATATATTGGCTACAGAGTGGGAAGAGGAAAATGCTTATTTATAAACCAAAACAGTAAAATAAGAGGTTGTGACTTGTATGTAAGCGTGTCATAGACGGGAGGGAGAGACGATTATCCGATTACCATGCTTGCATCTAACAAAGTGGACTTTCGAGTTCCTTTTTGCCTTTTTTTTTTTGTTATTTTGTCGGTATTGAATGACCCGATGCAATATCCGACGAGATTTTTGCTCGCGCTCAGTATTTGGATCTGGGAAATCTTGTAGTCATATAGTGTGTTTTAGGTAAGGAAAAAATTAGTCTGCCTCTCCCATTGTAACGCCCAAGTTAACCGTTGGGCAAATTTTTTTTTTTTAACTTAATAATTTTAAATATATTGATGTATTTTTTTATTTTTTAAATATATTTAAATATATTAAAAAAATATAAAAAAAAAAACTCAACGGTAAGCTCAGCAGTAAGAGTTGGCGGTAAAATAGCCCCACTCTTTAGGTAATTATGCGAGCCAGACGTGTTGAAGTACCGATATTAGAGTATTTTGGTTTTATATATATCTACTTATATATAAAGTGCGAATGAGTTAGGAACAGTATTTTCGTCTAACATTTTTTTTTCCATTTTACCCTTGCTCTTGTTTCTCAATTCCCGTTTTGTCCTTGCGTTTTTCCTATTTTGCCCCTGCTTGTATTCCAAAATTTTTGTTTTTCCATTCTCCCCCCTTGCCCGTCCACTTCGTCTTCTGCAGAGCACCGCCGCACGTTGGCGTGGCCAACACCACCCCGGCGATTCTCTTCCCCTCCGGCCGGCGTCCCTCCCCTTCCAATATCAGCTGCTATCGTGGTGTAGTTAACTGCCACGAAGCAATCGAAGCCGCGGCCGGTGCATTTGTTCTTCCCCTCCAGTGCGTCGCCGCACGTTGGCGTGGCCAACACCACCAGGATCATTCTCTTCCCCTCAGTCCGGCGTCCCTCCCGTTCCATTCTTAGCTCCTCTCGTGCCGCCGTTAACCGCCGCGAGCGAATCAAAGCTGCCGTGAACAGTATTTTCGTTCAATAATATTTTTCCTATTTTGCCCCTGATTTTAGGTTCCACTTAAATATAAAAATACTATCAATTCATTTTATCTCATCTCGTTATTCTAAAAAAGTATTTTTAATGATATTGTGAATTTTTTTAATATTTAAGGATATAAAAAATTGAATAAAAAAATCAAAAAAATAATTTTTTTTGTCCTTATTGGAACCATCTCGAAGGGTATAGCACTGTTTTTAGGCTTTAGAAATGAAAAATGAGTGATGTTATAAATTGGTTTGAGCTTTACAATTGGACTATCGTATTTTTTTTTTCCAAATTGATACCAACTCTTCAAAAAATTTTAATAAAAAATCAAAATCTTGAAAATTAAACTTTAATATTGTGCAACATTTTATTTCCTATAATTTTGAATTATGTAAATATCGAATTGAATTGTTTTCTCTTTTATTAATGATTTATTAGGAAATAAACTTAAATATTTCTTTCCATTTTCGGATAAATTGAATAGTTTATTATTTAACTTAAAACTAATTACACTATTTGAGGTAGATTTACAGTTTCTAATGTATTATAGTTTATTTAATTTTTTTTAAATATCAAAGATGAGACTTTATAAAATATATGATTAAATTATTTAATACTTACCACTATAGTTTTGAATTTTAAAATTAACATATTATACATTTATTTTAGAAATAACAAATATACGCATCCAACTATAACTATTAAGAGTAATAATAGTAGATTGATTAGTATAATTACAAATTTTCATAAGGAAATAAATTATAACTTCTTAATAATTTAAAAATATAATATGTCATTATTACTATCTTATTTAGCCAAGTGTAAAAATGTTAAATAAATTAATGTTCTTCATTGTTATTATTTCTTATAGTACTTCTGTTTTAGTAATATTAAAAAAGGGTTATGAAAACTTTTGAAGTAGATAATCTGGTTTACATTCTTAAACTAATAGCTAAACTACCTTTAAAGTAACGCAATAATTTAATATTATTTATAGTGCTGAATAATATGATCTAGAATATATTAATATATATTAGAAAATTTTTAATTTTTTTCTTCTCTGAAAATTCATATAATGTTGGAATTTTTCTTTTACATATTTTTGAATAAAGATTGAGTTTATTCAAAATAAAATCTTAAAAAAATAAATTTTATTTCTTTCCACTATTTTTTTTCCTTTAATTTGTACTTTAATAACTAATCCAAATTTAACTTTCAAAATTTGTAATGTAATACAATTTGTTCAAATTATTTTTTGTAGTTATAACTGATAAAATATAATTATATGATTAAATTATTTAACACTTAGTAATGTACTTTCTAAGTTTAAAATTAACACATTATTATAATTTCTATGTTATAGTTGTTAATATTTTGCACATAACATATGTGATATTTATTATGATCAAGACTAAAATCTTAAAATAAAAATGAAACTCTGTCCATTGATATTTAAAATTGAAAAATTGTATGAATTTAAATTATTATTTTGTTGTTCATTGTAAATTGACTGGTAGCCTATTTCTTATATTTTTGCACATAACATATGTGATATTTTGCACAATAGTTATCAATATTTTTTTTCTTGACGTGTAAACACACATATTTAAACATCAATATATATGTTTAAATTGAATGGTGAAAATAAAAAATCACATGTTACTATATAGTATAGGAGATGATGAACTGAATTTTTTCACATGTTTTGTTTCTTGCTTTTGCCGACTTGTGGTTTATGTCTTTTTACAATATTTTTAATGATATTGTGATTTTTTTTTAATGTTTAAGGGAATAAAAAATTGAATAAAAAATAAAAAATAAAATAATTTTTTTGTCCTTATTGAAACCATCTCAGAGAGTGTAGCACTGCTCTTAAGTTTTAGATATGAAAAATGAGTAATGTTACAAATCGGTTTAAGCTTTACAATTAGGCTATAGTATTTTTTTTTCCAAATTGATACCAACTTTGCATAAAATTTTAATAAAAAATCAAAATCTTGAAAATTAAACTTTAATGTTGTGCAACATTTTATTTTCTTTAATTTTGAATTATGTAAATATCGAATTGAATTGTTACATTTTAGAATAAAATGTAATTTTTTCATTTATTAATGATTTTTGTTTAATGATTTATTAAGAAATAAACTTAAATATTTTCTTTCATTTTCGGATAAATAGAATAGTTTATTAATTAACTTGAAATTAATTACACTATTTGAGGTGGATCTACAGTTTCTAATGTACTATAGTTTGTTTAATTTTTTTTTTAAATATAAAGGATGAGACTTTATAAAATATATGATTAAATGATTTAATACTTACCAATGTAGTTTTCAATTTTAAAATTAACACATTATATATTTATTTTGGAAATAACAAATATACTACGTACGCATCCAACTATAAGTATTAAGAGTAATAATTGTAGGTTGGTTAGTATAATTACAAATTTTCATGAGGAAATAAATTATAACTTCTTAATAATTTAAAAATATAATATGTCATTATTACTATTTTATTTAGCCAAGTGTGAAAATATTAAATAAATTAATATTTTTCATTGTTATTATTTTTTATTGTGCTTCTGTTTTAGTAATATTAAAAAGGGTTATGAAAACTTTTAATGTAAATTAAGATGATTTGGTTTAGTTTACTGCCTTTGGAGTAACACAGTGATGTAACATTATTTGTAGCGCTGAATAATATGGTCTAGAATATATTAATATATATTAGAACATTTTTAATTTTTTCCTTCTTTGAAAATTTATATAATGTTGGAATTTTTCTTTTACATATTTATGAATAAATGTTTAATAATTACTAACAAATTAGCTTCTCATAAAGAAGATAAAATTAATTTTTTTTCAATAATCTTTTAGTATAATCTGTAATTTAAAAATGTTTTGTCCTATAACTAAATGAATTCACCCCATCATCTTTTTTTTTTTATCTATATATAGAAAGCTAACAAAATTATCATTAACATTAATTTTAATTTTCAAATTGTAATAAACATCTTTTTATTTTTTTATTTAAATATGTTCTTTATACTTTTGATATATGTAGGGCATAGTATGCATATAAGTAGATAGTGCACGTTAACTTTCTGTTTTAATTATGTTTCACCATTTTATAATTCGTAATAAAATTTTAATTTTAATATTTTTATTATTAATTTAAGTTTTTATTAATATTTTTTTATTAAACTTTTCCGTTATATAACTAAATAAAACATATGTAATGGATATTTTGCAGATAACATATGTGATGTTTTTTATGATCAGCGATAAAATATTAAAATATAGATGAAACTCTATCCATTTGTAGTTAAATTCAAGAATTTGTATACATTTAAACTCTCATTTTTTAGCTTATTGTGGATTGACAGGTAATCATGTAAAATCTATTTTATTATCATATATATATATAAATTTATCAGATATTACCATCTATTACATTTCATAACTATATTTTTTAGTCTATTTTTTCTTATTACATGTTTTTACCAAAAAACTTATACTTATAACAAGTTTTTGCAACTGGGCATACGTGCATTAGCACGTTATGCCTTACTAGTTATATATAAAGGCATTATCTGTTATTGTTTCCAACAATATCCATGTGTAAATAATATTATTGCTACTTTAAGTCATCTCTCTCTCTCTTGATAATGATGCTCGATTTCCAGAAGCTTTACTCACAATAAACTTCTCGCAGTATATCATATGAGCTTTGCTACACAATTTTTATTATATTCTATATTTTATATTTTTTTACATTTTTAAATTTTTTTTGAATTTATTCATTTTAAACTATTTCAAATTTTCTATTCATTATTTATATAATAAATATTTGATAAAAAAAATGTGATGTGTAGAGGTTGTGTAAATAGTAAGAGATTTTAAAAATTTTTTGATATCATATATGTTTGGAAATGAAAAAACAAAAACAATACCGCAAGTGTTAGCGTGGGAAAGGAAAAAAAAAAAAGAGAAACCATTTTATAGAAACTGCTCATAAGAGCATTAGCATTGGCTTGATCAAATATATTTTTAAAATTTAGTTAATATCATACTTTTTTACATTTATCTATTTCATTTAAATTCAATCTCTACATTGGATTAGTTATTCACTTTATATATAATAATAAAATATTATTAAATTAATAATATTTTATTTAACTTATTTGTATCACATTTTATAATTCTATCAATTTAATATTAATAATAAAATTTCATTTAAATTTCTTAATTACAAACCAAATAGTATTTTTGTTTGGAGTGAGAAACTAATATTTTAACATTTATTTGGAGTGAAAAATTAATATTTTAATATTTGATAAATTAATAATAGTTCTGCATCTTTAACCAATCACTTAACAAAAATCTAAATTATTTTAGATTTATCAAATTTAATGTGAGATGTTTTTTTTTATATTAATTATATAAAATTTAATTAACCTTTTCATTTAACCAAGTCAATATAGATGAAAAGGTTCGCCAGCCTTTTCATTTGAAAGTAAAAAGGCTCGCCAGCCCTCGGTGTCAAGCATCACGAAGCTTCTCGGTATTGGGATTTCGTTGACTAATTTCCAACAATTTTGAAGCTACTTCAAATTATGATTGGTTATTGAAATCAGTTCGATCTATCTCAAATAAAACTTGCTACTTTCTTTTAACTTTTCACAAAAATTATAAACTCATTTCAAATTATTATTGAGAAATAATCTCATATTATCTATAGATAAGATCTTAAGTATATTTATAAGGGATGGACAATCATTTCTTGTAGAACCGATTTTATGAGATGAGTTAAACTTATGAATTTCTTCACTTACTTCATACATTCAAACACTTATATTAACTTATTTATATTCAAATACATCTCAACATAATCTATAAAATATTATTATTTACATATCAATTAAATAATTTAAGATCTTCAAACGCAGCTTAAGTCTTTGAGAAATAGGTGAGAAATTGGTATTAATTTGGGATAACTTGTTGTAGATTCAGGGGAACTATGTTATGGAAACAGAATTTGCTTCATTGACATTACAAAATATTATTTTATAAAGTGAAACGTTTCGGAACGGCCCAACCGATACTAGGAGAAAAACAACCCGCCAACAACAGTTAGACATGTAGGAAAGTTGGAAAAATGCACACTACACAAACCTACACATGATTAAAAGTTAAAACCCATAACAAACAAATGAAATCTCAATATTTAAACACAATTTAAGCCTTGATCGAGCGAATATTTGTTTTTAAATCTTACTTGACCTCATGTTGAATGAAATCTCATATTTGGCTCATTTTCTATCTTTAGCTAAATTTTAAGAGTCTGCTTAAAATATTTAAAAATATTTATAAATAATAGTAAATAGTTTATAAATAATATGGCAGAAAAAAAAATAGTTTATAAAGAATAATAAAATCTAATAATAATAATAATAACATAATCTAAAAATATCTTACACTAGTTATTTTCAAATCGTAAGTTATTCTCTCTTCCTTAATCGTGCTTTTGAAAAACACGTCATGACCCGGCATCACTAATGGTTAGTCATCTGTCTTTTTGTGTTTTTTAATAATAATAATAATAATAATAAGCATTAATTATACTTTATCCTCTCGAACTTTCACTCAATTTATAATATGTCTCCAAAACTAATAATTGCATCAAAGTAGACTCTCGATCTTTCAAAACTTCTCAATCCCTCATTCCGTCTACCAGCAGCGTTAAATCTAATAAAAATTTACTACAAAGATATAATTTTCATCTAATTTATTATCATTGACCATATAAAATATAAAATAATATATGTTATCAATTAATAATAAATCATTAATCATTAACCATATATAAAATTATTTTATACTTAAGTTTCAAGCAAGAATGAATAATCTATGTACAAAATAAAATTACTTAATATTCATTAATCATATATAAATTAATAAAAAAATTATTTAATGATTTATAATTTATTATTAATTGAAAGCATATATTATTTTATATTTCATATAGTTAATGATAATAAATTAGATAAAAATTATATATTTGTAATGAATGTTATGTATATGAGCAACACGTGCTGTAAATTTTTGTTAGATTTAATGCTGCTAGTAGACTAAAGGGAGGGATTAGAAAATTTTAAAAATTCGAGAGTCCACTTTAATGTAATTACTAATTTTAGAATTATATTATAAATTAAATAAAAATTTAAAGAGATAAAGTGTAATGAATCCTAATCTATTTAATTATATAAAAGCCAAGTTTTAATAGATGACTTGGCATTCAATCCGTAATATTCGGCTGATTTGCATGGTTTGTCACCCATGCACTAGCACCCCTTATATATATATACCGAATGGTGCAACGTTCCATAAAGGTGGAGACGTGCTTAATTAAGCATCATGAAACGAAACGCCTTACCCTTTCATTTCGCATGAAACATCGTACCCTTTAAGGCTTTATGTGAGTTCCGGAACGGTGGAGTTGTGCTTAAGCATGAAAAAATGAGGCGCGCAACTGGCGAAGGGCACATCCGCTTGGTAGTTTGCTGCGTTGGTTAGGGGAGGGCAGGACGCAATAGAGAGAGACTTTCGGTGATGTAACACTGCATTGGCATACGTGAGAGGCGGAGGAGCAACCGGTGCAACTGTGAAGAAATCTCACGTCCCTTGGCCTCATAAGGAATATAGTCAGAAGAACTCTCACGTCCCTTGCCCTCAGTTGTCATGGTATCTCCCTCCTAGCCGCAACAACCACTGCCCCACATTCAACCGTAGCCCCTTCATCACTGCCTCTTTCCGCTGCCTTAGACATCCACAGGGAACATCACTGACGCCTTGGTTTCCTCTACGCTGTGCTAGAAACTCTCTCATCTCCACCTTATCTGTTGCGACCCCAAGCCACCACAGAGAGCACTACAAGGTCATCCTCCACCGATTGGAAATTGCCCTACCACTGCCCAGTGCCTCCCCGTCACCCCCATTGTAAGCCACGAAACACCTCTGTTTCTCCACCCGAAAACAGAGCAATCGGTCCTCCAAGCACTGTCTCGCGTAGCACCAAACATCGATGGCCTCCAGGGTCCCAAAGGTGGCGCTGCAGGGGTGGTTTAGGTCGGAGTTGGCCTCTCTTGGTGGTGGCCGAATTGCTGGTTTCTCATGCATGACGTTGGTGGAATGCTCCGTTTTTGTGTGTGCAAAACAGGGGCTGGGAATATGGTTGTTGGGGGTGGTTTCCATCGAGTTTGGCATCGAGTGCTGGCTGGGCTGTGGTGGATTGCTTTTCCTGAGGTGGTTCAAAAACGCGGCCGTGTGGCAAGGAGCCCCTGCGTACGGACTGGGCATGGGAGAGGCTACGACGTGGGATTCGGTTTAAATTGTGTTGTGGTAATTGGGCTACAATTCCATTGCTTTAGGAGGAAACTGTTGATTTTAGATATATATAACCCTAAGTTTGAAATCGTGAATGATCTTGATCAGGATAAAGTAGTGAGTGTTGAAGTTTCTTTGTTCATTGATGGCATGTAATTTTTTAGTGTAATTCAAATGCTCGATCTGCTTGCTTTTGACTATCTCATATATATGCAGCCTCGAGTAGTAGAGGATCGAGCAGCATTTTCTGGATTTGAGGGGGAAAAAAAAAAGAGGCTGTACATGACATTCGCAAAAATAGGTACATATCATTTTGTTCGATGCATGTTATCTAAGTTTTGACAATTAGTGATCATTGCATTTTTTTCATACTACTTATAATTGAAAGCTACATTAAAAAACAAATTGTGCAGAATTGAAAGCCAAACATAAACCACATGAGTACGTCCTCATTTATCTCTCGATCTGTGCATATGCATGTATATAATGTGTGCGCGAGGGTTTGTTTATGCATAGTTAGGAACGTACGTGGGCTATTTAATTAAGCTAAACAAGCCCCCGCGCAATGCGCGGATTGTTGTGTATGTAGTGTATAAAGGAGAGAGATTTAATGATAGATTGGATTTTAAAGGATTACTGCTCGATAAGCATAACATTTTAAGTTTAATGAGTATAATGCATACTTTTATGGGTATAATGCCACATTAGAGTCATATGACTTTGCTTAAAATATAAAATAATATAAATATTGAATTAGTGCTTTTGGGTGGAGTCTTGAATTGGTTTATATCTTTATATGTAAGAAAATAAATGAAACTTAAAAGTTATAATGATTCATAATGAAATATTGCTTTTAAAATGTATATCGCTTCATAAAAATAACACTTCAAATTTAATAAGTAGAATGCTTACTTTTATGGGTAGAATATCATGTTAGAAAAAGTAGAAATTTTACCCATTAAACTTAAAGTGTTATGTTTATGAAGCGGTAATCATTTTAAAAGAAATATTTTATTATGAACTATTGTAACTTTTAAGTTTCATTTCTTTTCTTACATATAAAAATATAAACCGACTCAAGTCTCCACCCAAAGGAACTATTTCAACATTTATATTGTTTCGTCAAATAAACCACCCTATAAACCGTTTCGAATTTTTCAACTATAAAATCCGGTCTCTCTCTAATCTTTCTCCCTCATACACAACATATTAACAATTCGCGCATTGCGCGGGTTATAAGCTCGTAATAATAAACGACAAACCTTGATTTTTGATCCTTTCCGCACTCCTTTTTTTATACCGTCGTTTTCGTATTTGGAATGAGATTAAAAAAAAAAGGATTTTTGGTCCTTTTACTTTTGAAGTCCTGGCTAGCTAGCTAGTAACGTTATAATTTTTTAGAAAAATGCTAGCGGGCTCCCGTTGCATTTAGCCGTTTCATTATTTTATTTTATTTTTTAGTTTTTTTACTTAATAATTAAAAAAAATTGTTTAATAATATTGTGAATTTTTTAAATTTTTTAAAAAGATTTAAAAGTGTTAAAAAATGATGTGAATTTTTTTTAAAGATTTTTTGTTTTTTTTCTCATAATTTTTTAAACACTTTTAAATATTTTTAAAAAATAAAAAAATTTAAAATATTATTAAACAATATTTCTTAATCACTATGTAAAAAAAAAAAAAAGAACAAAAAAGAAAGGGGCAAATGCAACGGGAGCCCAAAACGGGCTCCCTAGCATTACTCAATTTTTTATTATCCACAAAGTTCCATCGAGTTAAATATTCCGAGGGAGAAACGGTCACATTTACAGCCATTGCATGCAACTATTCCTTTATCTATTTTTCAAATAATCAAAAGGAAAAACAAAGATTCATTTTTCTATTTTCCACATAAAATTATAATCCGAGTAATTTGATTTTGCATTCTAGTCCCTAGCTATCAAATGACTTATACGTCCTATGTTATGAACCTAAGGTGAAACGTTGCCATCTGAAATTGCTGCTTAAAGAAACGGCATCGTGAAGCTTGAAGAGAAACGTTGTCGTCTGAGGCTTGAGATTTAGTTAAAGTGTGCATTTTGGGTCCTTTAGTCTGTCATTTAGCACTGTTGTTTTAGTTGTCATTTTACCATTATTTTCTTTTTTGTTATGGCTTATGCTCTCACTATTGTTTGGGTATAAGGGAAAGCGAAGAGAATAGAAAGGAGATCTGAAGAATATTATATGAAGTCTGATTTTATGGAGGTTTAGGGGTTCCCTCGAAGAACCCTATTATCAATGCAAACTTATGACTCTTAGAGTCCTTTTCACTAGGGGTGCTACCCGCATGGTACGGGGCGGGGGCACCCCCTCCCCGCCCCCCGCCCCGCACCATGCGGGTGGAGGGGTTTTATACCCCGTCCCTCGCCCTGTTACCGGGAGGTGCGATTGAAACCGCACCCCGCCCCGCACCCCGCACAACCCATTGTCTAAAAATTTTTTTAGTCTAAAAATATTTTTTAGACCTAAATTATAATATAATTTAAAGTATAAATTAAAATTTATACATTTAAAAAAAATATAAACTCATTAGAGTTATATTTTGGATTGCCTTGACTTCCTAGGCAACCATTATATAGGAATCCAAGGCAATACAGTAGTGATAGTTAAGCAATGTGGGACTTAACACTAAATCCCACAAGGCAATACACTAAATCCCACATTGCTTAACTATCACTATTGTATTGCCTTAGCCTCTTATATAATAGTTGGCCTAGGAAGCCAAGGCAATCCATTAACTTGAAGTTGAATTCAAGTTTTTTATAAATTGTATATATCCATATACAATATATTTATATAAATTATTTATATAAATAGTAAAAATTATAATTTTTTATACTAAAAAGGGAGGGAGTGCGGAGCGGGGGGCGGGGCCCCGCTGGGGTCAATCCGCCCCCCGCCCCCGCATGGGGTGCTCCATGCGGGGTGGGGCGGAAGCCGGGCGGGGCAGCGGGGGTGAGTACCCGCTGTCCACCCCTACTTTTCACAAACATCATCCATGCGTCTATCTTTTTCATTATAGCAATATTCATTCCATCTCCCATTCGTTTCTTTGTTACATTACAACAATTCTCAACAGGTTCCTAACAA
Organism: Cyclocarya paliurus; assembly: GCA_029856935.1. Taxonomy (NCBI): domain Eukaryota; kingdom Viridiplantae; phylum Streptophyta; class Magnoliopsida; order Fagales; family Juglandaceae; genus Cyclocarya; species Cyclocarya paliurus. The sequence continues at coordinate 98,910 of JARVXP010000159.1, forward strand.
TTGGTATTAAGAGCCATGATTCTTATTGCTGAGTTGAGTAATGAAGAATTACAAATTTATTTTCAGAATTATCATCGTGCACTCAATGATCAAACATTTAGAGAGCCAGGAGAAAGGGTTCTCACAGTGAAGTTTGTTGATGGTAAATATTTAAAGATCTTGGTGGACCATCTTACACCATTTATTACGTGAAGTTGAACACTGAATATGCGTATGGAAGAAATAAATTTGGAGCAATAAAAATTGAGGTTCTTTTTGAAGATGATGTTACGCTGAGTGACACGAGTATTTCAAGATGAATATCTCCTTCTCGATATGAACGTGAGTGAAGATTTGGCCTCTATAGAATTAAAGGAAGAGAAGATAAGGGCTACAAATTTAACGAAGGGAAAAGGTAATTCTGTGGTTGTAGAAGAGATCCCAATTCTTGATGTTTAAATCTCAGAGAGTGAAGAATTCGACTCAAAAAAATAAAGGAAGAGAATGAAGAAGTTACGGATGAGTGTGGATGGAAGAAATGGTGCCTGAGCTGTTTGATAAAATTTCACTTAAGCGTATTTTGAAGCCCTTTGATAGAGGAAGAAGAAGCTTTACCACAGATTCTTCTGGGGTTGCGGAAGATATCGTTCCGGATGGAACTCAGGGCTATAATGGTAGCGGTGGATCTTCTGGTGTTGTCACGCTGTCTTCCTCTTCTTCGTTGGAAGAAGAGTTCATTGATGTCCCAGTGGAGTCAGTGGCACTTACGGAACGGCTTGTTTAGTTACTTGAGATTTGGGAAAAAGGAAGGTTTACGAAAAAGGTGCTAAAGATGATGCGGTTGTTGTTGTCAAGGACCAAGGGGGTTGTGGGAATTGCTGGGCATCCTCCACAATCAGTGCTGTGGAAGGGATGATAAGGGCTTGTGAGAAACAAAAGCTTGTTTATGTGCTGAATAGGGATAAAACGACAAGGCTAACCATTTCGTCACCACTGAAGGCATATAAATAGCATAGAATTGTGTACTCCATTTACGGGGTTGACTGTAGTTTCGATAATCCAATATTTGCCTCCATAGAGTTGGACTACTCTAAGGTAGACCAGGATTCTACTGGGCCAGCAGCAAGCAAGGCCCAGAAGTATTTAAATTTTTATGAGCTTGACTTAGGGCTTGACAATGTGTCTAGGAAGTGGTCGGAGCCAGTTGATAATGGTGCAAATTTGCTTGTTACTATTCCCAGAGTTGGTGATGGCCCGAGTGGTGTGTTAGTTTGTGCTGAAAATTTTGTGATATATAAGAGAATCAGGGACACACGAATGTTAGGGCTGTGATTCCAAGACGTGCAGATTTTCCTACTAAGTGAAGGGTTCTTATAGTTTATGCGGCAATGCAAAAGCAAAAAGCAATGTTCTTCTTTTTGTTACAAACAGATTATGGAGATATTTTTAAGGTTACTTTGGACCATGGGTGGGGAGTCTTTGATACAATTCTGTTTACTGCTTCCATCGGTGTGTTGAAGTCAGGACACTTGATTGCTGCTTCTAAATTTGGGAATCATGCTTTATATCAGTTCTAGGGGATAGGTGATGATGATGATGTGGAGTCTTCATTAGCTACATTGATGGAAACTGAAGAAGGTTTCCAACTTGTGTTTTCTCAGCCTAGGCGACTTAAGAACCTTTATAGGATTAGCCAAGTTGAGAGCCTGATGCCAATAATGGACCATGGAGTTATTGCTATGGGGTGTGCTCATGTGGCCTGTGAGTTATTCAATGAAATGTTTGAAGAGACTTTTGCTAATTACTTCAACAGACGTTATGGATTGCTTGGATTAAATAAGTGTGGGAAATCTACACTTTTTACTGCAATAGGGTGCCAAAAGTTTCCAATACTTGACCACAGGGAGATTTTTCATCTGAGATTGAAGCTTCTGATATGTCTACACTAGTGGTTGTCATAAGCTGTGATGAGCAGAGGTTGAGATTAGAGAAAGAAGCTGAAGTTTTGACTGCATAGGATGAAGGAGATAATCCTGAAATAGTTATTACACATGTGAAACCCAAGGTTGTTATGACCTTCCTTCAATAGTGTCTGTTAAAATCACTGATACCCTTAAGGTGGGAGGATGAGGATGTGAGGAAGGTATTGGAAAATCTAGAAAATTGTCAAGGTTTCATCTGTAAGGAGGTTTTGGAATCCCTCGAAGACTTCCTACTATTAATATACATGTGGCTCACTTAAGCCTTTTCTCAAACACCTTCAAGCCTATTCTTATTCTCATTACAGCAACCCAACGTTACTCAATTCTTCCTCATTAAATCACAACAATTTTACAACAAGGTTCTAACAAGTGGTATCTAGAGCCATCGATTCTCATAACTGAATTGAGTAATGCTGAACTACAAATTTGTTTTCAAAATTATCAGCGTGCACTCTATAATGAAACTTTTAGAGAGTTTGGAGAAAAGGTTCTCACAGTGAAGCCTGAGGATGGTAAAAATTTAAAGATCTTGGTGGAACCCTTTTACACCATTTACTGCGTGAAGCTGAACATTGAATACTCATATGGAAGAAATGTATATCCGTTGGAGCAATAATAATTGAGGCACAAAGAGGTTCTTTTGGAAGATGATGTTCTGTTAATGGAGATGAAGATAATTGAAGATGGGTATCTCTTTCTTGATATGAGGAGTGAAGAATTCGACTCAAAAAAATTAAACGAAGAGACGTAAGCAGCTACGGATTCAACAGAAAAATTAGCGGATTCAACATAAGGAAAAGAAAAAGTAGTGGGTATAGAAGAGATCCCAATTCATGATCGTGAAATATCAAAATCTCCAAAGGAATTGTTGGATTTATCTTTAATCTCTAAGGTCGCCTACTCTGATCATAGTAGAGAAACCTCAAAAGGGTTCTTGATGGCGACGGATCTTACACTTTGGGCTTCGTCAGAATCACTGTTTATCTTTGACCTTACTCCATCCCCCACATCCTAAAATTAAAGTTTTTTTTTTCTTATATTTTGCAATTAGCACACACTACAAATTCCATCCTTTAACTTGTGCTCAAAAACATCAATTTCTCACTGTTGAGAGAGAGAGTAGAGGTGTAAATTGGTTGGTCCAGTCAGGGTGATGGATTGAAATTTTCGGTCTATCATTTTTTTCAGATTGAACTGGTGGCTATCGGTCCAGTCCGTTCGGTCTGGTCCAATTAGTTTTTATTTTATTTTATTTTATTTATTTTTTCAGATAAATTAATAAAAAAATTATTTAAATTACTAAATTAAAATTAAGTGAATTATATAACTACTCATTAAAAAAATATTTTATATGTTCAATGATAATAAATTAAATGAAAATTACATAATTAGTTATACAATTATTATATAAAATATATTTAAAAATTAAAAATTTATATTTTTCCAATTCAGTCAGTCCGGTCTGAGGAAACCCCACCCCGGGACTGGACCGAAGACTAAAAGTTGGGAAATCCTTAGACTGAGACAGATCGGTCTAAGTTTCGGTTCACGATCGGTCTGATCAATTTCTCTGGTCTGGACCGACCGGCTTTCACCCCTAAGAGAGAGAATAAGGCTACGTTTGGATGCAAGATTCAGCTGAGTTCAGCTGAACTCAGTCTAATTTTAAGCTGAGTCTAACATCTAAATACTCAACTCTTAAATTATTAAACTCATCTCAACTCAAATCCTTTTTATACGTGGGATCCACAACCTTTTCCAACTTAACATATCTTTATATGTGAGACCCACAACCTTTTTCAACTTTCCATAAAAAATATTAAACTCATCTTAACATCCAAACACACAACTCAGTTTAGATAGACTCCACATAACTTCATTCACTACTTAACGCACTACTATTCATAAAGAATTGAGCTTAGCTCAACATCCAAATGCAGCCTAAATTAACAAAATAGGATTTGGAAAGTGAACAATATATCTGTAAAGATGCAAAGTTATTATTCATAGCTATCCATAAATTTACATACTCATAATCTAATGTAGTCAATTTAATAGTCTAGTTATGCAAATATGTGTTTACATATGTATATAGATAAACCAATGCCAATGCTTTTAAATTAATTAATCTTATCAGTCTGCTAGCTAAGTGGGCAAATTTGTCTTATATCTAAATATTACCCAAATTAATTAATCCAATACTAGGGGCACACCAAATGGGCAAATTTGGGTAGTATGGTAGCACTACCTTAATATAAATATCATCATTTTAAAACTTCCGAGGGTGCGGTGCACGGGACCGAGATTTACTTTGCAGGGGTGGGTCTAAAGGGCTCTGCCTTGAAAAAGTTTTCCGACATCTAAAAATCATCATTTTAAAACATGATTGTATAAAGAGTTATACATATATCATTACTCGACATTTTATGGCATACTTACGAATGGACGTGTGGCTGAGTTTTATTGGATCAGAAAATGATGTGATTTATTTTATTTTATTTCATTTGTTGAGGTAAAATTTTCAGTCATGATATTGAGGTTGGAGTAAAATTGATCTTAAGCAAAGGTGTGCGTGCATCAATGCTTGGGGTGATCATTCGGCTGTCCGGGTTGGAAAAATCGATAGGACGGCCAATTCGGTCCAGACCGAACCAGACAGAGTTCATTCGGTTCGATCAACGGTCTGAATTTTATAAGACCGAGTTCATTCGGTCCGGTCCACGATCCAAGGGTTTTTCAGACTGGACCAACCCGAATGCAAATAAAAAAAAATTTATAGTTTATATATATAATATAATTAATTATATAATTTTCATCTAACCTAATCCTATCACTAACTAATATATAATTATACTATATTATAATTAAGTATAGACTATAGTTATACAGTTATACTAATATTACTAATATATAGCTATACTATATTACTAATAGTCTAATATTTTATACTAATACTATTATATAGTTATACTAATCATGATTCGTAATATCTAATCACTATAAGTTAATAACTATATATATTTAGTATCATTGTATTAATATATTATTTAATGTATTACTAATACTTTTAAATATTAAGAGTTATAGTATAAATTATAATATATGTATAATTAAATATTTTATGCTTATTTATAATAGTATGTTAAGTATGTATCTTTCTCAATTATGGATGTAATATGTATGGATAATTAAATTATTTATGTTTATTGCTTCATATACAAAATGTTAAAAGTTGTATATGACTCATTATGCATTAACATACTTTAAGTTAGTAATAAAGTAATAATTAACATCATCAATAATGTAAATTTCATTTAATTTATTATCATTGACCATATAAAATATTTTTTTATTGAGTTTGTTACATAACCCACATTAATAAGTCACTTAGTTTAATTTAGGATTGTAAAGAATTTTTTTTTATTAATTGATTTAAAAAAAAAAAGACCAGACCGAATGGACTGACCGGACCGATAGCTACCGGTCTAGTCCCATCCCTATAGGTGTTCGGTCCAGTCTGGCTCGGGAAAAATGATGAACCGAAAATGTTCGGTCCATTGCCGGACCGGACCGGACCGGCCCGTTTGCACCCCTTATCAATGCTGACAAAACTATCTAAATTACTTGTGTCTGCAGTTTCATCTTTAGTTTAGTTTTCACCTAAACCACATAAAATGTGAACTATTACGACTACACAAGATTTTATAAAAAGTAAATTATATATTGACTTGGTAAGGTTTTGCTTAAGAAAAAGTAAACTCCAAAATCCAATTCAAAATGAAACTGACTAATACATCAATATAAAACCACTGTGTAGACAAAATAATTATCATAAAGTTTATATTCATTGGCTCTCTCTCTCTCTCTCTCTCTCTCTCTCTCTCTCTCTCTGTTTCTCTCTCTCTCACACACACACACCTATTAACATCAAACAACATTTAAACAAAAACTCACATGCAACAAGAAACACCATTACAAAGGAGGACCCACAGTCATGAAGACCCACCAATTACGGAACTTTTTGCAACGGCTTCCTAGGGTGTTTTCATACAAATGGCTAATTCACTATTTTGGCATTTTGTAATAAACACTATAAAACCAATGGAAGGCTCTCAGCACACTCACGGTGTCATAAACATTTTATCAAACACTTTGAGTTCTTTTTGTCTTTATGATATCAGAGTTGTGTGAGTAAGAGAGTCTTCCTCCATGGCCACCATTGCTCTCAACGTTGGGAATTTTGTCACTCTACGCATAAACAACAGCAACTACCCTCTATGGAGAGCCAAGACTTGGTAGAACATCTCCTTTGAGAGGACTCTACCCCTCCCAAGTTCACCATCTCCATTGATGGAACATCAGACTCGGCAAAACTAGAGAAAAATTCAGAGTACCTTCAATGGAGAAAGACAGATCAACTACTCAAAGGGTGGATAATTGGCACCCTCTCAGAAGAGGTACTCGGTCTTGTCATAGGGATGGACTCATCTCACCATGTATGGAGGGCACTCAAGTCAACATATGCACATGACTCACAAGAAAGCGAATTTCACCTTACCCAGCAACTCACATACCTCAAAAAAGACTCGACTCCGCCACTTGCAGAACATATCCAAGTCTTCAAAAACTTGTGCGATAGCTTGGCTTCAATTGGACAGCCCGTTGAGGACAAGATGAAGGTGTTTTCCCTGTTGAACGGCCTCAGAGCTCACTACGAGCCATTCACCACCTCGATGCTAAAGCCCCCCATGCCATCCTACGCCAAAGTCATCCCTTTACTTCAAGGGTACGAGATTCGCACATCAATCCACGAAATTAACCCGACGACTGCTTTCTATGGCTAGCAGACAGGGACGCCGACCTTTAAGGACCACTGTGGTGGTGGTCATGCGTAGCAGAGGAGCTTATCCTCATAGGGGCAAGGGTTTAACCCTGCCAGTCACTCAAGACGTGAAGGAGATCCTTCATATGAAAGGGACACTTCCCACGAGCCTTCTACATTTAATTCCCACGGGCCTTCTACATTTGCTACACACGGGCCCTCTTCAACGTTTGTAATGACCACTTCACCCGAGTCCTCTTCAACATTTGGGTCAACTGAACAGCCCAACAAGGCCCGTGACCCACCACCCACATGTCAAATCTATGGAAGGGGTCATATGGCACTTAAATGTTGGAATAGATTTAATCACTCATTCCAGCCTAACGATATCCCTCAAGCATTGGCTGCTATGACATTGGATCACATATCCCCTAAAAATGAATGGATTGTAGACACTGGAGCATCTGCCCATATGACAGGTAACTCAGGTATGCTTAAAAATTTACGTTGATATTTTGGTACTAATGATGTGATTATTGGTGACGGTAGTTCACATGCTATTACTCATATTGGTGATACTTACATAAATAATGGTTCCACTCGAATTAAATTACGTGATGTTCTTTTAGTACCAGAACTAGCAAAAAATATTTTATCTATTGGACAACTTACCAATGATTATCCATATACCTTTGAATTTTATGGTGGTTATTTTGCTGTAAAGGAAGGGGAGGCCAACCATGTCCTAATGAGCGGGCGACGAAGGGCAATCTCTACTCTTTATCTGGTCCTTACGAAGCACATTTCTTAACTCGCTTTCAGATTGTTTATGAAAATGTGTGGTATTAGCATTTGGGACATCCGCAGGCCTTTGTTATCCAAGTTCTTAAATCCAAAGGCCTTATTCAAATTTCTGGCATCAATAAAACACAGTCTATTTGTGAAAGTTGTTAGTAACACCCGTCCTTGAGGTGGGTCTTTTTATGAAATATTTTAGAAAAGACGACGGGAATTACCGTTCGATTTAAAACATTTTACTGTCCTTCCTAGGGTGCAAGACTCTACATCATAAAATAAAATGTGCTTTTATAATAAAAGAGGTTTACGGGTTAAAAGAGTGAAAAATATAAATCTTTAAAATAAAAAGGCCCTTCATACATTTAAAACCCTCATGCCTAGACCTTCGTGCTCTTCCCCTTTGGTTGTGTCCGTCTTGAAACGTACTGCTCATTCAGTTCCTGTGGGGGGGAGGGACACACATAAAAACTAAAATGAGTCGAATACTCAGTAAGTATTATTTCATACCGTTAAAATATAACAACATAGGTTTTCAGTCATGCATTCATCATTCTATACATACTATACGTACATGCTTTCATTTGCAAACATTAGTGGACGGGAGTTTTCATCTTTAAACATGCTTTTATTTTCTTTAAAATGTTCCCCTGTCACTGCCTTCATTTCTTAAATAATGCTATTCATTCATACATTCTATTCTTTTCACTTTCATAGGCTAGTGCACACTGTTACGCCCCGCGTGCTAGGGTTAGCGGCCCTATGGCCAATGGATTCGTTCGTGGCCATGGGTTGGAATCCCATTCCGTTAGGGATGCAGCACTGGGTGCACTACCAGATACTACTACCCGGCATTGCAATCTGCCCATTCATTCATTTGGGTACCCCTTTTCATTCATATGGCCGTTACGTAGTTTCATACATTCATTTATGCCGCATGCCTTTCTTCATTCATTCTTTCATTCATTCATGTCAGCTCTAAAGAGCTGAGGCTTTCATTCATTCATTTGCATGGGCATGAGCTTTCATTATTTTATTTTCTTTCATTCATTTAATGCTTTGATGAGAAAACGTCGTTTGGGGCAAGAGCCCAAAAATATCTTTTTGTGCCATGTCTTTTCTTTGAAAATACATACAATAGATACAATGTATAGTCATCTATTCACATGCGTACAATTAATACTTTGGGGTGCGTGAACAGGGACTGCCGAAGAGGGCCGTACATACTTATACTTTAAAAACGTTATTCATGTCTTTCTTCTTTTTTGTCAAACATCTGCCCTTCGAAAGGGAGAGCATTTATTTTCTTCATTTTTCAAAAGGAAAAACTTTTCATTTTCATTTTCTTATCTTTAGAAAACTCTAGAAGAGTATGAACATAATACTTACTTGAACTCCATGCTACTTTCATATCATACAGTCCATTCATGCGCGTGTCAGAAATAGAGCTATGCTTTACTTAGAACACTCTCCTTCTATCTCGTGCTCTTTCATATCCCTTCCTATAATAAAACCTCTGGAGACCCATTACGGTTTCTACTTCCTTCAACCTTGACGTTCTACTTTGAGTGCTTACTCGTTAGGGTGAACCCATGATTCACCTTAGGATTAAAACACTACGACCTATGCCTTGTTCTTCTTATTAACCATGTTCCGACACATGACTTAGACTACTAAGTCACGCATCCCATTCTTAGACATTACATTCCTCATTACCTTCATATATCTTAACTCACTCAAAACCTCATGACCATTTATACACATCACACAGCTCTAAGCCAACCTTGAAGCTTAAGCACCGTGTAACCATACTTAAGACAAATTACCCATTACATATGGTGAATCTGTCCAGCACATGTGTCTAACCAGATAACACACGTGCCTTACATTGGTCATCGGGTCGTATGGACAAGCACCATACTACGATACCAACCTTCTCTTACACAGCTAGCACGACCCTTCATGCTAGCCGTACCTCATGACAGTTCATCCCAACACTTAACATGATAGAACTTCATGCATAACTACACTTTACGTCATGTCATATAGCTCAAGATTGCTCCCAAGCTACACTGTGACCTTGTTACGTCACTTCACATACATCCTAGGTCATCATAGCACAACTCCATGATGGACCACGTCATTTCATGACGTTGTCCAGTCATGCTTCCGCTGCACTATTCTGATATTTTCTAGCCACTTCGCACTTATTCCCGGTCATAAGCCAGTCACATGGCGACACCCGTCGCCTTGGACTACCGGCCATATTTCAGCCACTTCGGGACACTGTTCCACAGTTCTTGACACCATACATCAAGTTCTTCCTCTATCAACTACGCAACCATCTTTATCTTTACGACACGCCATACGGTGTATCGCTGCACCTCATGGAGTACACTCCACGCATACTCCATTCACAACACTACGCCACATCACCACTACGGCACACACGTCATATGGTGTATCGTTCCACCACATGGAGTACACTCCACGTGTACTCCCTTCACGACACTATGCCACATCACCACTATGGCACACATGCCATATGGTGTATCTTTCCACCACATGGAGTACACTCCACGTGTACTCCCTTCACGGCACTACGCCACATTACTACTACCGCACATAAACCACAACCACACTTCATAGCACAGCGTACAACACAACACAACACACTTCCGATCTACGCCCAACACTTCACGTCACAGTCCACACCACCATACTACACAGCTACTTCACAATACAAACAACACAGTCTACAACCTAGTCAATTAGCTAGCATTTAACATAAATAACGAGAGATAGAGAATTATACCATTGACGGGATAACCTGTGCGTTGCTCGCTAGCCGTCACAACAATAATGCTGGAGGAACGTACGGTGACTGTTTAGGCATTTGGATAGCTAGGTGTGGTCTTGTAAGGGCCTATGATGGCCTTGTAATGGTGGCAAGGAACGTAGCACGGCTGATCTGGCTGTGTATAGTGGTGGTCAATCATGCGTAGTGATTGTCCATCACCTGCAATGACTACCCACCACATAAAGTGGTGGTTTAGGCTTAGGGCTAGGCTAAGGGAAGCTGCCAGTGGAGCCGTGGAGGCTTAGTGGTGGTCGTGCGGTGGTCCACGGTGGTGGAGAGAGGCTGGCCGTGCACTGTGAGGGGGGGAGAAGTCGTGGGAGAGTGAGACGTGGTACAGTGCTATGAGTGGAGTACATGTGGGATGTACTCCATGTGGTGGAGCGATGCACCATATGGCATATGTGCCGTATTGGTGACGTAGCGGAGTGTCGTAAATGGAGTACATGTGGGGTGTACTCCATGTCGTGAGATGGTGCATCGTATGACGTGTATGCCATAGCGGTGATGTGGTAGAGTGTTGTAAATGGAGTACACGTGGAGTGTACTCCATGTTGAGAAACGATGCACAGTACGGCATGTGTGCCGTATTGGTGACGTGGAGTAGTGTTGTAAATGGAGTACACGAGGAGTGTATTCCATGTGGTGAGACGTTGCACCATATGGCATATGTGCCATAGTGGTGACGTGGCATGGTTCCGTGAGTAGAGTATACGTGGAGTATACTCTATGTGGTAAGTGCTGCACTGTATGGCATGTATGCCATAACGGTGATGTGGCGTAGCTTTGTGAATGGAGTACACGAGGAGTGTACTCCATGTTGTGAGACGATGCACCGTATGGCGTGTAGGCCATAGCGGTGATGTGGCGTAGTGTTGTGAAGGGAGTATATACAGAGTGTACTCCCTGAGGTGCAGTGATACACCGTATGGCGTGTCGCAAGGATAAGGATGGTTGCGTAACTGCTAGGGGAAGAACTTTGTATATGGTGTCGGGAACTGTGGAACAGTGTCCCGAAATGGCTGCGAAGTGGCTAAGAAGTGTCAGAGCAGTGCAGTGGAAGCATGATTGGGCAACGTCATGAAGTGACGTGGTCCATCATGGAGTTGCGCTATGATGACCTAAGATGTATGTGAGGTGATGTGATAAGGTCACGGTGTAGCTTGGGAACAGTCTCGAGCTATATGGCGTGACGTAAAGTATGGTTATGAATAGAGTCCCATCGGCTAAGTGTTGGGATGAACTGTCATGAGGTTTGGGTAGCACGGAGAGTCGTGCTAGCCCGGTAAGGGAAGGATGGTATCGGAGTATGGCGCTTGTCCATACGACCCGATGACCAATGTAAGGTATGTGGGTCTCAGATGATAAAAGGGTAAGGTATGTGTGTTGTCTGGTTAGACACATATGCCTGACAGATTTACCGTATATAATGGGTAATCTGTCCTATGTACGGTGACACAGTGCTTAAGCCTTAGGGTTGGCTTAGAGCCGTGTGATGTGTACGGATGGTCATGAGAAGTAGAGTAAGCTAAGATGCATGAGGGTAAGGATGAAGGTACTGTCTAAGAATGGGGTGCATGACTTGGTTGGTCTAAGTCATGCGTCGGAATTTGGTTAATAAGAAGAACAGGACAACGGTCCTAGTGTCTTAATCCTAAGATGAACATGAGTTCATCCTAATGAGTAAGCACTCGGAGTAGAACGTCAAGGTTGAAGGAAGTAGAGACTGTAATGGGTCTCTAAGGGTTTTTATCATAGTAAGAAACGTGAAAGAGCACGGGATAGAAGGAAAGTGTTCTCTAAGTAAAGCATAGCTCTATTTCTAGTCAGTTGATTATGCACTAGATAGAGAATAACGTTAAGGTTATGTATGCATGTAGGTTGCCATCTGACACGCATGAATGGACTGTACGGTATGAACGGACTGTATGGTATGAAAGTAGTATGGAGTCTAGGTAAGTGTTACGTTCATACTCTTCTAGAGTTTTCTAAAGATATGAAAAAGAAAAAGAAACGTTTTTCCTTACGAAAATGAAGAAAAGAACTGGTCTCCCTTTTCAAGGGCAGATGTTTTATGAAAATAAGAACGAAAAGTAACACTTTAAAGTATAAGTATGTACGGCCCCCTTTGGCAGCCCCTTTTCACGCAGCCAAAAGTATTAAGTGTATGCATGTGAATGGATGACTATACGTAGTATCTATTGTATGTATTTTTAAAGAAAAGATGATATACGAAAAGATATTTTTCGGGCTCTCGCTCCAAAAGAATGTTTTCTCACGAAAAGACGTTTCCTCACGAAAAGATATTTTTCCATGAAAGCATGAAAGAAATGAAAAGAAAGGAAAGGCATGCTCATGCACATGAAATGAATGAAAGTCGCGGCTCTCTAGAGCCGCCATGAATGAACGAACGTAAGAAAGAATGAAAGAAATGCATGAGCGTGCATAAATGTATGAAAATACGTAACGGCCACATGAAATGAATGAACGGGGTAGCCAAATGAATGAATGGGCAGATTACAATGCCAGGCTGTAGTATCTGGTAGTGCACCTAGTGCTGCATCCCTGACAGAAAGGGATTCCAACCCGTGGCCACGGGTGAATCCATCGGCCCAAAAGGCCGCTAACCCCAGCACACGGGGCGTAACAGTGTGCACTGGCCTATGAAAGTGATAAGAAAAGAATGTATGAATGCATGCATGCACTCTTCAAGAAATGAAGGCAGTAACGGGAGAAAGTTTTACTAAAAGAAAAACACGTTTCAAATACGAAAACCTCCGTCTACTGACGTTTACGAAAAGAAAAAGTAACGTAAGAATGCACGGCATTCTTTAAGAAATGGAGGCACTGACGGGAGAAACGTTTTGAGAAAATGAAACCAGTTTTAAAGAAGAAAAATCCCGTCAGTGATGTTTTCAAATGAAAGCATGTATGCATGTACGTATAGTATGTATGGAATGATGAATGCATGATTGAAAACCTATGTTTTTATATTTTAACGGTATGAAGTAACGTTTACTGAGTATTCGACTCATTTTAGTTTTTATGTGTGCCCCTCCCCCCACAGGAACTGAATGAGCAGTATGCTCAGGAGGGACACGGCCAAAGGAGAAGGGCACGGAAGTCTAGGCATGAAGGTTTTAAATGTAAGAAAGGGCTTTTTATTTTAAAGATTTTATTTCCCACTCCAAAACTCTTTTATTATAGAAGCACTTTTTATTTTATAAGGTAGAGTCTTGCACCCTGGGAAGGACTGTAAAAGATGTTTTAAATCAGACGGTAATTCCCATCGTATTTTCTAAAATATTTTGTAAAAATACCCACCATGAGGATGGGCGTTACAGCTTCGTTGCCCGTGCCTCCCTCCAGCTTCCCTCTCCTATTTAAGGTTCTCCCTCCTTCCTCTTTCTCTATTTCTCCTTTGACAGTTCTCCCTTTCTTCTTTCTCCATTTCTCCAGCCACCTTATCTTTCTCCAGCCACAGCATTCTCCTCCCTTCTCTTTCCCTCGCCTTTTTCCTATTGCTCCCCACCATTGCAATGGCACCTAAAGGCAATCCCGGTCCTCTGTACTTCAGGGGAAAACACTGGTTTTCTTCAGTCTCTGGCGATGACCTCAGGGCATTCCATTCCAAGTATAAGATTCCTCCTATCGTGGTTCTGGAGATTCCTCGGGGCAAGCACACTGTACAACCTGACGTCATGATGACGATGGTGACTCTTTACTAGCTAATGTTCACCATGGTCTTCGCCTCCTATTATTTCGTCCGGTTTGCAAGGTTCTACATTACCTTAGGCTTGCCCCGTCCTAGCTTCACCCTAATGCATGGCGGCTCCTGATATTCAGTTGCATCATCTTCCGGATGATACTTAGCAAGACTCTTGAAGAATACCCAGAACTGACGGCTCGGGAGTTTTTGTAAGTATATCGCCTTAACAACCAGTTGGGAAGCATCATCTGATTCCAGGCCCGATCTTCGAGCCGAAAGATCACTTCACTCGAGTAGCGTCACTCGAGCATAAATAATTGGTCGAGGAAGTTTTTATTCATTTAGGGCTCAGATTGGGAGTATCCTGAGAGGGAGGCCGCCCACAAGGAGTACCTTATTCAGGCGTGTTGGGGATTTTCCCCTTCTGTGAAGAGTTTGGAACTTACCCTCAATTGGAGGGAAGAGGCTTGATTGGAGTTGGTGATAGCTTGGGTGCGGACCACCTAGAATAGTGGCAGACCGATCTGGTTCTTTCTGACGAGAACATCTGCAACTACTTATCTACACCCAACCTCACGTATGCTATCAAGAGGAACTTCTTGGGTAGCATCCCCCTTCCCTCGGCCTAGCTCTCTCCTCGCAAGCACGCCTTGAGTTCTTTTAGCTGTCGGGCAAAGCGACCTAAGGTACGCCACGATTCTCCCCAGCGAAATAGTGGGGCTGGGGGTTCTTATCCTTCTGGCGATCATGTCGAGGAACAAAGAAGCTGTCCCAAATACCTAGCGTCCAGGAATCTGTGCGTGCTGAGATTCTGGCTCCCTTGACATGGGCGAGAACGAGTTCTCGGCCAACTCCCGCCAAACCTTTTTCGGACCCGTTGCTTCCTCCTGGAGAAGAGTTGGATGCTTGCGATCTTCAAGCGGCATTCTTTGCTTCCTTGGTGCACCCCCTTCCTCATAAGCCTAGCTCATTCGAGCCCTTTACTTATTTTGAGAACACTCTTCGGGAAGAGATGGTCGGTGGGGCTTCACAGGCAGGTTCATCAGGCGGGCCCCGGGGCTCAGAGCAGACCCTTTCACTCAAGTCATGGACATACTGACGGCGATGGAGGCGAGACAACCCTGGAGCCAAGACCATGGGAGGCAGGGCCAAACCTCTGCCGAGCCACAAGCCCAAAAGAGATGAGGGTGGAATTCGTCTCCCAAGATTAGGGAGGAGAAGATGGAGAAGAAGAAGATGTAGAAGGTGGGGAAGGCAAGGGGCTGAGTCCCGAAGCCCCTACTGCTGCAGCTTGGAGCTTGGCTAAGGTCGCCAAGCCTGCCTTTCAAGTTATTGTGGATGTTCCCCTTGCCTTGTCTACTGGACCGAGGGGGCTAACAGTGGCCCAACTTCACAAGACCCTCCCAACGTCATCAATTTGAGGGACGATGACGATTCTGGAGCTTCATCTCCCGTGGCACCCATGCCATGCGGTGAGACTTGGGGATCCCTTCCCAGATTTTCTTGGCAGCTGGCGGTTGCTGGTCCCTCATCTACCTCTGGGGCGGAGTGGACGTAGTCCCCAGCCTCAGCCCTGGACAAAGCTTGGGCTGATGCCTCTGAGCGCGTAGGTCAGATGTTGCGACCCTTGTTTGCCCAAGTATGCTCATCTTCCTCTGGGGAAAGCCCTAGCCTTGTTTCTTGCTCACATTATTATTCACAAAACTCTTTTTTTTTTTTTAGGCTGCAAACCAATTGGCCACCATGATCTAGGAGGAATTGGGAGAGTTGGAGGCAACCAACCAGGAGCTCAGTTCCTTGGGGCTTCAAATATTTCAAGTTAAAGCAAGCGGCTCGAAGGATAAAGGACCTGAAGACCGAGCGAAAGGAGTTGATCAAAGAGGTGGAGTCCATGAAGGAGCAAAACTAGCATTTGGAGATGGTTGCCACAAGGCGCAAAGAGAAGAAGAAGGCTCTCAAGGGTCTTTTGCGCTATGCCGACTTGAACGTCCTTTGTTTGACGTCTACGAAGAAGTGGCTCGAAGAGACTCACCTTGCTTCCGAATGGAGCTTGGTCACTCTAGAAGCAGAGCTGGAGACCACTTGAGAGTAGTTGGAGTCAGTTCAGAAGGAACTGTAGGGAAGAGATGGAGTCCGCTAGAATGGAGCTAGAGGAGGGTCAAGCTTTAGCCTTTGGACAATGCTCAAGGCTGTTATTCGGGAATTTCAGGCACTCTTAGGAGGCCCAACACTTAAGGGAACAACTGCGGCAGGCGAAGGCAGGCATTGGTGAGCTTTCACACTCAGGGATCCAGAAGAACATTGACCTCCTATCCTGCAACATGGAGATTGCCAACTTGAAGTCTTGTTTGGGTGATGTCTCCAAGTATTCCGAGGAGATCCGATCTCAAATTGCAAACGCCAACGCTATATGGGACACGGCTTGGTCATACGGCTACCGGGATGGCCTAACTTGTTGCAGCATCTCGAGCTGGATTTGCATACCTTGTCTTTATCGTTCCTCCCTCCAAGTTCCGAGGAGCAGGCTTTTGTCAAAAACTCTGGGAAGCTAGGGTATCCTCCTTTCCCCCTGGGCGCTCTTCCGCCTCCTTCATCCCAGTAATGGGCTCGCCCTCCCCCCCTTCCCTTTCTTTTCTTGTAGTGCCGTGTATAGCACTCCCTCCCTTTTTTTTGCTTAGTACCTCATATGCTTTGATGAATTGAATGAAAACTTGTCTCTCGTAACTGTTGTGTTCTTTTGTTCTCTTTTTTCTTTCTTTCATCTTTTTTTTTGTGCGATTTTGGCGAGAGCTCGACTTATGTGAACGACGTCTCAGGACCAAGTCCTGAGACTTGGACGAGGGGTGAGTACCCAGCCTGGGGCCTTTGGACCTTAGCCTGCTGACTCAGATTTTATCGAGTCAAAGGACCCGTCTTTTGTGAGTGTCGGGACTTGACTTTTTTGGACAGGGGGTCGGGACCAAATCCTGGGACTTGGAACCTTATCCTGCAATAAGTCAAGGGACCCATCTTCTTGTGAGTGTAAGGACTCGAATTTGTTGGATGGGAGGTCGGGACCAAATCCTAAGACTTGGGGCCCTTCCTCGCCGCGAGTCAAGGGATCCGTCTTCTTGCAAGTGTAAGGACTTGAATTTGTTGGACAAGGGGTTGGTGCCAAGTCTGGGACTTGGAAGCTTACCCCACAGCGAGTCAAGGGACTTGTCTTGTGTAAGGACTTGGCTTATATCGAGTCAAGGTGACCCTCTTCTTGCGAGTGTAAGGACTCGGCTTTGTTGAACAGGTGATCAATGCCAAATCCTAAGACTTAGGGCTCTACCCCACAGTGAGTCAAGGGACTCGTCTTCTTGCTAGTGTAAGGACTCGGTTTGTTTTTTTTAGACAATAAGAGATTTGAGAAAAACGTCCAGATGTTCTCATTCATTCATAGTTGTTCATACAAATTGTTGCCTTATACTTCTACACATAGTACTTCTTTAAGTGTTCGGTATTCCAGGGGTGTGGTAGCTCATGTCCCTGGCTGTCCTTGAGGCAATAGGAGCCTGGTCGATTGTTTGCGGTGACTACATAAGGTCATTCCCATAGAGGTCCCAACTTTCCTTCCTCCGGGGTAGTTATTCCAGTCTATCGCAGTACCAAGTCGCCTATCTTAAAGGAGCGTGGCCTGACTCGTTTGTTGAAGTATTGTTCTGCCTTTCACTTTTTACTCACCGTTCATATCGCTGCTTCCTCCATTCTCTCCTCCAGAACATCCAAGCTCTTGGCTAGCCTTTCATTATTTGTGTCTGGGTTGAAATGTTGGATACGGAATGTGGGCATTTTGATTTCTACAGGAATTATCGCTTCGCTACCATAGGTGAGAGCGAAGGGTGTCTTGCCGGTGGGGGTTCCGACAATGGTTTGGTATGCCCATAGTACTCTTGGGAGTTCTTTGTCCCACGCTCCTTTGTGCACCCCGATCTTTTTCTTGATGGTGGAGAGGAGGGTTTTATTGGTTGCCTTGGCCTGCCTATTGGCTTGAGGGTGCCCTAGCGAGGAGTACTTTACCTTAATCCCAAGCTCTATGCACCATTCTCAGTAGTGTGTACACTCAAACTGTCTCCCATTGTCTTATACGAAGCTCTAAGGTATGCCGAATCAGCAGACTACCAACTTTCACAGGAAATTCGTGATGGTTCGGGAGGTGATGCTTGTGAGAGCCTCCGCTTCGATCCATTTAGTGAAGTAGTCGACTGCAACCATGACAAACTTGGCTCCTCTCCTTGCCATCGGGAAAGGGCCAATTAGGTCTAGGCCCCATTGGGTGAAAGGCCATGGGGCCATGATTGAAGTCAGTTCAGGCATTTCTTGGTGAATTCTTCCACATCCTACGGGAATGGGGCCAATAGTATCTAGCCTGAGTTATTCTTGCAGCTAAAGCCCTTCCTCCCAAGCTGCTTCCACAAATTCCTTCATAGATCTCTGCTAGCACTTATTGGGTTTCGTCTAGTGATAGGCATCTAAGGAGCGGCTTGGAGAAACCTCTTTTATACAAAACTCCTTCCAGCAGTGTGAATCGGGCCGCCCTGTTCCTAACCTTTTGTGCCTCTTCCAGGTCACTGGGTAGTTGCTCTTCTTGCAGGAATTTCGAGATGTCTATTGCCCATTCAGAAGGCGCTGGGATCATAAGAGACACTTCCTCCTCGACGAACGAGGCATCAACCATCCCGACCATGGTGTATTCTGGAAGTGAAAGTTCCTCTTGTCCCGACGCAGCCCTAGCCAAGCGGTCAACCTTTTGATTTTCTCCCCTTGGCACCTGTTGAATGCTAAAGTAGCGTAAACGGTCGCGCCCATTGCAAACCAGTTGGAGGTACTTCTTCAGTCTTTCTCCTTTCGTGGAAAATTGCCCTAATACTTTGCTAACTATTACTTGAGAATCAACCCTTACTTCTATTTCCTCAGCTCCTAGCAACCGTGCGACTAACATTCTCATTAAGAGCACTTCATACTCGTTTCATTGTCGGTCGCTTTGAAGGCCAGCTTCACTTCATAGTTGTGCTCCTCTCCCTACTCGGTGACAATGTGCACCCTTGCTCCTCTACCAGCCCGACAAGACGAGCCGTCTACAAAAACCTATTAGGGCTTTCCTTGGGATGCGCCCTGTACTTCCTCTGGGAAACTGGTGAACTCGGTAACAAAATTTGCCAACACCTGGCCTTTGATCGTGGCTCGGGGCAGGTACTCCATGTCAAACTTGCTGAGCTTGATGGGCCATTTGGTGAGTTGTCCCGAGTTGTCTGGCTTCTGTAGCACCTTTTGGGGGGGGGGGGAGGTTGGTGAGTACTTTCATCGGGTGGGCTTGGAAATACAGCCTTAATCTCCTGGCTTCGACAATTAGGATGAATACTAGCATTTCTGTTTGGGGGTACCTTACTTTTACTCTATGGAAGGCTCAGCTCATGTAGTAGACGTGTCGTTGTCCTTCTTTTGTTTCCTAGACAAGTACGGCTGATACAGCATGTGGGGACACTGCTAGGTATACAATCAAGGTCTTACCAGGT
Organism: Cyclocarya paliurus; assembly: GCA_029856935.1. Taxonomy (NCBI): domain Eukaryota; kingdom Viridiplantae; phylum Streptophyta; class Magnoliopsida; order Fagales; family Juglandaceae; genus Cyclocarya; species Cyclocarya paliurus. The sequence goes on from JARVXP010000159.1 coordinate 118,594, forward strand.
CTTGTCTGGCTTAGCAATTGAGGGTGACTCACGTACAACTTCAAATCGGTGAAGGCTTTTTCACAAGTCTCATCTCAATTTTGGCCCTTCCTTAGAACTTTGAAGAAGGGTAGGCACCGGTTGGTTGATCAAGTGATGAATCGGTTCAGGGCTGCCACTCTTTTGGCTAGCCTCTGGACTTCATGAAGGTTATGAGGGGAAGGCATTCCCATCACTGCTTCCACCTTCTCGGGATTTGCCTAGATCCCTCTCTCAAAGACCATGAACCTAAAAAATTCACCCGTCTCCACTCCGAACGCACACATCAACGAGTTAAGCTTCATCCGATATCGTGGAAGGACGGAGAAACCTTCTCGTAGATCTGCCAAATGTTGTCCGGACTCTTTGCTTTTCACTAATAGATCATCTACGTATACTTCCATATTTCGACCGATCTACTGCTTGAACATTCGGTTGACTAACTGTTGGTAGGTGGCCCCCTCATTCTTCAGGCCGAATGTCATTGCTTTGTAGCAGTAGAGCCCTCGGTCTGTTACGAATGTTGTCTTCTCTTTCGTCGTACCTTGAATAAGCATCCATAAAGCTAAGGAGGGGATGCCCTACCGTCGAATCCACAATTAGGTCGATGCGTGGTAAGCAGAAGCTATCTTTTGGGCAGGCTTTATTCAGGTCGGTGAAGTCGACACACATCCACGATTTCCCGTTGGCCTTCTTCAGCAAAACTATATTAGAAAGCCACTCTGGGTAATGGACCTCTCGGATGAATCCCGCCAGTAGGAGGCGATCTACCTCTTCGGCTATCGCCCCATACTTCTCAGCACTAAAGCTTCATCGTTTCTGCTTGACTTTTCGCGCCTTTGGGTCAACACAGAGTCGATGCTCAATGATGGAATTGTCTATCCCGGGCAAGTCCTCGTGGCTCCAGGCAAACACATCTCGGTGTTCGATGAGGAGAGATACTAGTGCCGCTCTCATCTCTGGGTTCAGCTCAGTCCCGATTCAGACCTATCGTTCTGGTTCCTTTTGATTGACTGTCACCTACTCCAAAGGCTCCTTGGGTGTGACCTGCCGAAGGGCTTGTTCATCATGGACTTCTTTGTCCCATTCGGTCAGGAATGGAGGTGAACCCAGCTTGAGTGCTTCTACCCGCCTTTTGATTGACGCGACGATTTTGACCTCGAGCCTTAGTTGTCGGTTGTAGAATTCCTGAGCTAGGGCCTACTCGCCGCAGATTTCACTCACCCCCAAGTTGATGGGAAACTTCATTTTAAGGTGGTAAGTGGACGTTACTACCCTTAAGTTGTTCAGGGTGGGGTGTCCCAGTATGGCATTGTACAAAGATGGGGCCTTGACGATTAAGAAGTCGATCATGGCGACCGTGGTCCTGGGCGCCTTCCCTGCCAGGATTGAAAGAGTAATGGCCCCCATTGGTTGAACAACGTCTCCCATGAAGCCCTTGAGCTGCATTGGAGCCAGGAGAAGTCGATTCAGATTGATGCCCATTCTGACAAAGGCTTCCCAGAATAGGATGTCAGCCGAACTGTCGTTGTCAATCAGGATTCTCTGGGTTTTAAAGTTTGCCACTTGCATCATTACCACCAATGCATCGTCATGTGGGTGGAGGAAGCCTCCTTCATCCCCTTTATTGAAGGTTATCGTGGTGCCTCCACTACGCTGTAGTGGCCTGCTTATGCCTCTTCGGATGTGTAAATTTTGAGTCGATGAAGTGGCTCCACCTCTAGCATATCCTTCGATGATTGTGATGATCTCCCCGAGTGGTCTGTCCTCCACAGGGGGGCTTCTTTGCCTTTCGTCCCTGGCCTCTCTCCTCGCCGGAAGCTCGAGCGCTTCCTCTGTGTCAGTCCATTTGATTATTTGACCGGTGCTCCCGATTCCTCTACTCTTCTTACTTTATTCTCTTCAGGGCATAGCAATCTCGGGTGCTATGTCGGTTATTCATGTGATACTCACAGTAAGGGCAGTTCTCCACCTCTCGAGGTCGTTCTCTTTTGGGGCTCGAGCGTTAGTTCCCTTCTACTGCTAGGTTTGTGGGAGTGTGGCCCCCCTGGGGCCAAGCTGGTTCTTCTCTCCTTTTCTTTGCATCCGACATTCCCTCATTTCCCCTCCTCGGTCGTGGTTTGGTCCTTGCCTTGACGCCTTCAGATCGGCCCGCTCTACCGTGGATCATCGTGGGGCAATTAGGGCCTCGAGGGTGTCTCCAACATTCATGAACCCATCTGCTCAGTCCATGAACTCCCTTAGTGTGATAGGAGTCTTTCATGCTACGGACATAAATGGATTCAGTGACCAGATTCCTCCCAGGAGGGCCGCTAATGTGACAAGATTCAATGACTAGATTACTTCAGATTTCGCAGTCTTGCAATTTGACAGTAAGGAGGTAAGATGTCGGGCGTCTCCTCTTACGACTTGCCAGAAACTGCATCGGGAAGAGGCAGGCGAGCTCTTCAAAACTTTGTATCGTTCTTGAAGATAATGACCCAAACCAGGTCCGGGCGGCTCCCTTCAGTGTTAATGAGAAGGCTCGGCATGCGACCTTTCTTGGGAAACCAAGGTCATGTGTGGCTTCAACATTTCCAAGTGCTCCAGTGGGTCTTTGGACCCATTGTACACTTCCATCTAGGGGACTTTGAACTTGGGAGGAAGCGGTACAGCCTTGACTCCCACACTATATGGGAGGTTAGAGTTGATGAGTGGCTAGTCTACAGTTGATGGGGTGTCCCCAAGCTCTCAGATTTTGAGGTGCATCTCGTGTCTTTCTTCTTCTGCTGCAGTGTCCATTGGGGCCCATCACAACTCCTCATACTCGTTGCCGCTCAGTTATGCTCTTCCCACCAGCTCTCGTTGGCGAACCTGAGGGCCGAGTTCTCCTGGCGAAGCATCCCCATTTCCTCTGTTAGCTTTCTTATGGTCACCTCCATGCTTGTGAGTCTTGCTTCCATCGTTTCCTCCTCGTAATCTCCCATTCTTGTAGTTTGGGACTGCGTTGCTACCGGCATGTGAAGTACACATATTTATGAAAAAATAAATCCCACAGATGGCGCTACTATTGATGTCGTGTTTCGCAGCCCGAGCAGTAACATGATAACCAAGCTCTGCATTTCCTGCAACAGAGAAGGAGAAAAGGCTCCGGTGATGCCTGTAGTCACTTCAATGTCAAAGTCAATGAATAACTCTAGGAAGAAAGCTTAGAATTACAGAATCAATAGTTATGGTTTCCACAGAGAGAGAGAAAGTGCCCTCCGGTAGAAGGGATTGCCCTTATTTATACCTGATTTGGGTTTCGCTACCAAGGGAGATCGTGGCGTGTCAGGTGTCGGACTTGCTACCACCATTTTCTGTCACCACAGTGTCAGTCTGCGGCCTAGGCGGCTAAGGGAGATCGTGTTGTGTCAGTCGTGCTAGGTCTGCCCTGCAGCCACCTTCCTGCCAGGGTCATGTGTCGGATCGAGGGCAAGCCATCCTTTATACGTGGGCACACCGTTGCGCACTGGGTCTCCTGACACAGGTGTGCCTTGAGTCTGTCAAATCCATGACAGGGCATGTTCAGTGGTCTAGTTGAGCGTCCTGTCTGGCTCTGTGATAGGGCTCGACAAGTTGCTGAGTCCTGAGACGTTCTCCTCGGCAGCTTGGTGTCGAAAGGCCCTCTCGAGTTGGTTTGCGCTCGATACCTAATCCTCTGGCCCAGGATTTCTAGCTTCCCTCCTTGGGCCTAGGGTTCCATAGCTCGACCTTCTTGGGCCTGAGCCCTTCTGAGATGGGCCCTCCCTCACAAGACGTTTATGTTATCATTGCATTTGAGACCAATTATTAAGTTTAAAGGAATTCACCAGTCGGTACATCATTCCTTTGAATAAATCTTGAAGATCTTTTATGTGACCTTACTCATGTTGACTTCTAAGAACAAAAAAAAAAAAACAGTTACAACTGTTTTTGGGTCAAACTGTTTTTATTTTTTATTTTTTTTATTTTCTTAATAAGTATGTGGTATGGAGATCATGGGTAGAATAACTCAATTAGTTTAGTAGGAATAAAATTAAAAAATAAAATAAAATATGTGTGGTATATGGTGTAGGATAATATGTAGCAAAACCTTTATAAGAAACCTCTCTTAAAGCACTAGTAGTGAGATAGCCATAGTTAAATTTTGGCCAAAATTTAGCCAAGTTGCTTAAAAACCACCTACATCAAACTGACCAAATGCACAGTAAATCTGGCCAGACCCTTTTTTACTGGCCAAATAATTTTTCATCTATAAAAAATTGGTTCCCACCTGTGACCTTTAAACTCATTACTGTTCACTTCCTTGTAATAAACTCTTCAGTATGCCTTGATTTATAATAATAAAACTTTGGTTTCTCATGCCAAGTGTTGATTTCAAGGTGAAATACGTCAACATTGATTTCAAGATACGATCGTTGGAAAAATTATATCCGGTAGAATTATATGAACGTTAGAAAATTAATGTGTACTTTTTAAATAATGAATAAATATTTCAATTACAATTAGAATTAAAATAAATGAAAATTCTAAAATTAATATTTTAATAGAATAATAATAGATTTAGAAAGTTTGTTATTTGGTGTTGTTAAAAAGTATCTAACTAAATCTATAAAAACAGATTGAGATGTGCTAGGCTGTCGCCTAAATTTGACCATTGGGTAGGGGTGTCAAATCGTGTTAGTTGGTCATGTTCGTGTCGTGTCAAGACATGTATATTATACTATATGTGTCAACCCTAACTCGACTCGTTAAACTTATCGTGTCAAAATCTCAAATCCTAACACGACCCATTAACATGACGGGTCGAGTCATGTTTAACCTGTTTTGACCTGTTTATGTAAATCGGTTGAACAGATCTGAAATTAATTTGTTTGACATAGTTAAGTTTAGCATAATTTTAAACAGATGTTAAAATCACAATATTTATAAAAAAATAAAAAACTAATTACACATCCAAAATTACAATCCAAACAATAAAAATATCGAAATTAAAATCTCAACAATCTTATTTTTAAATATAAGGGTATAATTGTAACTTTAACTTTCTTAACGGGTCAAAACGGGTTGACCTGTTATCAACCAGTTAAGCAATTGTCAGGGGTGTAATTAGTCCGGTTTGGTCCGATTTTGGACAAAATTTAGGATTGAACCGGTTTTGAATTTTTCTAAACTAATTACGTACCAGTTACTCTCCTAAACCGGTATCTCTAGTTTTACTGGTTTTTGGTCCGGTCCAATGTTCTAGCTTTTTACTAAAAAAATCAATATACACAAACTATTAAACACACATATAAAACACACAATCTGTTTTACAAAGCAATCCATATAAACAAACTATCAAACACACACACAGACATATACACTGACACACACAAACACACATATAAATTCAAAAAAGTTAATCTATATACAGAAACATAAACATAGACTTCTAACCATTGGCAACTTACAGACTCAAGTTCACACATATGGAGACCAAGGGGGAATTACAGAAGCTTTTCATCAATCACAATCACAAAACCATAATGATTCATATAACTTGAATTAATTTCAAATAACTTAAATAAGTAAAATGAAAAAAAATAATGGAGAAAAATTACTGTGAGGAATCGAAGACAGAGAGATGTGAGGTGAGGCCATAAGTCCATGAGAAGAGGTTCGACAATGACAGTGATTCCGTGAGCTCATGGTATGTGCGACGGCCGGTGAGGGGTGGTAGAGAGACAAAGACGAGAGGGCAGAGTAAAGGCAGAGACTAGAGAGGTGGAGATGAGAAACGAGAGTGAGGAGGGGCCGTAAGTCCATGAGGGGAGATTCGACGACGACAGTGATGCCGTGAGCTCACAATATGTGCAACGGTTGGTGAGGGGAGGTAGAGAGGCGAAGACGAGAGGGAGACTAGAGAGGTGGAGATGAGAGACGAGAGTGAGGAGAGGGGCGCCGTTTGAAATTGTTTTATGGTTTATAGTATAAACTGGAATTATGAGAGGAAACGGCGCCGTTTCCTTTGATTTCAACTTTCAATTGTTTTGTTCTTTTTTTAAATGATCATTAAAAAAAAAATTGATGGTTTGGGAAATTGATAATTATAATTTATATATATTTGTAATACATTTAATACATAGTTAATAGTTATTGATTATAGTGATTTGGTTATAGTAATTTAGTTATAGTGATTACTGATTAGTATAACTATAGTCTATATTAGACTATTAGTATTAGTTATATATTAGTATAGCTATATATTATATTAGACTATATGATAGTATTAATATTAGACTATTAGTATAGCTATATATTAGTATTAGTTATATATTAGTATTAATTATAGTGATTTAGTATAACTATATTAGTATAACTATAACTATAGTCTATATTAGACTATTAATATTAGTTATATATTAGTATAGCTATATAATATATTAGACTATATAATAGTATTAATATTAGACTATTAGTATAGCTATATATTAGTATTAGTTATATATTAGTATAGCTATATAATATAAGTATAACTATAGTCTATATTTGACTATAAGTATAACTATAGCTATAGTGAGTTTGTTAATTGTTATAGTGAGTTCAATTTATTATAACTATATTATTGATAGTATTATAGTGATAGTATTAGTATAGTAATTTAGTATTAGTATTACTATATCATTATTTTATATGTGATTATTAAGTATAGTGATTATTTAGATATATATAATATATTAGTATTAGTTATATATTGGTATAGCTACATATAAAATGTTATTAATAATTTAATATATATTTTTTATGTTTAAAGCATATAATCAATTAAATTTCATCTTTAAGATTAAACTTTTATTTTATAAATTATAATAACATTATCTTATATATAATTATATTAATAACATATGATCAAACAACTTTGTTAATTGTTATAGTGAGTTTAATTTATTATAACTATATTATTGATAGTATTATAGTGATAGTATTAGTATAGTAATTTAGTATTAGTATTACTATATCATTATTTTATATGTGATTATTTAGTATAGTGATTATTTAGATATATATAGATATATATAATATATTAGTATTAGTTATATATTGGTATAGCTATATATAAAATGTTATTAATAATTTAATATATATGTTATGTTTAAAGCATATGATCAATTAAATTTCATCTTTAAGATTAAACCTTTATTTTATAAATTATAATAACATTATCTTATATATAATTATATTAATAACATATGATCAAACAAATTACACATGTTCATATTTAAGATTAACATTTAATGTTATAATTTATAAATTATAATATAAAATTATTTCATATATGATATATAATTATATATATTATATATAAAAATTTCATATATAATTATATATTATATACAAACTTATATATAAAAAATATTTTGTATAATATTAATTTTGTATTAAACTTATATATATAAAATATTATTTTTTCCCAATCGGGCTGGTCCGGTACTAGAAACCATGGAATTGGAACTGGATCGAGTACGGCCTGTTTGCATAAAATGAGAATCGGTCCTGGACCGGACTGGTTCAAAACTGGACCAGCCGGTCCGGACCAGTTTTTCGATTTAAATTTACACCCTTAACAATCATGTCTTAATGGGTCAACTCATTTTTACTCAAATCCGTTAAAACTAAACTCTAACTCACTTTTATTGTGTCATGTTCGTGTTGGGTTAACGGGTCATGTCATATATTGCCACCTCTACCGCTGGGCGGCCTAGCCCAAATGTGGATTTTATTTTTTTCTTATTTTTCTTTCCCTATTTTTTAACATTTTTAAATATTTTTAAAAAATTAAAAAAATACACCAATATACTAAAAATTATTTTTTTAATCATTAAATATAAAAAATTAAAAAAAAAATTAAATACACAAGCGGTCAAAGTGAGTGAACAAAGTGTGGAGATAAACTAATATTTTCCAACCAGATTTCCTAATCAAAATTTAACTATTTGACTACCAGTGCTCTTATATTATCATCTCATTCTCCAAGACGTACATTCTCTGCATCATGTTATGAACTTATGATTCCTTAAAACCGCTACTCCCCAAGACCAATCTTCTAGAGTTGTCTCGTACTGATGAGTTTAATTACCCTTGTTTACATCCCATTTACTGGAGTAGATCATGAATACTTAATTCCTCGAGTATGGTTTGCGGCAATCCTGTTTTTTTTTTTTAATCTTTCTTGTCCTATATTTTCGTGCAGTAGGTTAATCAAACCCCATCAAATTGGATCATATGTAACTTCCAGGTATCGTATTTGTAATTACAGTTTTTCTCTGTCATAAATGAGGATAATCAATAAAATTAAGATATCGTTCTTTTTTTAAAAAAAAATAACTCTATCAAATTGAGGCAAGTTTTAATGGCAGGTAGTGAAATGTCACCGAATATAAGGGAATGTTTGGATACAATTTTCATCTCATTCTATTTCGTTTCATTTCATTTTAGTTACTTTTCAAATATCATTCAAAGATAAATACAATCATTACAACTTTTTTAACTAATCAATACAACTTTCTCAAATTTTTAAATAAAAAATAAAAGACAATTTAACTTTTTTAAATTTCAAATATAAAATTATATTTTAATAATATTTTAACTTCATAAGTTTTTTTGTTCAAATTTTTTTTTCTCTTCTTTCCCAAAACTCAATTAATATTTAATTCAAATTATCTCACTACTATTTACAAAATCATCTCATCTTATTCTCTAAATATTTTCTAACTCTCCCCCAGCAAAAAGAAAATAAAAATAATACAATAAACTGTTTTCGTGGACAAGTCAAAGACAAATTATCTCATTTAATAATTATAACTTTCTCAAATTTTAACACAAAATATAATAAATAATTTAATTTTTTTCAAATCTTAAAATAAAAATAATATTAAAAATAATATTCTAATAATATTTTATTTGATTTTGAACTTTCATCTCATCTCATCTGTGTAATCGAAGGAGGACCAGAGGATGCTAATTTGAATGACAAGTACTGGAATGCGAACGAATTTAACCACAGCCGAACTTTAGGGGAACTTGAGCCACTTTTCCACTTCAGAGAATGGTCGTAACTCTACATGGAAGTGAAATTAGTTTGGTAGGAAATAAATTCAAATAACGAAGGAGACAGTGATTCCACAAGTCCTATTTCCCATGCATTTTTTCATGAACGTTTGGTAGGGCGTGCATATTAATATGGACGAAGACTTTCATTTTCTGGCAAAGTGAGGGAGAGAAAATAGTCTCATTCTAGTACAAGTGCTTCCCATTTTTCACGATGTTTAACTCCAAAGCAGCGTTGTTCTTGTTAGTGTATCTACACAGGATTCTGTTCAAGATAATGATCATATCTCCAATTCAAATGTCAAACCAGATTTACTCAAAGAAGATCAACAAAATTGATAATAGTGGCTATCTATTAGTTATGGCTTATCCATTAGTTGTATCTTTATTTAAATTAAAATGTATTGTAACTTATCTAATCCTCCTTATTTATACTTCTATAAATATATCAATATACCTTTGGATTGGTATCTTGCCAAATCCCATTTATTTCATTCTGTTTCATGGTATCAGAGCTGTGACTGGCTCACGCTCTTTGATCCTCTCATGGCTACTCCACCTTCTACAACCTCATGTCCTCAATTTTCCATTCCCAACTACTCTCAACCTATTTCTATGAAGCTTGATAGCAGTAACTATCTTCTTTGGCTCTCCCAATTTCTTCCTATACTACGAGCAAATGATTTGATGGGCATCATTGATGGTATTGAGCCGTGCCCATCAAAGTTCTTACCTGATGATCAAGGTAAAGACACTTTTAATCTGGCCTTCCTCCTTTGGAATAAAAAGGATCAGTGTATACTCAGCTGGATTAATGTTACCTTGTCTAAAAGTGTTCTCTCGATTGTTTATAGTCTTAACACTTCACGACAGGTATGGACTGCTCTTGCAACCAGATTTGCTTCCCAGTCCCGTTCTTGGATTACTCACTTGAAACGGCAACTGCAAAACCTAAATCAGGGCTCAAAGTCTTGTATTGATTATCTTCAATCTGCCAAAAATTGGGTAGATTAGTTAGCTGCTGTTGGAAAACCCATAGATGATGAAGATTTGATCTCTTTCATTGTAAGTGGTCTAAATCCTTCATTCAATTCCTTCATTGCCTTATTCTCTTTTGCCACTCGAGAAAATCCTTTAACATTCCATGATTTTCAAGATGAATTACTTAGCCATGAAATGCTTCTAAACCAACAAGTTGCTGCCTCTACAACCACCTCCTTTGCTCTTGCTGCCACTAAACCATATTCAAGGCATTTTCCCACTAATCCTAAACACAAAGCTAATCAATCCAAATATCCTCCCCGTGCATCCTACTCAAAGCCATCCAACTCTAGAACTCATCATACTTCTCAGTCACATCCCTTTTCCTCATTTTCTACAACTACCAGAACTCCTTGCCAAATATGTGGTAAGACCAACCATCAGGCCCTGGACTGTTTTCATAGGATGGATTATGCCTATCAAGGTTGTCATCCTCCTAATCACCTTGCAGCAATGGTGGTTCAGACTAATGCACAATTTGAAGATCAATGGATTGCAGACAGTGGTGCTAATGTTCATATAACTAAAGAGCTAGAAAACTTGACTTTGCAGCAACCTCTTCAAAGTGATGAAACAATAGCTGTTGGCAATGGTGGTGGCCTTCACATTGAAAATACTGGTTCCTCTATTCTTCAATCTTCTCTCTCAAACTTGAAATTTTATCTTAACAATATTATGCATTGTCCACAGGCAATAGCAAATCTACTGTCTATTAGACAATTTTGTCTTGACAATCACTGCTATTTTATTCTAACTAATTCCTATTTTCTTGTGAAGGATCTTCAGACGCATGCAATACTTTTGGTAGGCAGAAGTGAGAATGGACTTTACCCCCTTCGGCTACAAAATAAGTCTATCAAGCAAAAACCTACCTTCTAGCATTTTTTGGTGTCAAAACATCCACTTATGGATGGCATTCTAGATTAGGTCATTGCTCCTATGATGTACTTTCTAGAATTATTCATGATTTTCCTTTGTCTTTGTCTTCAAAGAATTTCAATAAAAATGTTATTTGTTCTTCTTGCCAATTGGGTAAATGTAAACGATTGCCTTTCTCTCCCTCTTCTCGAGTATCTTCTCATCCATTACAACTCATACACACAGATGTTTGGACATCTCCTGTCCTATCAATGAGTGGTTTTAAATATTATGTGTTGTTTACTGATGACTACTCTCAATATTCATGGATCTATCCACTTCACACTAAATCAGAAGTGTTTGATCAATTTGTTAAGTTCAAACTACTTGTTGAAAATCAATTTTCAGCCACAATTAAACAGTTGCAATCAGATGGTGGTGGTGAATATAACTCTATCCCTTTTCAATCCTTTCTAACTAGTCATGGGATACTCCATAGAAAAACATGTCCACATACATCTCAGCAAAATGGTTTAGCTGAAAGAAAACTTCGACACATTCTTGAAACAGGTCTAACCCTACTTGCTCATTCTGACTTATCAAACAAATACTGGATTGATGCTTTTCTTACTGCTGCATACATTATCAATCGTCTTCCCACACCAATACTTGACAATAAATCACAATTCTTCAAACTTTATAACAAAGATCCAGATTACACCATTTTTAGAATCTTTGGTTGCAAGTGTTACCCCCTTCTTCGTCGATATGGCTTGCACAAACTTGAGTACAATCCAAAGCTTGCATCTTTATAGGTTATCACAATGCTGGATATAAATGTTTAGATCCTGTCACTAACAAAGTCTTCCTCTCTCGCCATGTTGCTTTTGATGAGACTTCTTTTCCAGCCAAGGATCAAGCTTCATCTCTGCTGCCATCCAAGATAAATGCATCGGCTGATACTCCATTCACACTTCCTGTAAGTATGTCCTTTCCTATCTCTAACAATGCATCTTCACATTTAGACTATTTTCATAATGATCCTATTGACTTGAATTTTCATTCCCCATCATCCTCATTTCCAGAACCGTCTATACTAGCCTCTCCTATTATCACAGATCTCAACCATAGCCCTTAATCAATTTCTGCACCTACAGCAGAATCTTCACCTGAACCTATATCAGATTTTTCACCTTTTCCCCCACCTCTGCCTCAATCCTCTCATTCCATGCAAACTAGATCTAAAATTGGCTCCTTGCATCCTAAACAATTCCCTGATTATAAGCTTTTCTCCTCTACACGACATCCTTTACATTCCTTTCATACTATTTTCCAAGAGGCTGAACCATCTTGTTACACTAAAGCTATTCGTAATTCACGATGGAGAGATGCTATGAGTCAAGAATTCTCAGCTTTGCAGCTCAATAACACCTAGACTTTGTGTCCATGACCATCAAACCACAATGTTATTCGAAGTAAGTGGGTGTTTAAAATAAAACAGAAGCAAGATGGCTCTATTAACAGGTTCAAGGCTAGGTTGGTTGCTAAGGGGTTTGAACAACAAAGTGGTATCGATTATAATGAGACTTTTAGTCCTATTATTAAACCTTCTACAATTCGTGTGTTACTTAGCTTAGCAGTTCATTTTGATTGGCCAATTCATCAGCTGGACATCTCTAATGCATTTCTACATGGTTTTCTTGGAGAAGATGTATATATGGAGCAGCCCCAAGGGTTTGTTGACAAATCCTTTCCTGATTATGTTTGCAAGCTACAGAAGGCTCTTTATGGCCTTAAACAAGCTCCACGAGCTTGGTTTATACGTCTATCAACCTTTTTGCTTGAGCTCGATTTTATAGCATCTTTGGTAGACACTTCACTCTTCCTTTATCATCACAATCATGTTACACTTTATATCTTGGTTTATGTGGATGATATTCTCATCACTGGAACACATCCTGCCTACATAACATCCTTGATCGAGCAGCTTCAACATGAGTTTCCATTGAGAGACTTGGGTAGTCTTGGTTTTTTTCTTGGCATTCAAGCCACTCGGACCTGCTCTACCCTTCATCTATGTCAAAACAAGTACATCTGTGATATTTTGAATCGCACTCACATGTCTAATGCCAAACCAGCTAAGTCTCCATGTGCTTCTGGTTCTAAGTTATCCAAGTATGATGGCATAGTATTGTCAGATCTTATTGAGTATCGACAAGTTGTTGGTGCTTTTCAATATTGTACTATCACTCTCCCTGAGATAGCCTTCGCTGTCAACCAACTTTGTCAACTTATGCATGATCCTACAACTGCTCACTGGGCTGCAGCTAAACGAGTTCTCAAGTATTTAAAGAGCTCCATTGATCATGGCCTAATTTATACAAAAGGCTCACTGCAATTGTCAGGTTATTTTGACTCTGATTGGGCGGGCAGCCCCGATGATCGTCGATCAACCTCTGGTCTGGCCATTTTTCTTGGCCCTTGTCTCATTTTATGGAGTTCAAAGAAACAATCAGTTGTTTCTCGATCATCCACAGAAGCTGAATATCGTTCCCTTGCACTCACAACTATTGAACTTTTTTGGCTTCGTATGCTTTTTAAAGAGCTTAAGCTTCCTCTTACATTAGTCCCTACTCTATGGTGTGATAATGTTAGTGCTCTTGCTTTTGCTTCCAATCCGGTCTTTCATGCTTAGACTAAGCATATTGAGGTTGATTATCATTTCATCCAAGAAAAGGTGTTGAATGGTGATATCATGCTTAAATATATCTCCTCTGATGATCAAATTGCTGATATTTTGACCAAAGGACTTAGTTCTACTCACTTCTCTCGTTTGAAGTCCAAGCTAATGGTTGTTGCTCCTCCCATTAGCTTGAGGGGGGGCTGTTAGTGTATCTACACAGGATTCTGTTCAAGATAATGGTCCTATCTCCAATTCAAATGTCAAACCAGATTTACTCAAAGAAGATCAACAAAATCAATAACAGTGGCTATCTATTAGTTATGGCTTATCCATTAGTTGTATCTTTATTAAAATTCAAATGTATTGTAACTTATCTGATCCTCCTTATTTGTACTTCTATAAATATATCAATATACTCCTGGATTGGTATCTTGCCAAATCCCATTTATTTCATTCTGTTTCAGTTCTATGGGGCGAGTCCTGCACATTACTTTGCTACTGATTTTCTCAGGCGTTTCTCTCTCACGCACAGTTGTCAAGACCCTACCTGGGTTTGATGGTGATCTACCATTTACGCTTGAAACTGGGTGAGTTTTTCCTCTTATCTGCCACACCCCATTCCTTTTAATTTCTTCTATTTTTTTTTCCAAAGTTTGGGGTGATTGAGTTACTTGACTGCAGATATATTGGCGTAGGTAACACCGAAGATGTGCAGCTATTTTATTATTTCATAAAGTCTCAGAGAAGCCCTGCACAGGACCCTGTTGTGCTCTGGCTCACCGGTGGCCCTGGCTGTTCTACTCTCTTGGCATTCTTTTACGAGAGTGGTACTTTCTCCTTTCGTCCTTTTAACTATTTTAACTAATGTATTGGTATTTTTTTTATTTTTTAAAAATGTTTAAAAAATGTTTAAAATAAAAAGCTAAAAAAAAAGTAAAAGTAAAAATTGGAGAAAGGGGGACACCGAGTGGGCAAATTTGGTGGCATAGTAGCACTATCCTTATCTTATAATGGGTCCGTTATTGTTTTATGAGTAATGCTATACATCATTATCTTATTTCACTTTTATTTTATTATGTAAGATGTGGCCCATTTATTACTATTGGTAAATAATCGTCCAATAATAATAAATGGGCCACATCTTACATAGTAAGATGAAAGTAGGGTAGTACTATGATGTATAAAATTTTCCTTATTTTATAGTCTAAAGTCGTTAGTTGGTACTAATCTTAAAATTTTAGAAAGGGAGATTATTTGGATGACTATGGATTATCTAATCAAATTTTAGTTAACAAAACAAAGAGAGATAGATATGTAACGTGGATGTACAATATTTATAATTATGCTTAAACAGTATTAAATGCTCAATAAATTAATATTATAGTATGTAACACTGAATAAGTTCGAAAAGGAAAAAGAAATTAAAATAATTGAAAGGTGGAGTTTGAAAATGGATTCCAGGTGGTCTAAAAACTCAACTCCAAGTAAAAAAGGAACAACTTATTAATACCCCTCCACCACTGTAGCCTTAGCCTAGTTTTCTGTCCTATTGCCCATCCTCTCACATTTCAACCTTTTTTAAAACAAAAATATTTAACTTCCTTAAACCTACTAAAAAAATATGAGCATATGCAAAAGGAAAAAAAAAAAAAACATTTTTCACAAAAGGTATATGAAAAAGGAAAAAGTTAGGAATCCTGGGCTCCCGGCTCCATTTTTTTTAAAATTATTTATTTATTTAATAATCCTATATCGTTTTCATCTAGCAATTACAATAATTCCCTATGTAAAATAAAAAGTAAAAGAAAAGAATAAAAATGAAAAATGGATTAGGATCCCCTCTAATCGTGGACAATGGGGATGGGGAAGCCTAATCCCCCAACTTTAAATGATAGTAAAAATCAGTTTTTTTTTTTTTTCATCCATTTTCCTCCAAATAAAACACCATTGGCCCCAAAATATTACAGTGGTATTTTTGTACTTCACGAAGAACAAAAAGAAAATTACCCATTATGAATAATAATAACAACTCAATTCAAAAGTTTCAAACAAAATATGTACATGTGAAAGATGACAATCAATCATCTTTCAAAATTTCAAAATTTAAATTTTTAATCATCAAATATGTCATGCACATGTGAAAAATATAATTTGATGTTTTATGAGAAAATATTAATTTTGAGCATTAATCCAATTTCAAATTTTATCTAAAGATTTACAAAATTACTCTAAGAGTTTTATTGGTAAGGTTGTTCCATTTCTTGCTCATACTTGATTTGTTGATATGGTTGGCTTCATTGTGTAGACAGCTTGAGTTTGACATTTCTTTATGATTAAATTCATTTGTTAGTATCAAAACCCATATGTAGATATGTAATTATATGAAACTTGAAGCCTTGGGTTTAACAATCTTCCCCTTTTTTATGATAACAAATACTTTGTAGAACTCTGAAACATGTAGTAATACTTAAGGTCCCCTGAGAATGTGTGTGAGTTTTTCAAGCAATAGATGAACATAATTCCATATAAACAAGCTTAATAAATAAAGCATTGGAACTAGTCTAAAACTTCTTTCCCTTTTGGTATCATTAAAAAGTAATCGCAGTAAGCAATGCTAATGAACTGATGAAAGCGGTACGTTTGTAGAAACTGTGGAGAGTTGAATAATTGGAGCCGCCCAGTCTTGACAAGTGCTGCCAAACACGGAGTCGCCTAGGTCCTTGACTCGTGCCGCAAGGCCTCGAGCCTCGCCCGGGTCCCACCTGGATTAACTCTAATACCTTTTGCATAGATTTGAATGCTCTGGATTTCTATAAAAAGATCATTTTCACCCTTCATCTACCCACATAACAAATTCTCACATTGCTTATTGACCTAGTTTCTTGTTTATCCAGAATGATAGTATGGCCGAGCAACATTCTTCCAATATTGTTACAGATTTGAATCAGGAACCCTTTATGCCTCAACCACTAATTTTGTCTCCTGAGGCCATCAACACCATGATCGGAGCAGAGATGCATTTTTCTAGCAGGACTGATACTGAGGATGTTGCAGGATCAAGAATGCTCAGTGCTCAATATGTTGCTGCTATTACGATTATGTCTCGGAGGTTACTGGCAAGGATGAGTGAGGTTGATTGGCTTAACAATCAAATATCTGAGTTGCATCAATGGCTTGCTAATAAAAGTAGAAAGAATAAAATATTAAAATAAGAAAATAAGGAGTTGAAGAAATTTGTAGACTAGTATACTCATAACCTGCAACCAGGAATATAGGAGTTGGAACGAGAGAGAGAACAAATACAAAATCAACATCAGCAGCTGACAGTAGAGGTTCAGCATTTATGAGAAAAACAAGGACAGTCTGCAGTTAATTTCGCTGGCTTAACTAAATAAAATATGCATCCAGCATATCTTGTAATCTTGACCAAGTAAGTTTTAAAGAACTGATAACTTGTCCTTTTCTCATTTCCATCTCTGTAAAATCAGTCTTGAGTTTCATTTAATTCGCATAAAATCTTCTTTGCTCTCTGTAATCCATCTGCATTCTCATTCTCTAAACTTTTTTTTAATGGTTAGGCAATTTTCTTCCAACAATCCCCTTGTTCACTATAGGGGGTATTCTGCATCTCAGCCACCAGTTATTTTTGCATCTACCATAAGTGTCATAATGCAGAAAGAGAATGGTCTGACTAACAAGTCAAATGATGACGTCATTTATGAACTTGTGAGTCTCAGTACTCGATACTCATAATCCATTGTCGCATTTTCCCGGCGATTGTAGTTCAGAACTCGTAAGGTTGAAAAGCTTAACGAGAAGATTTATGAACTTTAACAACCTGTTCTTGAGTCTAACAAATAATAAGGAGACTTAAAGAAGGAGAATAGGGATTTAAAATTCTTACTTGTCTCTTCATTTCGACTGACTAATCCTTTAAATAAGGATAACATGTTGATATGTGCAGAACAAGAGCGTTTGAAAAATGAAGCTAAAAGTCTCAAGTTTTTATAATTCATTTGAGATAATAAAATAAAAATATTTGACAAATAGGCATGCATCATTCATATTTCTCTTCTAATCATGCATAATCTATCTTCTAGCAGAGGTATTATGAAAATGTCTGCCAACTGATTGTGTGTGCTTGTGAATTCTAGTACAATATCGGCTTTCTGCACATGATCTTGAAGAAAATGATATCTAATCTGCATCTGAGTAACTGATTCGATCGAAAGAAGTGTGTTTAGGATACCATAACCCCAGGTCAATTGTACCAGTAAGACATCTAAAATGCATTTAACTGCAATCAAATGATATTCTTTTGGAGATGATCGAAAAGTGCACATAATATCTGGTCTACTGGCTGTAAAATATAATAGACTACCAATCATACATCGATATACTTTCGAGTCAACTAGCTTACTACTTTCGTCTTTATCAAGTTTGGTGGATGGGTTCATTGGTGTTCCAATTTCCTCCATACTTGATTTGCAATCCAAGTAAGAAGTTAAGTTCTTCCATCATGCTCATTTCAAATTTTTCCTGCATACTCTTAGTAAAAACTTGGCATATATTTTCATTAGTAGCATCAAATATTATATCATCTACATAAATCTAAATAAAAAGAATATCATCCTTTTCGTGTTTAATGAAAATGGTTGTGTTGATTTTTCCTCTTGAAAAATATTTTTCAATAAAAAAATCACAAAATCTCTCATACCAAGCTCTATGAGCTTTGAGTCTATATAGTACTTTTGTGAGCTTGAAAACATGATTTTGGAGAAATATGATTTTCAAAACCTCGAGGGTACTCAACATATACCTCTTCATTTATAAATCCATTTAAGAAAGCACTTTTAACATCTGTTTGAAAACATTTGAAATCTTTATAATAAGCATAAGCAAGTAGCATTCGAATAACTTCTAATCTTGCGATCGGTGCATATGTCTAATCATAATTGATTCCTTCTTCTTGATAGAAACCTTGGGTTACAAGTCGAGCCTTATTTCTAGTGATGACTCCGGACTCATCTTTCTTATTTCTAAAAATCCATTTTATTCCAATAATAATATAATTTCTGGGTCTAGGAACGAGTGTTCAAACATCATTTCTTTCAAATTGATTTAGCTTTTCTTGCATAACTAGAATCCAAGATTCATCAAGAAGTGTTTTTATGAATATTTTTGGCTTCAATCTGATATTAAAAAAAAAACAGTATGATTGCAAACACTTTTAAGAGATGATCGAGTACTTACACCTCGTGAAGGTTTTCATAGAATTTGTTCTGCTAGATGATCTTTCACAAGTTTTTATTGTTTGGTTGCATCTTGCGTTAAGTTTTGATGATCTTTCTTGATGTCTCCAAATGTCACGTGTCTTGAACATTCACTTATTAAAAAACCATTTGCTTTTACTTACGGAGGACTTCATACATACCTACAAAAACAATTAAAATGGTTTTTCTCAGTACCCAAGTTCTTTGGGTCCTTCATTTATTAGTATTAGAAGAAATAAGACTTTTAGGTACCCATATGGCCCTAATAACCACTGTATGTTTTTTTCTAATAGGAAAAATATGATAATTATGACAATTTCTATTACAAAAATTGCAAATTGCATGGGACATGTATGAAAAACTTGAGTGATTGTAATAATATTTTTCTTTGAAAATTTTTCTTTTATCAAAAGAATTTTGAATACTGGATTTTGATTTAAAAGGATTATTAAAGAAGTTTTTATAAGATTTGTATTTTTGTTTTGGCATATATCCCAAGTCTGCCTTGTCAAAAACACATGTTTGACTACTAAGAAGTTTTTCAAAATTTATTTTCTTGTTTGTCAATTTTTCAACAATCCTTTCACTACAACATTATCCCCTTTTTGCGGCGCACATTGTCGCCACAAATGCTCGCTTCCATCGCCACATTATTGCATTTGTGTCCCAATTCTATCACCGCATCATGGCTGCAAAACATAGGTCTCATAAAATAATTTGCGGCGAAATGGACACAAGACGCAAAAAGACACAATTAATTGCGGCGAAAATATGTTGCCGCAAATTAGGGAAGTGTATGCCGCAAATACAAAACCAAATGGTTTAAAATAACTAATTGCGGTGCCATTTTCTACATTGCAATTGTGTCTTATTTTGCCGGAAGAGAGAATAAATTTTTAGAGGCGAAATTCTCGCCGCCGCAATTGTGTTTTTTATGTGCCGATATATCATTTAGTGGCGGAATTTTTATCACCGCAAAATGTAAATTGGCGCCGCAAATATACAAGGTAATTATTAGTGGCTAACTGGTTGTATCTCAAATGTGTCATCGCATGTCGTCGCAATAAGCAGAATAATAATTGCCACCATTTAACAACTGTCACAAAAGGGCTTAATTTGAGAGCCAAGCATTTTGGTGGCCCTTCAGGCGATATTAGGCTCATATCATATAACCTTAGACACAAAAAAATCTTTAGCAACATCGTTTATTGCATTAATGTTGTTAATATTTTTTTTTACCCTATTTTGCATGAATATTTTTGGGGCATGATCTGTATTTATACTAGTCTTGGTAAAACTAGCATAATTTATTTTATAGATACATAGATCACCAAACCAATTTGGTAAACCTTGAGTATGGGAATATGGGGCTGTGTACACAGATCACTTATAAAATCTCAATTACTAATAAATAGCACAATGAACACATATGCCATATTATATTTATATTCCAACCATATAAGCAGTGGATTAATTCCTACCAT
Organism: Cyclocarya paliurus; assembly: GCA_029856935.1. NCBI lineage: Eukaryota > Viridiplantae > Streptophyta > Magnoliopsida > Fagales > Juglandaceae > Cyclocarya > Cyclocarya paliurus. The sequence goes on from JARVXP010000159.1 coordinate 139,041, forward strand.
TCAGTCAAGTATTGGACCAGAACTTAATATCATGTTCACAAATAACCAGTGAAAGCAATATAGTAGACAACAATAAACAATTTAACACCGACATTATAATGCATATAGCACAATCCCCTTTGTCTTCTTCACTGACGCATGGGAGTTAGTTCATATCGCATAAATATAGCAGGCCCTCCTTGTCTATAGCCCCAACATCATAGTTTATCCCTGTTCATCTAAATCCCAGCTTTCAAGTTCCCATACTTGTGCAGCCCCAACTGGTGTATTAAGAAAAAACTATCAGAATTGTTTTCATAACCTTCACACTTTTTATATAAATCTAGCCACACATATCTTCCCCCTCAATAGCACAAATTTACTAATTTATAGAAACACATTATAAGCATCAATATCAGAGGCTGTGGAATTTAGTTACCTCAAATCCCTAGTTTCAAATTTATAGGGAGAGCTTATGTCACACCAGAAGAAAGCTTAGAGGTATGTCCTACAGGAAATCAGTCCCTCCCCTGTGCTCCAACCACAAAATCATGGAAACTACCCATGGCATTCCAAACTAATATAACGTTCTCTATAGGAGTAGTCCTCCCATTACCATCAAATGAAGTCAACCTTTGGACATGCCACACCACAAAAACTGTACAGTTGCTTCCAAAATAAATCACTCTTCAAAAGTCCCAACTACAATTTATAATACCATCCAAAACCCACATGTAGTTGTCTACTATTGCTTCCAAAATGGCCTCCCATCTTGACCCTGCAAAATTCACAAAAATACCAAAAAATCAAAAAACAGCATTTTCAAATACTTATGCAGCTCCCTGAGTCTCCCTGGGATTGTTGCTGTGAAATGGAGTGTGTCATGAATTTGTCAAACTCTGCTTGTTTCACTAAAATCTCCTGAACATTTAATCGTAATTCCTCATAACGGTCCTTGTAAAACTGAGAATCCTGTGATGCATTGTCAGCATTTTCCCCACATTGTCCACTACTCGATGCATTAGGCATGACCATTTCACCCAATCCCCTTGCATATCCTGATCTATGCCCAAGAACCTCCTTAAAGACTTCTGCCGCTGCCTCCTTTGTCCAATTCTCTGGTTCCATTTCATTTAACTTATCCACCATTTGATTCTTCAACAATAATAGGATTAGGTTATGGAAAGTTATTATCATAATGGATAGCAAAAGTAATAATGAATGCAATGACATTCCACCACATTATAATAACATGTGAACTTAAGATATTTACAATACTCACATAAAGATCTTCTGTCATGTTGGTGACAAAGCCATTTTTTTTTCTCGACCAGCGTGACTCTTTAAAGAAGTCAACAAGGTTTCTTATACTATCACGCTGCTTGATCCAACAATAAAAAATCAGTGTGAAGGCCATTAAGTTTAACGAATTACTTTAAACTGGCACAAATTAAAATTACAGGCCTAAAATACCGCTAATACACAATTATTACCTTTTCTTCTAGTAGCCAAACAAAGGACTTCCTTCCAGTTGTGTGGTTTGTTTGCTGCTGCTTCCTATTAGCCTTGTTTTGCTCAGACAACTTCTGTGGATAAACCATTGATTCCCCCCACAACCACCAATAAGCATTGGACGAACACATGAAATATTCAACAAAAAATGATATGTAATAATTGATTTAACATAATGAATGACTTCACACAAATTTGAGTTCTACGGTGGCCTTTTTACCTTAAACTCCTCACTCCCCATCGATTGCATAGCACTCGCCAAATGTCTTCTGTCACCAACGAAGGGCAATTATTGAGGGCCTCATTTTTACTTCCATAGCCTAGGTATAGTTTATGTAGCTGATAGTGGAAGGCATTGAACCTCTTCCGCAGTTGGTTTAAAACTGTCTTGCAATGGTTTGGCTTTTCCCATGAAATTATAAAATCAGCCTAAATGCAAATGCCAGAGACATCCATATTATAATACTATAACAATGAGAATGTTTAACTCTAAACTATAGCAAGAAGAAAGAGTTTTGCTTACTTTGACACGACTACATAGCTCCTCTTGTTCAACCTCAGGCACATCATTCCATCGAGGGTAGCTCATGTCTGCATGATGTTTTACTATCCATGAGACACATCCAGCAAATATTGATGTGCTCTCGCATGAGACCTTTGTATCCCCATCCTTGATGAGCAAAGGAATGGGTCCTACCTTTCGAATTTTGTCAAACAATATTGACTTTGCTAGTCCCCGACCATGTTTCTTACCTATAGATACTAACTGTTCCATCCAGAAAAAATACCATTAGAAAATAATAGTGGTCATATTTGTGTACTAAAAACAATGTGCACCCATATATCAACTTCGAGCTCAAATAAAACAACTTCATCTCACGTGCTAAGCTATTTTATAATGTATTCATACCTGCACCAATCGGGCTACCTGGATCCACCCTTTGGTCTGGAAACTCGGTTTCAAATACAACATTTGGTGGTTGAGTCAAGTCATCCAATGACTCATTCTCATCTTGAAGTCTTTGTCCATTATGGGGTGGCAATTGTGAGTGTTGTATTGTCGACGAAGGTCCAACACCTGTGTTGCCTCTACCCCTTCCATGTCCTCTCCCTTTTATAGTTCGCGCCATTGTCACACAAAGCAGTATTAATTACTAGTTACTTTTGCTGCATCCAAATCATATATCAATTAGAAGCCTTGTAAAAACTACAAGAATTCCTACTTAGAGAACTGGCTGTAAAGAAGGTTTTGCCTTTTTACCAAAACCTTTTTTTAAAAAGGTGTTGTAAACACAGTAATATATAAACTCTCTACTACCACGCATACTACAAAAATAATTTTGATGTAACTTTTGTATACGTACCCAATCAGCTTTTACTACTCAACCCCTATCCATCCAATACATCTCCCCCCTCGAAATACTGTTGAGAGTTGTCAGATATAGCTCTTAAAATCTCAAATGATCCCTTTCAAACATTAGCAAAGATATAAAACCGAGTTATAGCATACAATGTCACAAGGGTGTTCAATAGATCATAAGATAAGACCTCCACGTCAAGTTATTGCAAAAATATATGAAACGCCTGGATGCTCCAATTGCAAAACAAATTTGAAACTGTTAGAATGTCTCGAAAAAATAACACAACTGGAATAAGTCAAACATGATTATTCTTTACTTAATCTAACTGGTGAAAATGATCCGAGTCCTGTGTTCACAAAGTTGGCCATGCATATGAATTAAGTTTAAACAAATTAAAATAATTTGTGTAAAGGGCGGATGTCAAACACTAAATACATGTAGTACCCAAGACGTAAACTTCTCATCCAAGACGCTTAAAAATCATTCTTAGTTTAACCACACGCAAATGTCACACAAATTCCTTTAATTTTTTAGGAAATCATTTATTAACTAACCACTTGAGGGGTATCGATTATCCAGATAACATGGAACTATAACGCAGCAGGACAAAGTTTATCTTCCCTGATGAACAACATACAGGAACCCTCAATTAAGAAAATGAATTGACAAGGAGAAATTACCCAATGCACTTGAGGAATTATCTCTTGGCTGTGCCACACTAGGTGAAGCTATGTCCCACCATCATGCGCTGTCTAGCTTCTCACCATGAGTGGCCAAGCGATGCTTTTTGCCTTCCGAATTCACACACCATAGCAATCCGCGTGACTTAGAAGAAAAGAGAGAATTAGGGTGAAATGATTGACAGATTGCACTTGATACAGCTAGGCTCCAACACGTTAATTCTGATGAGTCCTCTAATATTTCGGTGCGTGCCAATGTATCCCGCCCAATACATGACCCCTCAATTTCTTGTCTATTTCTTTTAAGGATAATACAGTGCCACCGCTAGGAGCCGTTAAGCTATTTTATGTTTTTTTTAGCAATTCTTTTTTTATATAGATTTTTTAATACTTTTAAATATTTTAAAAAAATGAAAATAAAATTCATAATATCATTAAAAAATACTTCTTTAATCACGAAGTAAAAAAAACTAAAAAAAAAATATTAGTCTTCCTGTTGGGAACTCTCGTTGTGATTGTTTTTTCACTACTTGATTAAAGAAGTGTTTTTTTAATGACGTTGTGAATTTTTTTTTATTTTTTATGAAAGTCACGTAAAATACGATCTCAGTCAAAGTCTAACTCCAATTGCAATTGCAATTGCAACCTTGGCTAAAACATAGGATTGATGCATTAATACATTTGTTGATAAACGCATTGGATAAGGTATTAACATCATTAATAGTACAAATTTATAGACACACGCAAGTAGCACTCATGTGTTAGGCCCCATTTAGTTGATAGAGTTGGCTAAGATCAATTCAGTTGGGTCCTGCATGTAAAGTGGTGTTAAGTTGAAAAAAATTATGAATTCCACATGTAAGAGCATTCTCATTGGAGTCTCCATATCCCATATATCCCTATAATTTAGAGATAATTATAGGGTTTTCTTCAAAAGTCCCTCCCTATTGGATTCTTCATTATAGGGGAAATATTTTGGTAGGGATGTAAATTTAAACCGAAAAACTGGTCCGAACCGGATCGGACCGGACTGGTTTTGCCGGTTTTGAATCAGTTCGGTCTGGAACCGATTCTTATAATTTATAAACCGGTTGGAACCAGTCTGGTTTCGGTTTTAGGATTTTTCGGATCGGACTGAACCGGTTGATAAAAAAAATATTTTATATATAAGTTTTATACAAAATTAAAATTAGACAAAATATTATATATATATTAATATATAAGTTTTATATATAATGTATAATTATATGTGAAATTTATATATATAATTATATATCATATATGAAATAATTTCATATTATAATTTATAAAATATAACATAAAATGTTAATTTTAAATATGAACATTTTTAATTTGTTTGATTATATACTATTAATATAATTATATATAAAATAATTTTATTATAAAATAATAGTTTAATCTTAAAAATGAAAATATAATTGATCATGTATTATATAGCTATATTAATATATAGTTTATCACTAATACTAATATATACTAATATATAGCTATACTAATAGTCTAATATTAATACTATTATATAGTCTAATAATTTATATAGCTATACTAATATATAAGTTTATAACTTGTACTAATAGTCTAATATAGACTATAGTTATAGTTATATTAATAGTCTAATATATATTAATAAAAGTATAACAGATTTTATTAAAATAATTTTTTTTAAACATATTTTTAATGACACAATATCAAACTTACATTTTAAAAAAATTGAAAAACCGGACCGGACAGGACTGAAAACTGGTAAAACCGGAAGTACCGGTTTAGGAGGATAACTGGTGCGTAATCGGTTTTGAAAAATACTAAACCGGTCATACCGGTTCGGTCCAAAATTTTATTCAAAACCGGACCGGTTATACCCCTATGTTTAGGAAATGAATAGTGGTTTCCCAAATATGGGGAACCACTATTCATTCCCCAAATCACTTTTATCAATATTCCTCAAATCTCTTATACTCATATTTATTATAATTTTAAATAATAGTTTTAAAAATAATTTAAATAACTCCAAAAATATTAAAAAAATAATTTTAAAAATATTAAAATAATTTAAATTCTATTTAAAATATTCATTAGAGTAATTGTTCAAAACATAAGAAAAAATATTGAGTAGTTAAATTTATAAATGGAAGTGAGAGAAAAAAGTAATAAAGAAATAATAAAAAAATATTATTTTAATAGAATAGAGATAGGGATGTGGAATGAGATGTAGAAAATTTTTGAAAGATGAGTAAAATTTAGAAAAAAGTTTTAGAGAATGTACTTTTTAGCTAAATTATAGGAAATTTTATGGGGAATCCAATGTGGATGCTCTAAAGAGATAATTTTGAGTTGAAATAAGTTCTTTTCTATGTAGCCAGTAGTAATTAGAGAACTTTCAAATAAACCTTGAGTTTGGAATTTGTTTGAGTGATGATCCTGCACATCAATAGTTGATACGTAACTAATTCATTTGAACATAGTCACTTAGTGAAGTAATATATCCTGTTTTGTTCATCATTTATGGGAAGATGAGATATAGATATTATCAATTTGATGTGCTAATTTGGCATTAAAAACTTCTAATCATACCAATCACGAAAGGTATCCAAGAGAACAACATTCAATATCTTTAAAGTCACATCTGAACAATTGAGTACTGAAGTGAGTCATGTTTTCAAATGCGTCACAGGCATTTGCACCATATCCATACAACAAATTCATGAGATTCCAAAAGAACGTTACTAAACCATAAAAACATAATCACCCTTTCCCTGAAAGAAGAAAAATCATTTTTCTTGAAGAATAATTCACCATATCCATACTACGCCCTTTAGCTGTAGCCCGGTTGTAATCTTCAATCGGCCTTATTCAAATTATTCTTCAAAGTTATCTCTACATGAAATAAAAAATTATGTTAAACATATAATTAATTGAAAGGACTATAAGAAAACATATAATTTATTTATGGTAAAAATTATAGGAACTTGAACAATATACCAATAAAAACATATAACTAATCAAATGCAAACCAACAAACATAGAAAGTATGTCCACATCATTAGTGAGAGCATCAAAACTTGAACAAAAATCTGAGTCTGTTTTAAATAGAGATAATTGCTCTTGAGTATTAACTTGATCTCTTTGTTTTGGATCCTTCTTCTCTCACAAGATAGAGAATAAATCACAGTTTTTGAATCTCTTCATCACAAAGCTACATGATAAAAATGCTTCACCAGGTCAATGGAAATTGACCAACCAACCAACCTACCTACCTACCTATTAAAATAATGAAATGTGCTTATCAAGAATAACACAAAAATGTAAACCAACTTTATTTAAAATAAGAACCAAGTGCTCATTACTAAATATTGTGATATAACGAGAGAGCCAACATTGTTTTGTATGAGGAGCAGTAGTAAAATGAAAAAGTCAGACATCAATCACTTCCAGAGATTTTTTTTCATTCAGGTGATCCAATCATATCCTACTAGGTAAAGTGAATGAAACCCAAAGACTCTTTGTATGACACCCCTCTGGTATTTGTTTAAAAGTGCAAATGTTTAGTTTTTAACACCAATAAACCCAGCCCTTTCTCAATGATAAAAAATATACATTAACACAACTAGCACCCATGTCTAACCATATGCAAAATACAATATATATTGTTATAAAGTCATACGGGTGGGCTACCCCAAATATTGTTTTTAAATAGTGGTTAAAAAGTGCAATGAGTTTATTCTACTTGATAGAAATGATGAATAACAGTGGTCATATATATTTGGGGTGTAAAACCACATGAAGCAAATAAAATAAGAGAATCTAGAAAAAAATCTAGAAGGCCATATGTACCTATTTATGGGTCTGCACTAGTGCTTGTATGACCCTCTTCATCGGTATCCTCATCTAGCCTTTCATCGGTTGAATATATATCCTCATCACCACTACTATTAGAGCTTGCATTCTCACAACGGTCGTCGATAAAAGGCTCATCTTTAGCAACCTCATTAGATGTTTGTCCTAATTCCGTGGGAGAAACCGTGATGGGCTGGACATCTTCCCTTTGCAATGGAGATAGCAAGCCGTTGTGGTCGATGTTCACAGCTGCGTACACGTTAGAAGATTCATCCTCTTGATATGCATCACTTACAGTAGCATCATCTCCATCATCATCAATGGGCAACTGTGGAATGTCATACACATTCCTATATGTTATCTTTTGTCCCACATGCCAAGACCCACCTAACTTAGGCCTCGTTTGTTTTCGAAAAATATCTCATCTCATCTCATCTTATCTCAATTTCATTATTACATTTTTTCAAATTTCAATACAAAATAAAATAAACAATTCAACTTTTTCAAATTCATCTCATCTTCTCTCACCTAATCATTACAAAATTTTCAAATTTCAATACAAAATAAAATAAACAATTCAATTTTTTCAAACTTATCTCATCTCATCTCATCTCATCTTTGAAAACAAACTAGGCCTTAATGTCTTTGAGGTAGAAAACTTGTGAAGCTTGGCTAGCCAATATAAAGGGATGATCTTTATACCATGTGCGCGACATATTCAGACTTGTGACATGGTCACTTACATGTATTCCTTTCCTGTTATCACCGACGTCAAACCAATCACACCCAAACAACCAAACACGCCGCCATCCCATGTAACGTACCTCCAATATGTCATTTAACACACCATAGAAATCTACCATATTTGATTGGTGTTCGCCTGGAACTACCAAACCACTATTTTGCGTTTTCAAATTTGTTTCACGACTCTTTGTATGAAATCTAATACCATTCATTATACAACCAGTATATGATGCCACCAAGGATTAGATCCAAAAGCTATTGCATAAAGATTATTAGAGACTTGGGTAGGGGTCGAAGCATGCAATGCTTGTATTTGTTCTAATGGAAACAGGGAAGTAGTAAATATGAAAGGCCTTTAGAGACAACATTTAAAATTAAATAGTTAATTAGAGCTTACTCGTTTCTTGAACCATACTAGAAATTCAGCCTGATGCTTCTTATCAATTTCCCCAACGTTATGTTGTTTTAAGATGTTGTAATGCTCGCTACAAGACAAATAGATATATTTGAGGTGAAAGCAGCTAACATACTACATACTTATAAAGTAAGACATAAACTCACAAGAATATATTTATTCTTACTCTAAGTATTGAGCAATCTCTGTGCAATTATTGAGGATGTACCACCTGGCGGTTAGGAAAAGTCTCTTGTCTAATTTGATAGATGTCGAAGCACCCAAGGGGCGCAAATTTTGTGAGAAAACTGAGAAATTATTTGATTCATTGTTCTGGACACCAATATCAACATTTCTTTCTTCTCGAGTGAACCTAGTCTCAATGTCATGTAGATACATCGATGAGAATGTCAGGATTCTACGTGAATATAAGCCTCTGCTATGGATCCTTCTGGACGAGCCTTGTTTTGCACATACCGCTTTAATTTTCCTAAATACCTTTCAAAAGGATACATCCACCTATATTGAACTGGTCCTGTGAGTAACAACTCTCGGGGCAAATGGATGGCAAGGTGGACCATGACGTCAAAGAAGGCGGGTGGAAATATCATCTCCAGCTTGCAAAGAATGAGTGAAATATCAGCTCAAGTCTCGCCACAACTTCTTTCTTACATGTTCGTGCACACAATTCTTTGAAAAATGTGCTAAGCTCCATCAATGCCAAACGAATATCATGTCTTAAGAAATTTCCAACTGCTACTGGAAGTAGCCGTTGCATGAATATGTGAGAATCATGACTTTTCAACCCAGATATCTTACAATCAGTTGTAGAAACACATCTAGAAATATTAGATGCAAACCCATCAGGAAATTTAACACTATGTAGCCAAGCACAAAACTCTTTCATTTCATCTCCATGCAGCATGAAATAGGCATGAGGAATTGTAACTCGCTCACCATCTTGCTTCAAATGTAATTCTTTTCGTATACAAAGCTCAGCTAAGTCTCGACGGGCATTGACATTATCTTTTGTCTTACCTTGAATATTCATCAATGTACCCAAGACGTTGTCACAGATATTCTTCTCGATGTGCATCACGTCAAGGTTATGTCTTAACTTCAGAGATGACCAATAGGGTAGTTCGAAGAATATACTGCTTTTAGTCTAGTTTAGCTCCTGTTCAGAGCGTTTTCTCCTTTTAGTTCCTTTTCCAAAATGCACATTGCCGATGTTGCTTAGTTGTAACATTATATCATCCCCAGATAGTAGTGTAGGTGGCGTTCGATGATCTTCTTTACCATTGAAAAGACCTTTCTTCGTTCTCCAGACGTGACCCGATGGTAGCCAATGGCGATGACCCATGTAAGAATGCTTCCTGCCATATCTTAACCACAAGGAATCTGTATCGACATTGCAAGATGGACATGCCAACTTGCCTTTTGTGCTCCATCCAGAAAGGTTACCGTACGCGGAAAAATCATTAATTGTCCACAATAAAGTAGCATGCAACTGGAATCTTTGTCCTACCATGGCGTCATATGTATCCACTCCATTTTCCCACAAATCAATGAGTTCATCAACTAAAGGGCGTAAGTAAACATCAATTTCATTACCTGGTAATTTAGGGCTAGGGATGAGCAATGACAACATAAAGAACGGATCTTTCATACATAATCATGGCGGCAAGTTATAAGGTACTAGAATAACAGGCCATATGATGTATGACTTACTCAAATTATTGAATGGGTTGAAGCCATCACTAGCAAGACCGAGCCTGATATTGCGAGAATCTTCAGCAAACCAAGGATGCTTAGAATCAAATGAGGTCCATACGTCGGAGTCTGCAGGATGCCTCAATGTGTTTTCATCCCCTATCCGTTGTGATTGATGCCACAACATGGAGAATGCTGTTTTCTTGGACATAAACAGTCTTTGCAATCTTGGCTTTAGTGGAAAATATCGGAGTACCTTTTGGGGTACTGGTCGCTTATGACCGCTTGTGGTAGGTAGCCATCTAGACAGCTTACACTTAGGACACTCTTGTTTGTTGGCATTTTCCTTCCAGTACATTATGCAATCATTTGAACATGAATGTATTTTTGTATACCTAAAACCCAAACCTTGCTCCAATGATCGTGCCTCATTAAATGAGTTAGGCAAGAGTGCATTGGGAAAAGCAGTCTTCAATAGTTCTAATAGCATGTTAAAGGACTTAACACTCCAGCCTCCAATTATTTTGATGTGGAGTAACTTCACACTGAATGACAGTTTTGTAAATTTAGTGCAACCATCATATAGTGGACAGTGGGCATCTTCAACTAGAGCTTCAAAATTGGAAGGTTTTGGTTCGAATGAGCTAGGTCCCACATTGTGTGTAGCCATGTCCTGCTCAACACCAACAGCGGTGGCATCATGGATGTCGCCTAGCATATCATCTATGTCATCAATGTAACCATGATCATCACTGTCATCAGAATCTTCCTCATCATCTTGAAAGTTCATAGATTCTTGCTCCCCATGAAATATCCACTCAGTGTAAGTTGGATCGATATCGGTAATAAATAAATGATGTTCAACCTCACTTACAGAATGGAACAAATTATTAGAACAGGTACGACATGGGCACCTCACCCTATTGTTGCCACCTGCATGAACTCTCGCCATTATGAGGAATTGTCTAACCCCTTGGCCATATTCCTCGGACCTAAACCTATCGGTCAAATGCATCCAACCTTTGTCCATCTAATTAAAATGAATGCAACAATATCAGGAGAAATACAAATGTTTTGGTTGAATATGAGAATATGGGATAAGTAAAATAATGTTATACCCTATATTGGAACCTTCAAAGCTGAAATTAAACACAAACACTGTCCATCAAACGAATTAGTATTGGTTGAAATCCTTTACATAAGCACCTAATAGCAAGCTGCCTGCCCATATTCCAATCTTCATATAAATACTGTTTTTGAGTGGACGGTTTTAGGCTTCGAAAGAGTAGGTGATGATTTTACAACTTGTGAGGTGTAAGTTCAACTCTCTCCGATATTTTAGCAATCCCCTTGCTAGTTGAAGGAAGGAAAAGAATCAATTAAAAATTAAAAACTTGTCTTTACTTTTGTTGGGTTAAGGAGGAAGGAAGGTGTCCCTAAATTTAAAAATAAGGATTAGAATTTTATGTTGTAGAATCTTCTCTGTCCAGATCATGTAAGTTAGATGGGAAATTGAAGATGATTATGATTCCTTGTGGTTGACGTTAGCACATGGGAGCCTCCACCCATTTTAATAGACCACAATCATAGAAGACATCAAGGCATAAGCTGGCAAACCTTAATTGGAGGCCCATTAAAATATCAAGCGCCATAAAAGTAATTTATGGGCCTTGTTCTTTGGGTTGGATCCATGAATATTAAAGAATACACAAGGATCAAAGAGTTCTATGAATTTCTCATTTATTGATAAACATCTAATGAGACCTAAGATTTGAATTCTTGAATACATTTATTGATAAACATCATTATTAAAGTAGTTTCTTAAAACAGAATTTAAACTTCAAATTCTTGCTGATAAACACCTAATATCGACAATAATAGCAACTACAGTTGGGGCTTCACACCCAATCGGTTGACAAGTTGTGCCTCTCAACTAGATAAGTCCCAACATTTAAAATGAAGTTCACAATCAGCTATGAACTTCATTTAAAATTAAAGAGAGCTTGGCACAGCTTAAAAAGTGCAGTCCACACACGAGGTTCAGACTGTGAAGATCTGGTGGTTGTGTGAACTGAAAATGATTAGTTGAAACTTTACATTGAAGAGTGAATTTCACACATTCAACCAAAAGTGAAGCTTGAAGCAGATGTGTGTAATTCAACCAAAACATGGACATTCAACTGGTGTGTGAACTTCATTTGGTTGAATGCATCTTCAGTGAAGTTCACACATACACCAGCTTGACACACTATTTAAACTACAATTAAAATAAAACATTGAAAATATAGTTCACACGGCACACATTAATGATTGTTGCAGCTTCAACTTCACATGAACATATATTTCATATTATCACCAGTGAATGTAGCCAACTACTTCAAAGTTTGCACATAATATAAGACAATGATACGTTGATTGATGCAATACAATACAGACATTATTAATCAGAATTGATGCAATTGTAAGATAATTGTGCCCAATTCCCAAACTCTAGTTTACTTATCAAAAAAAAAAAAATCCCCAAACTCTTATCGTATTTCATATAGCTCTGGTGATTTTATCCCAAAAGGACCCCTTGCAACAAATATAATTACTATAAAATTCCACAGCCAAGGGAACAATACATGGAGAAGAAGAAAACAACTGAGAGGGGGGGAAATAAACTTACTGAGGACGGCGGCATCTGGGCTTAACGGACAAATTAGAAAATGTACGGGACAGAGTGAGAGAGAGAGAGAGAGAGAGAGAGAGAGAGATCGCAAGAAAGAGACGAAGGGGAAAGGGACTAATGAAATGCTAACGAACAACAAATTTTGGCATGACAGTTGGCCAAATCCATTCGGCATGGGTAGTGGTGGCCAAATATGCGTGGGTAAGCAGAGATGATCAAGTACTATTGAAAGGGCAGAAATAAAAAGGAGGATATCACTTTTTGCGTCAACCCACTATCGTCGCAACCTTTAATAAGATCTCTAAGGGTATTAGCGACACAAGAGCACTGCCGTAACAATGCAATAGTGGCTCCCACTTGCTTTTAGCGACAATGTTTTTTGCGGCGACAATTATATCGCCGCAAAAAAAGGTTTGTTGCAATGGATATTCTTTCGCAGCAGAGAACACCTCGCGAATGTTGAAAAAGCATTATTAGCGACAATAACTTTGATTGCCGCAAGAAGATTAGACGCAAAAAGAGGATAATGTTTTAGTGTTTCTAAATCGGTCACTTTCTTTTTCAACTCATGATTTTCATATTTTGAAATGATGTTTTCTCTTCTTAAAATATCAATTTTGTTTGTTAAAGAAGAATTTTTATTTTTCTAAATAGTATATTTGATACCCAATTTCTCAAGTTCCTCATATACCTCTTCTAAGACATCTTGCAATTCCTCATATGATGGATTTTTAATATTGTCAAGATTTGTTATCTCAACGTCGTCTTTAACCATAAGATAAAGATTTGAAAATTCTCCATTGTTTGCTTCGCTATCTGAGCTACTTGAATCATCATCCCATGTAGCTTTCATTGCTTTTTCTTTTACTTTGTCATCACTTTCTTCATCTTCATCACTTTCGCTTTCATGAGGAATAACTGTAAGTGCCAAGTTCTTCTTTGGCTTTCTTTATTCTTCTCCTCTTTTCAATGTGTACTCATAGGTGGTAAGTGACTCGATGAATTCATTTACTTCGAATTTCTTGAGATATCTAGTTTCAAGAATGATTGAGCTGCATTATTGCATATTTTATACACTTAAAATTAATATATTTTTTATTTTTTTATTATTTTATCATTGGTTTTAGATGGAAAAATTGATTAAGAGGTATAAATCCAAGTTATGATTTAAATTGATTAAAAGTATAATTTATGCTTAATTTTATAGCTTGTGATTTAATTGGACAATATTTATTCATTTGCATAACACTTTTAATATTTTATTTTCCATCTTTTGTCTTATTTTATTTTCTTTGTCTAGTTTTATTTTTTTGATTCTTTGATTATTATTTATTTTTGCTTGTCTAAGTTGTTTTTTATTTTATTTTTATTTTTATTTTTTTTCATTTTTCAGGTTCACTAAACGACATGTCGTTTTTCCTGCACGGAAAAACGACTTGTTGTTTTTCACTGTGATTAAAAGTTTTCGTCTGCAAAACGACTTGCCGTTTTGTCTACGGACAAAAACGACACGTTGTTTTCATCATCTTCAACCTCCAGCAGTCTTCTTGCATGCGTTAGGCAGCTCCTCCATGCCACCGTTCGACGCCACCAAGCTCCTCCACCTGCTGCAGCTCAACTTCATCCACCACCAGAAACACCAAGAGCACGGCCATGAACCGCCTCTCCATGTCCAGAAGCCTCACGTCCAGCAACCTCACCTTGATCCACGTCTTCAACCTTCGGCCTCGCCTGCAGCACTCCTCCATGTCCAACAACAATCTTGCACACGTACAACCTGCATGCACCAGTCGAAGCCAACACCACCTTAGTTCCACGCTCGGGGCATGCACTATCTAGCTAGAAGCACTTCCACAGCGTTTCTTGTGCACCGCAACAACGCCACCACCTTGCCATCCACCTCCGTGCAGCCGCTACCGCAACAACTCCAGCACACGTTCAGCACAACCATCTCCACCTACAGCAACAACCTTCTCCTGCGCAGTCCCGGCAGCACCACGTCTCCATTAGCTCCTCCACAGCCAACCTGTAGCCATGGCAACACTTCTACCAACAGCCGTGTGGACTCCTCTACACCACCACGAGCATAGCGGCAGCAACACTTCCACCCACACATTCAGCTTCGGACAAAAAGAAGACGAAACACTGGGCTGAAAAAAAAAACAAAAGAAAAAAAAGAAAGAGAGAGAAGGAAAGGAGCGAGGGGATGAAAAGAAAAAAATATATATAAAAAAATAAAATGCATGCACATGGGCGGCTGAAGGGCAACAAATGAAAAGCAAACAAAAAAATATTCTGTTATCTTCTCAGATTAGACGCACGGCAAAAGCAGCATATGGGGAACAAGACAGACGCACACATGGGCAGCTAAGCATAGCGCAAATACAAGTGGGAGACATAAGGAATCACGGACGGACGCACGCAGTACAGTGTTATTTTGAAGCCTATATAAGGACTTGAAAGGCAGACGGAGAAACTCGTCAGATATTAGATGTTAGATGTTAGAGTTAAATATTAGTAGATTTTAGTATTAGAATAAGAAGAGTAGAGTGTTTTTATTTTTGAATAAAGCTCGGGTGAAGTGAGGGAGTACGGTAACACAGTTGAGGGCCTAATGGACCAACTGTTGTTGCCGGGCTTTCCTCCTTCACCCGTAGCCTTCATTTTCAGTTTTATTTTTATTTTATTTCAGTTTGAAGTTTATAAAAAAGAAAAAAAAATTATTGTCACGATTAATTCAATTTCAGTTCATTTAAATTATTGTCATTTATTTTTTATGCATTTTAAATTTCAGTTCATTTAAATTACTGTCATTTATTTTTCCTGCACTTTAAATTTCAGTTCATTTAAATTACCGCAATTTATTTTTTCCACACTTTTAATTTCTGCCATTTAAATTTATGTTATTTAATTTCTGCACTTTAAATTATTATCATTTACTTTTCCTGCACTTTTAATTTTTGTAATTTAATTTTTGCAATTTACTTTTATGTCATTTAATTTTCTTGTTCCTTTAAATTTCAGTTATTTAATTTCCAGTAATTTTAATTTACTGTCTTGTATCTCAACAATCAAATCCAACCAAAATGAATCTGGTTCACGACCAGTAATGTTCTCATTTTCATTGCACACTTCCATCTATTGTTTATATCACCACTTTTGATTTTTATTTTATCATTGTAAATATTTTCACCATTTTACACGAGTTTATTTTTAACACTTTTCCTGTGGAGACGATTTAGGAATTTATTCCTAATTACTACGCGACACGCTCCTGCACTTGAGATAGCCTTTTGTGCTGCTCATTTTCAAACGAGTCAAAGAATCGCCGTCACTTTTGATTCTCAATGTTTTGGCAAAGAGTTGAGTATTTTTCTTACTATCTCTACGTTGGAATAGATTTTGCTGAGAGTTTTCAAGCTGTTTATGATGTTAGTAAAATGAATGTACATACTAGAAATAGATTCATCATCATTCACTTCAAAGATTTCATATTCATGAGTAAGAATATGGATTTTTGATTCATTGATTTGTGAAGTTCATTCATTCCTATTGAGAGCATTATATAGGAGATTTATAGCCGTTGATAAGTGAGATTTTTATATGATTTTTATTACTCTTTTATATATGAAAAGTGTCATTTTTCCTTCAATACTATTGATTTTTATTTTATTTCTATATATTTTTCTTTATTTTCTTAGATTTGAAGAAATGAGAAGATTTAGTGCAAAAGGAGAGCATTTTGGTACAAAAGAAGAGACTATGAATCTAGACTGATGAGAGGCAGCGAGATTTGAAAAGAGCTGAGAAAATTTAGGCGAGGAGACTCGCGACCAAAAGGTGGGACCAGAATTCGTGACTAGAATTGGCAACAAGAGTTAGGCGGTTAGCGAGAAATTTTACTTCTTGGGCCTGAAGACTTGGCGCAAGGCTCCGGGCGACTAGACTGGGTGACCAGTCTAAACGATATCATGGGTAACAACTAGAAAAGATGAACAGTTTTACCACTCGGTAGATTGGCAAGAGGGTTCTATCATCCCAGTCGGGAGTCTTCCCTCATGGTAGGTGAGGAGACCAGTTATATTCAGCGCACAGGGCATCTACCCGATGGGACCCTTCTGAGTTCTGCAATCAATCTACTAACCACCAAATCCTCCCGAATTTCGAAAATCAAGCTGCTTATTATTGAATCTTTCATTTTAGATAATCCCATTATTCTTGGGATAATTTCTTTTATAGTAATATTTATCTTTAGAAACTATTTTCCAGATCTTTAGTCTAGATTGTAGCCGCAATTATCTTGTTTCTAGAATTGAATTTTGACATTTATTTAATTCCGGCTTGTGGGATGAGTAGAGGGAGATTTTTTTAGGGTTTGAATTTTAGAGACTGAGTTTGAGAGTAAAAATATTTCAGAGTTTATTCATTAAGTTTCTTTCAAGGAGGCGGATCTGGGGGGCAGAGGTGAGAGCCGCATGCTTCATCAACCGACTCCATCGAAGAACACTAGTTTATTCTTGTTCTTTTCAATTTAATTATGAACTAATTTTATTTTCTAGAGTTTTGATGTATCCTAACATTGAACACACAATTTATATTCTAAATTATTTTATTTTTAACATTTCCATGATTGAGTGTTTATTTCTTGTTTTTAATGCTTGCAATTTTCTACCTAATTATTGTTCATTATATTGAATCAAAATGAGACCGAGAGGTGATTTGGGATTAGTGCTCTAAGATTAAATACCATTAGTTGAGCGAAAGTATATATACTTTACTACTACTAGTGTGATTTTCAAGAAAAATTCAAAAAACTGAATGAGTCTCTAATTAGTTAAATTCACATGGAGATATGGGGTAATTAATTGGAGTTATTTTTAGTATTGGTCGAGAGAAAGTAATGAATAATTAAAGAATTTTTATCATTAACTTAAGATAATTGGAATTCTATAACAAGGAAGAATAAATTGGGTGGAATTTGTGAGGTGAAATCAAACGCTCTAGATCTACTCTTATTATCTTTAACTATCTTAATTTTAATGCTATTTTCTTCAGTTTAATTTAGATTATCCATTCTTCAATTTTTAATTTTCCAAATAGTAATTAATTTAGTCAATTTCAATATCAATAGCATAATTATTTCCTATGGGTTCGATATCCGTTTTCTTTAAAACAATTTACTACTTGTTACGATTCTATGCACTTGCAGAGATTTTATGCAAACAAGTTTTTGGTTTATAGTCGTTGAGTTCATTGTTGTAATTCTATTATCTCCACGACAGAATTCTGCTTCCTTTTTTACCTTTACTCCATCAACAACTTTTGTTGGAATATAAAGTCGATTTATAACGTATCTCCAAATTTCTCGACCTTGAGATTGAAGGAAAAGTCTCATTCTAGTTTTCCAAAATATGTTATTGTCTCTGCAAACTAGTGGAGGCCGATTGCTAGATTCGCCTTCACCAAATGTAACTACAATGCTAGTTATAAGATCTTAACTCAAAAGATAGTTAATCTTATCAAAAGAGCCTTCGCTCTGGTACCACTTGTTGTCCAGATGACAAACACAAGAATGGGGTAAATTGAGTTGTATTTAAAAATTCCCAATTATAAATTAAATACCCAATATAAAATATGAAACAACAGTAAATATAAACAGTAAGGGTAAAAGGAAGCAAACTCAATATTTTAACGAGATTTAGTCCTATTGTCTACCTCCTTGCCTCAAACTACCTCTTGAGGATTCTTAAATTCACTATTCAATCTCCTTCAAGTGGAGATAGAAACCTATTACACATTCGAGCAGTACCGATACAAAGAAGTGTAGAACACCTTCTACACTTGCAATCAATTTACACGTGGTGATTCAATGTCTATTCCCTGCATAGAACACTTTCTACACTTGCAATCACCTTACACGTTGTGATTCAATGTATGTTCCCTGTGTAGAACACCTTCTACACTTACAAGAGTTACACACACATTTTCACAGATACAAGAGCTGATAGTGGGTAGTTTATCAGAAAATACTCCTTAATGAGTGAAATAAAAATAATACAGTACAAACTATATCTCTCTCAAAATGAACAAGAGTTAAGACTCAGTGCTTAGAGAAGAGAGATTGAAAGCTTTGAATGGATGTTGTAAAACTTGCAATAATATGTTCTCAATTTGAAGATCTCAAATAAGCTATTTATAGGCATATGTGATATCATTTTCAAATTAAAAAAGATTCACATGTCAAAGACAACATCATTCATTTTTCAAAAGTTTCAAAGCAAAGTTTTACTTTTCGCAATTGTCAAAGACAACATTATTCATTTTTCAAAATATTCAAATTAAAGTTTCTCCTTCTTGAAATTGTCAAAAACAACATTATTTACTTTTCAAATATTCAAATCAAAGTTTTACTTTTCACAATTGTCAAATATAACATCATTCACTTTTGAAAAGTTTCAAACAAAACATGCACATGTGAAAGATGACAATCAATCATCTTTCAAAGTTTCAAAATTTAAACTTTTAATCATCAAATATGTCATGCACATGTGAAAAATAAAATTTGATGTTTTATAAGAAAATATTAATTTTGAGCATTATTCCAATTTCAAATTTTATCAAAAGATTTACAAAATTACTATAAGAGCTTTATTTGTAAACGTGTTCCCTTTCTTGCTCATGCTTGATTTGTTGATGTGCTTGGCTTCATTGTGTAGACAACTTGAGCTTGAGGTTTCTTTATGCTTAAATTCATTTGTTATCATCAAAATTCTTATGTAAATATATAATTATATGAAACTTGAAACCTTGGGTAATTACAAAGAAAAATTATATTCTTAAGCCAATATATAGAACATACTTATAAGGTACTTATATGACATGATTTGATTTGAAACATAAATTTTGAATTTTGAATTTTACAAATCAAATATTACTATTTAAGTGATGTAAATTGTGTACTTTACACATCGGCTTGAGAACAGAATAACTCGATTACAAAATCACTTTTTCTATGGTCATTTCTTTCGACACTATGGCCTGAAGTCTATTTTTTTTTTAACCTATTGTTTGTTTATTTTTGTTTTTATAATGAAGTTGTTGTTGGAATCTTTCGCCCGAACTTACTGTATTTAGGAGATGTTTGGGTAATAAAATGATATTAGAACTCTATAAATAGTAGTGAAATGGTTTATGAATATTAGTTATTGGTTTGGGTTAAGATGTTTTTATTGGATTTCGGAAATAAGAGAGAAAATTGAATAAAAAAATTATAATATTATTTTTGTTTTAAAGTTGTATTGGTTTTTATGTTTTATTTAGAAATTTGAAGAATTATAATGATTAGATAAAAAATTAAAAATTAACATATTTTTGTATTTGAGAGATGTTTACTAATGAAATTTTGAGAAATTGAGAGGAAGATGTTACCAAAGAAGTACTTACTTTTAACGCAAGTTCATTAGGCCTCTCCTTCCTTCCTTTACATCCCTTGTTGTGGGCCCGATTGGAGACTTAAGGATCCATTTTTCAGGATTGGTTTATTTATATATCAGTTACTATTCACCTTCACATCTCATATTTTGATAATATTTTTTTTTTCATAGGGTGTGAGGTGTGGGAAAGTAAATAGTGGCTGACGAGAAGAATTATCTTTCAGGATTCCTATGAGGCAATATGTTTCTCCATTTGCCTTTGTTTCTTCCTCTATCAACACAAAACATCACAACAATGGACAAAGCATGCCTTTCGATCCATCCTTTCTCGGCCACTCACGTTCTTGATACATTTTCCTTGTTTTGTACAAGGACCAATAATACCATGACGTAAATTTTTTTACCCTGAGTTTCAAATTGGGCTAAAAATATCAGATTATATGCTTTTGTTGGGTCCTTTTAAAAAATCATAATTTCATTTTATCAAAGCCATTGCTACTATTCCCTTGTCTATATTTTTCACAAAATCAAAAGGAAAAAGGAAAGATTGCTCGTCACCATGCATTTGTTCTCCTTTCCCTCGTTCTTGGGCCAGAAGGTATTGGAAAATGAAGAAATGTAAGAATATAGAAGAGACAGACAACATAGACAATTCCCATTTGTGTCTTTCCTTATCAAATCTCGGGTTCGGAGGATGATATCGGGAATCACGCACAAATTTTGGGTTTTTTTTTTTTTTTGCGCGGGGGACTTGCTTTACCGGGACAGAAAGGCCAAGTACAGTGTAAGCTTAACATTCAAGACCCCTTTCATTTTCTTTGTCCGAATCTCTGTGCAAAGTTATTGGTACAATCTCCGGATCCCACACAGACACAACACTCTTAATTAACAGGTCAAGTCCCCATAGTTATTAGCTCCCAGAAATAGACAGACGCAAAACATTCATTTTTTAGTAAGCCAGTTGGTTCTCTACGACAATCGTACAAAAGCCTTTATCCCCACTCCTTAGGGTTTCCCTTTATAGTAGCCCTTACAACTCACAGATACAACGCACTCACCCTCTTTCTCTATGGTTCTTGGACTTTTGCTAAAAGTTGGGTGAGCTTTGGAAACTCCAAGACAAGAAATCGTCAAGTTTGAGATGCTTAGGTTGGCGTCTTCGTCGAATTTTTTATCTTTATTTTTTATCTGGGAAATCTGAATTTGGCCTTGAATTTCATGTTCCATTCATCTCTAGTTGAGTTCCAGTCTGATTTTCGACAACTTTTGGTAAATTTTGTCATTTTCTGCTCACCCACAGACTTACATCTATGCATTAGGGTATGAATCTAAATTGGGTTTTGTGGAGTACTGCTGATTGATAACTGTGGCCTTTTACTGCACCAATTTATGGCGGTTTGTGGTAGAGGTGAATTCTATCAGAATCTTATAAGGTCTCAGTTTTTTATATCAGTTCTGCTGCAGGTAGGCAGAACACCGTGCCTACCTGCGAACACCACTGACGTGGCAAAATTCCATGTATTTAAAAAAAAAAAAAATAGAGTAGCATAACGAATGAAGAACCGAGTGAGAGATGTTGAAAATGCAGCCCAGTTCAAGCGCGGAAGGAGAAAATGTCGTGCTAAGTCCAACGCAAGTTCTTTAGGCTTCAGATCTCTCTCAGTTCTCAGTCTCTTCCTCAGCGTCGTGCACCAGTTACAGCAACCCACGTACCTACGGCTTTGATCTTGGTAAGGGGCTTTTCTCAATGCCAATGGCATTGAGTGGCTGTTTTTTCCACATTTCTATTGATCTTTTCTATGACTTTGGGATTGTGGGATCTATGGATGTGCTCTCATGATGTTTGTGAAATTTTCTGGAGGGAAAAACAAAATCTTGGTTGCATTTGTTCTGAGTTAGGTGGCATTTGTATGGTTGTACATGCGTAATTTGTCCATTTTGGTGAACGCTACTTGAGAATATAGCTTTTTTAAGTGTCCTGTTTTGGTGGATATATGTTCTCTAACAAAAGAACAAAGTGATAAATTAACTAGCTTATTAAGTACTATCTATTAGAGCTATACAAACAAATTAGCTGTTATCAACTAATTAACACTACTAGCTGAATTACGCAACTAAGTTAAGCCAAATATCTATTAGTAGACTGATTAGAGGATCAATTGTCCCTTCGGTAGTGCGCATATTGACTTCTGGTATAGAATAAATTTTTAATTTCAAAAGCATAGAGTAAATTATGTTGCTAAGCTAAGTCCTAAAGGGATATATTGACTTCAAGTTGCCATATATGTGTAATAGAAAAAAAATATTAATTGCCATATAGAAAGTCATTTTAATATAATATTGTAGGTGCATGCATCTTGGTTTCATTCTTGACAACCACCCACTTGATTTTATTGTTGAGGTAGATGGAGAAAGAGAAAGAATACGCATCCCACATATGAGCTCCTATCACTAATCCATCAACCCAGGTATTGTAAACCTCTTTCAAAAATTGGTGTATGTTTATTTTATGTGTAGTCATTATCCACTTGGGTTGATTAACATTATGTTGTTATATGTTAGGACATATCAAGACCACTTTAGCCAAACTTTTCAAACTACATGCCAAGTTACTACAGTCTAGTGCCTCATGCCTGGTTACCACCTTTCGTGCCTCCTCCAAGTGCCAGCCCATATCCATGGAGCAACTAGGTGATCGTTGGATGGTAAATTAGTTCGTGTGCTTTATTTTATGAACTTGAATATTTAGTCTAATTATTTATTTTTTAATTTTTTTTGAAAAACTGCAGCAACACCGATGGAGCTCTACTACCACTGCCACGTCAAGTAATATTGCCCTGAGTAGTACTGCTCTCTTTTATAGTTTCGCCATACCAATGATGGGACCTCCTCCAACTACCTACCCATATCCATGGAGCAACCAAATGATGACTTCTTGGAATATTTATTGTAGTTAGAATACTTTAATTTTCTGAACTTGAATATTTGCTCTACTTTTTTATGTTTAGATTTTTTTATGAAAAACTGCAGCAACACTCATGGACCTCTACTTCTGCTACCACGTCAAGTACTACTGCCGTGTCAAGTACTGCTGCCTTAAGTAGTTCCGCTACCTTTTATAGTTGCGTCATACCAATGATGGGACCTCCTCCAACTGTCTACCCATATCCATGGAGCAACCAGGTGATGAGTTTTTAGAGTATTTATTGTAGTTAGTGTTATACTTGAATATTTGGTCTAACTATTTATGTTTACATTTTTTTTAGAAAACTGCAGCAACACCTATGGATCTCTACTTCTACTCCCATGTCTAGTTTTTCAAATAGTGTCAGCTCTAGTGTAGCTGCCAGTTCTAGTGTATAAACCTGTGCTATTGTCGCTGCTAGCTCTTGTTCGGCTTTACCAGCATTTGTTCCTCTGACTTCTGCCAACCCATATCTGTGTGGCAGTGAGGTGATGTCTTGGATTCTCCACATGCATATGTCACTGTGAGATGTGCTAGTGGTGGCAAGGCACGAAATAGGGCGTCAAACATCTCAAAGCCTCGGCCAACAAGCAAGATAGACTGCAAGGCAAAGATAAATGTCATGTTAAAGGACGGGAAGCTGTGTGTCACATCCATATTTAACACACACAATCATGTGCTCAGTTCAATAAAATCAAGTTTTTTTAGACAGAGAAGTTAATGAGTCTGTTAAGAGGGTGTTGGATATAAATGATGAGGCTGACATATGGATGAATAAGAGTTTCCATACTCTTGTGAATTAGGTGGGTGTGTTTGAGGATGTATCATTTGGAGAAAAAGATTTTCGTAACTATATTGATAAGGCATGACACCTGCACCTTGGTAAATGTGGTGCTCAAGCACTGTTTGAATATTTTAGAATGATGCAATACAAGAATGATGACTTTTTCAACCTCATGGAATTAGACGATGATGATAGACTGAAAAGTGTGTTTTTGGTGGATGCCCATAGTAGAAGCGCCTACAACTACTTTAGAGATATGGTAACATTCGATACCACATACCTGACAAATATGTATGGAATGCCATTTGCACCTTTTGTGGGTGTAAACCACTATGGACAGTCAATCCTTTTGGGCGCAGGCCTTATTTCAAGTGAGGATATAAAATCATTTGTTTGGTCATTTAAAACTTGGCTTGATTGTATGGATGGAAAAGTGCCGAATACTATTATTACAAATCAAGATCGCACAATGAAAAATGTAATCGTCATTGTCTTTTCCAACACACGACATAAATATTGCTTATGACACATATTGCGAAAGGCCCTGAGAAGCTTGGTTCACATGTCAATACAAATGTGGCCTGAAAAGTAAGTTGTAATCTTGTGTCTATGACACCCTTACAATCGAGGAGTTTGAGAATTCTTGGAATAGCCTCAAGGATACTTTCAACTTGCATGAAAATGCATGGTTGCAAAGCTTATATGCGCAGAGAGAGTTCTGAGTGCCAGTAGATTTAAAGAACTCGTTTTGGGCTGGAATGAGTACAACTCAACTCAATGAGAGCATGAACGCTTTCTTCGATGGCTACGTGCATGCTAGGACAAACCTTAAAGAGTTTGTTGATCAGTTCGACAATGCATTGAAAAAAAATTGAGAACAAAAACCAAGCTGACTTCCATTCATTTAACTTCACCATTCCTTGTATATCACACTTGGCTCTTGAGAATAAGTTTCAAAATGTATATACAAATACAAAATTTAGGAAAGTTCAACAAGAGATAATGGGAATGATATATTGTCATTATCGTTTTGAGAAAATGGATGGAGTAATCGAAACTTACTCGGTCGATGATCAAGTTAAGGCTGAAGATTTCATCAAGGAGGTTACTCATACAGTTTACTTTAATGAGACCGAGTGTGAGGTGAAGTGTGTTTGCGGGTTGTTTGAGATGCTAGGGATAATATGTAGACATATTATTGCCATCTTTTCAGCTAAGAATATCCGTGGGTTGCCGAAAAAGCACATATTGGATTGGTGGAGTAAGGACATAAAATGTAAGTATACTATTATTTTGAACAGTTACGAAGTTACTGATCAGAGACCCAAAACTGTTAGGTATAAACGTATATTGAAAGTTTTCAATGAGGTAATAACAAATGCAGTTTCATGTGATGGGCATACTAAGGATATGGTTTCAAAGTTTTCTGCGATGAATGAGGTATACCGCACCTCAAAACCCTACAATTACAATGCTGGAGTAAGTAGTGTGAAAGCAACCATGGAAGGAAGTTCTAAAAAGGTGCTAAGTCTCCATGTTGTCAGAGGCAAGGGAAAACCCTCGTGTAAGAGGAGGATGTCGATGATGGAAGAACAATTGAAGAAAATTAAAACTAAGGCTGTGAATAAGAAAAAAGATAAAGGAAAAAGCAAACTGGTGAGAGCATATTTATTGTCATTATTACCTGATGTTCATCTTTAAGTATTTGATAATATATTGTCATTTCCACTTACTTGTGAACTCTAATTATTTTTTATGTTGTCAGATGCGTAGATTGGACACCGAACTATTGGAAAGTAGTGGAAACCAACTCAGCCCATCGGGAATGAAGATGCAAGAAAATGTACAAACTCCCATAATGGTGGATCAAGAAAGTAGACAACAAGATGTGATGGGGACACCAGAAAGTGTACAAACCCCAGTGATGGGGACACAAGAAAGTGTACAATTACCACTTTCATTCATTTTATTGTATTTGTATATTTTTTATGTGGGTCTTATTTTGTCTGCTATTATGTTCACAAATGCAACTAGGTATAAATGGAACATGGTTGGAGATGGCAAATGGAACGCAGCCAAGCAGCTTCTTGTAGCAAGACTTTAGAGATCCATTATGACTCTTATGTTGTGTGTTGATGGTGGTGATTTGTTAGAATTTGTGTTGGATGTGATTTGTTGGTATTTATGTGTTGAGAATGATTTGTAAGAATTTGCGTGTTGGTAGTGGTATGTTGGAGTATGTTATGTATTAGTGGTGAAAGTGTACATTTTGTATCTTAGTATTTGAGCCCACATTTTATACATTTTGTATCCAAGTACTCTATTTATGTAAATTTGAGGAGTTTGTATCCAAGTACTCAATTTATGTGGTTTTGATTGAATGTGATTAGCATTAGTTTATGAGTTTATGTGATGCTATGTTTGATATTACTCCATCTGTCCAGGTGAAAAAAATTAAATCAATAAACCTATAATTTAATCCTATCAAATATTATGACAAAATGATCAGGCTGGTAAGTTATTTTCACGCATATACATACTTTTTTAATAAGTAGTGGCACGTTAAAGCAAGCTTAAGTCTCGGGATTGAAGATCAAATAAAAATCAAAATAAAGTCTCAAATACATAATTTTCAAGTCTCAACTTGCAAACGCTAAGTTTGTATAAAATACAAATACAAAGTCATCAACACTTTGAGCGTATCAAATACAAGTAAATAAGTATTGCTTATTAGCCAAAATACACGAAATAGTTTGTGTTCATGTCGCATGTCAGCTTCTTGACTACGAAGCTGGGTTTGATTATTATGGAGTGCCAACTCCCTCTTCCCAATCTCCTCTTCTCTCTTTTTAATTTCTTCCTCTTTTCTTGATACTTCTGATTCTCTATTTACAAGGGCTTGCTCTTTGTATTCACTATTATCTGACCACTTGAAAAACTTGCAGTGTGGTAATCCCTGATTATACATAAATAATCAAGTATGTTTAATGTCAAAATTTGGAATAAAACATTAATATGAAATCAAAAACACACAAGTACTATTAATTGCGTCTACCTCTTTGTTGTACAGTGGACACCCAAAGAATACTCGCCCTGGATTTCTTGGAGTATTTAATATTCTAAGTACAATTTGTTTCCCACAGCTACACATTGGGTTGTTGCTCGATGTATGATTAAACAGCAAAGTTGAAGCAACTGATGATGACATTCTAAATTTGTCAATGAAATACAACAGCACGTCCAACAATATCTCAAGTATCAACAGAACACAACAGCACCTCCAACATTTTGTATCCAAGCTGGTGGCTGTTGGGTTTTTTGCACAAAGTTATAGAGTTGTGGCCCTTTCAATAGTGTCATTGAGCTGGAAAATTTTGGCCTAGTAATATGGACACTATAGATGTAACACCTGGCCCAACACGAAACTCACATTTGAATTTTTTTTTTTTTTTTTTTTGGGTTTTAGTGAGTAGATTTGGGTTTCATTTATAGTCCCGGCCATTTTATTTACAAGGATCCGGCCCATGTTTTGTTTTTAAAATGTTTGTTATCAATTTCAAACGGATTAGGGTTACAACTCTAGAGTCCTTTTTTCTCATTAAAATTCTTAAATCCACGTCTTTTATATTTTTATATATTTATATATTTTTCAGCCTCATGCACCATCCTTTTTATTTTTCGAATCCCGGTTAATCTCTGGTTGCTCTTCACCTCACATGCACGTCATTTTCTTTCCCTCCCCATGTTCAATAATGTGGCCAATGCCCATCAAGCGGCAATAGCAGCAACCGCTACCCTCCATGCACGTAAGTTTCGCAGCATGCATACACCCAGCCCCTTCTCGCAGTGGCAAACTGAACGGAAAAAATGCTCTTGTACAAGCATATCTCTATATCTCTAGCCGCGCCTTCCTCCACGTTCAAAAAATAAAAACCCGAACCCTACACGTTTCAGCAAATATACCTCCAATTGTATCCATCCATGATGCCTCATTCGAACCTCCCATAACTACACTCTCTCTCTCACATTGCAACTGTTCTCCACAATGCTCTCTTTATTTTCATCCACATTTGGTAACAACTCCTCCCATTTCTCCACAGACTCTCTCAGTCTCTCCCGTCTGCTGTCGATCATTAGTTTTTACTTTGTTTTCTTTTCTTGCCAACATCACTGCCACTGGGTGCACTACAGTCAAACTCCATGTTTAGGAGCAAACTAGCCACCCACTACAAGAAACAGGGCCTTTTGCGGCGCTCAAAATCGCCGCAAATAACCCTTTAAATCGCTACAAATAATCTTTTGCAGCGATTTCTGCTACATCGCATATTCATCGTAATTGTTGATTCACTTAAAAGTTAAACCAGCGAAATGCAAAAATAGTCACAAAAATTTTTTATTTCCAGCGATTTTTTTCGTTGCTAATGCTATAAATTGCGTCGCAAATAACGTTCCTATTTTAGCCCTCCAACGCTGTGAAAAAGTGTTTGCAGAGGATACTCTTAAGTTTCTACACCACATTCTAACTCCTGGATTTTTTTAATCTACATCAACCGCGTACTCAATTCAGTCCAACTTCAAGTATAATGCTCCTTCTCCATATATTTACAATAACAACCCAACAACTTCACCATTCAACCCAATCACACAATTGTATGCCAACACTTGCATGAGAGAGAGAGAGAGAGACCTGATGAACATGAGCATATCTTTTTGCAGGCCTAGCTTTTTGCAGTAACTGTTTCAAGTATAATGCTCCTTCTCCTAAACATGAGCATCTTCCCCAACTTTGCCATCAGTCTTATCCTGCAAAATCATAACTTTGCTACTGTCATGGTTAGTTTTGTTGATCCAGCATCATATGATCCCTGAAGAGGATTTATAATTTTTCATTTCTATTCTTCTTGAGCCTGAATTCTCAACAAGAATCATGATTGCAGCCACCTACAAGCTATCTGAACATTTCTACTCAGAAGCTTGTCTATTTATGTACCAAACACACTTTTGATATGTGGTATTTTTTACTTTTTTTTATAAATATAAAATATAATGGCTGCAGACATCACAGGTAAGGAAAGAAGATTTGAGAAAAAATAGAACCATATAGCTATCATCCAGATGATAAAGACTGCACTAGAAGGTCCTAATTACACAAAGAAAAGATATGAAATAAAGTGTATTGTTTTCTTATCTGGTTGCCTTAGTGGCTTCCCTTCTAAGAGTTTTTTTCTCTCTATAGAAAAAAGTTGTTTTATATTCATTAAAAGAGCAACTTAACTCAAAGAAAAAAGAAAGCCACTCCACTCTGAAAATAAGACATAACTAAACATCTCTGACTGTTATCTATATAATACTGCTGGACAATGGATTGGGATTTACATAAAAATGATTTTATCTCTGAATATGAGTAATTATTGGATACATAGTCATATAGGCGAGTGTTTTACACTACAAGGGCCTGCTTTCTTCCTTTGTTGTTTACTCATGCCAACTTATTTTTTTTTTAATTTATATTCATGCCAACTTATGTCTGGGGATGAAAAACATGATAATTTTCTTTTTGTGGAAGATTGCAAAATGCAAGGTGTCTATAACAGAGCTGGGATTACATAATTTCTGAATGGAATGTGGATATTCTACATATTAAGAAAATTTAAACACGTTATGGCTTGTACATTGACTTGCTTATACTATTCCTTGCATCAGGGTTGCATCAGTGTTTAAGAAAATTTAAACACGTTATGGAATGTGTATATGTATGCACTGATATATGCCTGAAGACCATTCGAGGTCAAAGAGCAAAAAACAAAGTAATACAGGATAAAGTGAGAAGGGGATACCATTAAAGTCAGTACCTTCTTAAGAACATTTTCATAGCTTACCCTACTGATTAATGAGAAAGCTAAGACATATAAATCTGCACCACGGTAACTCAGTGGTCTTAACCTGCTAGAATCCTCTACATGCATAAGCAAACCAAAAATAAAACATAAAGCAACAAATCTGACTATTAAAATGGAATCAAATACCAAGCTTGTTCAAGAATAAGTTTTGTAACTGCACTAGGAGGAAGCTGAAAAAGAGAGGATGAGGGAGGGAACACATTAGCTAAAAAGCAAAGTGGAAGGCATTGCCATAATAAACAAGTTAACTTTGTATAGTTCAAGAATATATAGCCAAAAGAAAAATAAAGTTCAACAAAAAATAAAACCAAGTAAAGAGTAAATATAAGGTAAAAAAATTAGAGATAAAAGTGAAACTTAACCATCAGAAGTATGGATAATCAACTTCCTACAAATTCATTGGCCTAAAGACAATAAAAATGAAGTAGTCTCAAGTGGTGGACTGTAAATGCTGCAGTGTAAAGCTAAAAAGTTCACTACTTTGCCATTGGTAATTGACATATGCAGTTTCATTGAATATAAATCAACTAATATATGGTAATTGACACATGCAGTTTCAAATTAATGCAACAAGTTTACATGACTAAAGCAAAGTTATTTCTCAATTTTTCAGTTTCAAATTGAGAAATTCTATCATACCTGTATAGAGTGCCAGGTAAATCTAACCACTATCATAAAACTAACCACATATCTTTATCCAAGCTAAATAGGCTTCATTATCATAAAACACATTAAAACTAAATCTAACCACTTTAAAGCGTCATTATTAGAATCGTATGGCATCAGCAGAACACACCCAGAGAGGAGATTTGGAAGCCGAACTTTCATGCGATTGTAGAAGAGTATTGTATGAATTCAAAGTGAAATCTTCTTCAATGAACCTGCAGTTCTAAGATCAATTCAATCCGAGATAATAGGAACAAGCAGCTGGTTGATAAGCTGGGAACAAAAAAAAAAACAAGTAAAAATAAAATGCAATTTTTCCTTTCAGCCCAATCAGCAAAACAATCCAGCCCTACAGAGCCTTTTTAGTAACTTTAAAAACATAAACGAGAAAAAAAAAGAAGGGATAAATCAAGGATGCGCATCTTTGAAGGTGCAGAATGAACAAAACACCTGATTAAACTCTTTGGCACGTTTTTTTCCACTAGTTTCGCTAGGATGAGAAATTAAGAAACACACAAGGGGACTAAAAATAGGGACGATAAAAAGATATATATAGAGAGAGATTTGGTCACCAATCTACGTAGCGAAACTGGATAGAGAAAGTTTCCACGAAATCTAGAAACATCATCGACCCGAAAATGAAGACAATGTGCGAAATGGAGATTTGGGGCTCCGACGGTGGACTGGCGATGGCGTCGAGGTGTGATTGGTGGCGAACGACACCCCTAGTAGTGGCGATCATGGAGAAATCTGAGAGAGAGAGAGGGGTGAGGCCAGATTTAGGGAAAAGGATATTTCCACTGTGGGGGTTGGGGGAGAAGGAGGGGATGGCCGTCAAGGTGGGGTGGCGGTGGCGCGGTGGGGTCGCTGGCGATGGGCTGTGCTAAACGGCGTTGGGGCTTGGTGCTCGAGAAGGAAGAGTTGGGGAGGGTGAAGGGGTGGGAGGGGGGAAAGGGCTTGGAGGGAAATGACTAAAATCGAGCGGGGAATTTAATTTTATTAGCTCTTTTTGGCGTCTTAATATCGTCGTAAATACCTAAAAAGCTCGCCAGAAATACGAAAAGGCCATTAGCAATGGATAAAATATCGCTCAAAATACTCATTTGCAGCGATTAAAGTTCGCCGCAAAAAGTTAAACAATCGAAATTTAAAATCAATGCAAATAAGGACTATTTGCAGCAATATCTTTTGCGACGATTTTAAAAATGCTGCAAATAATTTTTTCTAGCGATTTTTAAACTTTAAAAATCGCTGCAAATGTCCACTTTCACAATTGCAATGATTAACAAACCGTCGCTAAAAAATTTTTAATTTCCCCGGCGAATTGTGTCGTCGCAAAAAGTAAAAATCGTTGCAAAAGACCAATTTAATATTTGCGGCAAATATGCACATTGCAAAAAGTAAAAAAATCGCCGAAAAAAAACCAATTTCAAAATTTTATATAAAAAGTGTGCGACGATGTAGAAATCGCCGCAATTAACCTCTTTATGCGGCGATTTTATTTCCAGCAGACAAAAAATCACCGCAAAAAGCCTTATTTCTTGTAGTGACCTCACCCCACCACGGCTCCAAACCTCATGCTCTTCCCTCTTTCGCCAACCCAACGACGTAGTCACTGCACCATTTTAATGGTTGCACCACCATGGAAACCACCGTAGATCCACGCACGGCCAACATTTTTTCTTACACCACACACGCTGACAACCAACGAGAAGTAGCCCCACGCACAAGACCACCCACTGCCACAGCATCTCCACGCTGCTTCAATCCTGCACCAAGAACCACCAAGCACTGCCTAGGGCCTCCACCTCAAGTTGTTACTTCACACCTCAGTCGAGTATTATTGAGGCATCTACCTCAGCACATGGTGTGCATGCCAATACCTCTGGCACATAGCCGCAACCAGCAGCTACGAATGCACCTGCTGTGCACTCCTCTGGCACATAGCCGCAACCAACAGCTACGGATGCACCTGCTGTGCACACTGCAGTATCGTAACCAATTCTGACAGAATATTCTACAAGAATAGTTGTTGTCTTCTGATTGGTTATTGTACTCTATAAATACAGACTGAGTGTTTACAATTGTATAGAGAGAAATATGACAATGAGAATGTAAGAATCATATATACAAAATACTTTCTGTTGAGGCTTTTCATCAAACTCTTCTCGTGCTTTAACATGGTACCAGAGCTCTAAGTAGGACTAGCGTCCCTCTCCCTCCGTTGTTTACATCATGAAACCAGATAAAAATTCTCCCAACCCAAGCCCTACATTCCTCAATACAGCTTCCCAATTCATCACCATTAAACTTTCTACAGAAAATTATTTACTCTGGAAGGCGCAAATACTTCCATTCCTTAAAGGTCATCAGCTTTTTGGCCATCTTGATGGGTCAATCCCAAAACCCTCTACAGATAATCATAGTAACCCGGAATACACTAAGTGGCTATTGCAAGATCAACTTCTCATTTCTACTCTTAACTCCTCCCTCACTGATAATGTTCTCTCACAAGTGCTTGAATGCACTACCTCGCGAGAAATTTGGGACACACTTCATACTCTGTTTTCCGCCCAAACATCTGCCCACATCATGCAAACTCACTATCATTTGGCCACTCTTCGTAAAGGTTCAGAGTCCATTTCTGAGTATTTTCATCGAGCTAAATCGCTTGCTGCATCACTGAGTGCCACTTGCCAATCTCTCCCTCCCTCTAAGTTTATTGTTTATCTCCTCACTTGCTTGGGCACTGACTATGAGTCGGTTGTCACTTCTATCACTACCAGACCTGAAACGCTCTCTTCGGCTCAAGTTTACAGCTATCTCCTTAATCACGAGTCACGTCTCTCTCATCAAACTCAGACCCTCCTCTCGGGTACTCCTCTCACAGCCAATCCAACCACCACCAAACCTTTCTCCTCCACTTATATTCATGGTCGTGGTCATGGTCGAGGCCGCTTTAATGGTCGAGGTCCCTTTCCCTCCACTTTCAATCCCTCTAATTCCACTTCACGCCCAGTTTGTCAAGTGTGTCACAAAGTGGGTCACTCTGCTATTTCTTGTTATCATAGATTCGATCAGTCATACCAGTCCCCTCCACCTCAATCGCTAACTGCTCACTATACAGCCTTTCCTTCCCCCATGCCCTCATCATCTCACTAGTTTCCTGATACAGCAGCTACCACCCACTTCACTTCTGATTTTTCCAACTTGAATCTGGATTCCGTTTCTTATCAAGGCACTGACCAAGTCAGCATCGGTGATGGATCTTCCCTTCCAATCTAGCATACTAGCACTGCCCACCTCCATACTGCTAATGGAAATTTTCTACTCTGAAAACTTTTGCATGTTCCATTGATTACACGTAACTTGTTGTATGTGTGTCAGTTTTGTGTGGATAATCCTGTTTATTTTGAATTTAACTCTACTGGTTTTTGTGTGAAGGACATCAATACTCAGATGGTGCTGCTTCAGCGTCCCATTAAGGGTGGCTTATATGTTCTTCCCACGGCCACAGAATCCTCAGCTTCCAACATTTCCACATCTCCTTCTTCTTCCGCTACTTTTCTGGGTGAACGCACGACATCCTCCACATGGCATTCTAGGCTCGGGCATCCCTCCAGTCGCATCACCTCATACACCATCAATAAGTTCAATCTTCCAGTCACCACCAAGTCTGCACCATCTCACTGCTCAGCCTGTGCTCAAGCCAAATTGCATGTCTTACCTCATCCTTCTTCTCCATCCCGATCCACTAAACCCTTTCAACTGTTATTTTTGGATGTATGGGGCCCTGACCCCGTGTTATCAACTTCTAGTCATAGGTTTTATCTTGCAATAGTAGATGATTTTACTAAGTATGTCTGGTTGTTTCCTTTACATACCAAAGCAGATGTTTCCTCTATTGTTTTAGCCTTTTTACGATATGTTAGCAACACCTTTTCATCTACTGTTGTCTCTATTCAATCTGATTGGGAGGAGAATTTCGTCCTCTCCTTTCTATCCCTAAAAATTTTGGCATATCTCACCGCGTTACGTGCCCTCATTCACATGCCCAAAATGGCAGTGTTGAACGACGGCATCGACATATTGTTGAGACGGGTCTCTCTCTTTTAGCACATGCCTCAGTCCCTCAAAAATATTGGACTGAAGCTTTCTAAACTTTTGTGTACCTTATCAATCGAACGCCCACACCAATACTCAATCATAGTTCCCCATTTCAGTCTCTTTTTGGATCTTCCCCAGATTATTCATTTTTACACACTTTTGGCTCCACTTGTTGGCCCAATTTAAGACCATTTAATCGTCATAAAATGGACCTTCGATCTGAGTTGTGTGTCTTTATAGGCTACAGTCCGGATCACAAAGGATATAACTATCTTCATTTACCAACAGGTCGTCTATATACCTCTCGAGATGTACGTTTTAACGAGGCCTTCAGTCCTCTACTTCAGGCCCAGTCTCCTCAACTTCACAGCCCATTCTTCACTCTGCCGAGACTAGTACTTCTTCTAACCCCTCGAATCCATCTGCCAAGCCTAGTACTTCCTTCAACCCCTCGAATCCATTCCTTCACTCCTCAAGTCCCGAATCTATCTCATCTCCCACGGAAGCCTCTTCTTCTTCCTTCCAACAAAACCCTAATCCGCCGCCTCCCCCTTCTCTACCTTTAACTACTCTATCTTCTAGGCCCTCCTCAACCCACCAAATGGTCACTCGATCTCACAATAACATCACATGTCCTCTTCAACGGTCGGATAGCTCTGTTTCATGGCCATCTTTGACTCGTCACTCTCTTTCTCTCACGGTTGCCGAATCAAGTTCTGTTCCTGAGGAGCCTTCATCATTTACCAAAGCCTCAAAATATGCTGAGTGGCGAGATGCCATGGCAACCGAGTTCAAAGCCCTCCTTCAAAATCAAACCTAGATCCTTGTACCTCCTTCTTCTACCCGAAATATTCTAGGTGCCAAATGGGTCCTTAAGACCAAAAGAAGAGCCGATGGAACCCTTGAGCGTCGCAAGGCTCGCCTTGTGGCCAAGGGTTTTCATCAACAGGCTGGTTTGGACTACACCGAGACCTTCAGTCCGGTCGTCAAACCAGTGACCATTCGTCTCATTATTTCCCTTGCTGTGCAAAATCACTGGCCACTCCATCAGCTTGATGTTCAGAATGCCTTCCTACACGGGGACCTGGAGGAGGACGTCTTCATGCAACAGCCACCGGGGTTTGTAAATTCTGATCACCCTCATTTTATTTGTAAATTACAGAATTCGATTTATGGTTTAAAACAAGCTCCCAGAGCTTGGTTTTCAAAACTTAGTACTCGATTAATTTCGTTAGGGTTCTCAGGCTCCAAATCAGATTCATCCCTTTTCATTTATTCTCATTAGGGCTGTACAGAAACCGACGCCACCGACGCGAACTGACCGGCCGCGTCAGGAACCGGTGGAGAACCGGTCGGCGTGCTGTGGAAATTTCAAGAAACCGACGTTCAGCGGTTCGGTCTCGGTTTGAAGGTGGACCAGACCGCTGAACCGACCGATATAATAAAATCATTTTTTTTTAATATACCCTTGTCAAAACGATGCCGTTCCACTTAAGTTTAAGTGGAACGGCGCCGTTTTAGTTAATAAGTATTACAACAGATCATGTAAACGATGCCGTTTGGCATTAAACCACACAGGTTGTTTTATTCAGAACGTAGGAAAAAAAATAAGCCTGAAACGACGTCGTTCCACTTACGTGGAATGGTGTCGTTTCGAGATGCTTCTTCGTCTTCCCCAGTCCTTCTTCCTGAATCGTATTATTCTGTAACTCTCTCTCTCTCCTCTGTAACTCTCTCTCTCTCTCCTATGCAACTCTCTCTCTCTCTCATTATTCTCTCAGTAGACAATCGCCGGTAGTGGAACTGACGCTGACCGAGAACCGCTAGCGAACCGACAGAGAACCGCTCGATCAGTTTCCTCTTCCCCATCGACCGATTTCAGTCGGTGGCTCCCCCACTTTTTTAGATGTCGGTCGGTGTCGGTTTTGCCCAAAAACAGCGCCGACGACGTCGGTTTTCACCCCTAATTCTCATGCCTCTGATTGTGTTTTCGTGCCCATTTATGTTGATGATATCGTTGTGACTGGATCGAATTCATCTCTTATTTTAGAATTTATCAATGCCCTTCGGATTTCTTTTCCTATCAAAGACCTAGGAAACTTGCACTATTTTCTTGGTCTAGAGGTTTGTCGCAATTCCTGTGGCTTGTTTATGACTCAAACTCGATATGTTTCTGAATGATTGAAACGTACCAACATGCATGCCTCCAAAACAGTCTCTACCCCCATGTCTGTCACCACTAAACTCACTACTCTTGAAGGCACGGCTTTTGAAGATCCACAACTCTACCGCAGTGTTGTGGGTAGTCTTCAATATCTTGCCTTCACACGGCCTAATATCTCCTTCGCTGTCAACCGTGTCTGTCAGTTTATGCACTGCCCTAGGGTTCCTCATTGGCAAGCCGTTAAGTGTATTCTTTGCTACCTTCGGTTCACTTCCCATTATGGATTATATTTTTCTGCACCTTCATCTCCCTCACATTCCCTTACAGCCTTCTCCGATGCTGATTGGGCCGGTTGTCCTAATGATAGGAAATCCACAGGAGGTTTTTGTATTTACTTTGGATCTCACTTAATTTCCTGGGGCTCCAAGAAACAGCCCACTATTGCTTGCTCATCCACAGATGCTGAATATAAGGCAGTGGGAAATACTGCTTGTGAATTAATTTGGCTTCAATCCTTATTAAAAGAACTTGCTATTTTTCTCACTGTTCCTCCTGTTCTATATTGTGATAATATTGGTGCTACAAATCTGTCTGTAAATCCTGTGATGCACTCAAGAACTAAACATGTAGACCTTGATTATCATTTTGTGAGGGATCGTGTGGCGGCTAAAGCCCTTCAAGTTGCCTTTGTCTCAAGCAAGGATCAGATTGCAGACATCCTCACCAAACCCCTCTCTACAGCACGATTCTCTGATTTGCGATCAAGCCTTACCATTCTACCGCTTGGATCGAGGGGGGATATTGAGGTATCTGCCTCAGCACATGGTGTGCATGCCAATACCTCTGGCACATAGCCGCAACCAGCAGCTACGGATGCACCTATTGTGCACTCCTCTGGCATATAGCCGCAACCAGGAGCTACAGATGCACCTGCTGTGCACACTGCAGTATTGTAACCAATTCTGACAGAATATTCTACAAGAATAGTTGCTATCTTTTGATTGGTTATTGTACTCTATAAATACAAACTAAGTGTTTACAATTGTATAGACAGAAATATGACAATGAGAATGTAAGAATCATATATACAAAATACTTTCTATTGAGGCTTTTCATCAAACTCTTCTCGTGCTTAACAAGTATAACATACTCTATTTCTCTACTCCAAAGCAGAGCAACGCCACCCCAAGCATGTTGCACGTCTCCTCACGTACCACCATGCATCACCGAGAAGCACCACCGTTACATGCACCTTGCACCACCCCGAACCACCATACCCAACTTGGAGCCGTTGTGACCACCATCATAGCACCTTCACTCCTCTCGGTTACTCCCTGTCGGCAAGGTCTTCATGCTCTCTCCCTCTCTCTGAACTCCACCGCCTACCACAGTGGAGGCCGCCGTGATGTTTTCCCTGCTCTCCCTAGGTGAGTGTTGTTTTCCCTGTTATGCCATGATCTCTCTCTTTCTCTCTCCCCATAATCTCTCTCTCTCTCATCAGTTGGCTCTCTCTCAGTGCTCAGGCACTTACCTTGCCGTCAAAACCACTACATCGACCCAGCTTTGTCGCAACTTCCCTCGGTGAGTCTCCGTCGCACCTGGGTCTCTCTTTCGCTAGTGAACAATTTCATACTAAAGTCTCTTCTGGCATTTTATGTAAAGCTTGATCTACGGGGGAAGACTTGTTTTATTTTATGATATTACCTTTTTACCCTTTAAGTTACAAGCCAAACCATAAGGTGTTCTAAACTCATTTTTCGGTTGGGTTGATTTTTACAATGGGCTTCTTCTTTTTATATTCCACATTGGATTTGTGTGTTTAAATGCGACTGGCCAGGTTATAATTTATTAGAGAAACTTTATTTTTCCTATATAAAATATTTAAGGTTTTAATTTATAATATTAAAAGTTTTATAGTTAGATTTTAGTAGTAAATAATTCAGGATTTATTGTCGTAATCAGAGAAATTAAGTGATTATTGATGAAATTGGGAAGTGATGATTTTTTTTTAGGGATTAAGAATTTAGGTTTTTGAAGAATTAAAATAGATTATTTTAGCATCTTAGGCTTAAACATTAAACTACATGTTCGATTGAAATTTTACGAGAATTATGTGATTATTTTATAGATGATGATTAATATTTGTTCGGCATTGTTGAGGAAATTTTTGAAAGGCTAAGAAGTTCAGGTAAGTGGGATTCCTATACTAGTCTTTGCATAAAAAGAAAATGAAACGAGATTAATATTTTTAAAAATATGCATGTTTGTCTTGAAAAGAAATGTGAAACAACCTCAGTTATTTCTTTTGCATTTATTCATGAAATTTGTATAAAAATAAAGTACTTTTTGGCATGACAAACATAGACATGACCTAATTTTAACATTCTATTTCTAAACTATGAAAAAGATCGAATATGAGATCCAAAAGGTTTTTGTTTGATTAAATGAAAAAGTTTTGTTTATGTTATTCTTGAATTTGTGAAATGATCTAAAATAATTCAGTACTTTGTTTTGATATGATGTGACATTTGAAAAACCTTGGCATGAATTTCTAATTCTGTATCTGAATATGATCTGATTTCGATGATATTTTGTTCTGTTTCTGTTAAGGCCCTGTCACGAGTATAATGGTGGTTTATAATCCTACCATGGGGGTAAAACATGGTATATTGCCTAGGCACGGGTATAATGGTGGTTTATAACCCTATCATGGGGGTGAAATATGGTATACCGCCCAACCACAGGTATAATGGTGGTTTATAACCTTACCACGAGGGTTAAATATAGTATTTTTCTTGATGGTTAAATATAGTATTTTTAGATGATGTCTCAGTTTATGATATGTCGAAAGATTTTTGAATAAGAAAGTTTTCTGAAAGTTTCACTCTGATGTTTTGGTAACAAGTTTTGTTTATGCATTCTGAAAGTAAATATGTTGTTTATTCATTTTGAAAGTAAATCTTTTGTTCTGCATACCGAACTTTATAAATATTCATGTTTACATGCTAGTATAAGTTCTCTACTTATTGAGTTATTGATAACTCACCCATTATCTCTACAATATTTTTCAGATATTTTGATGGTTCAGCTAAAGATCAAAATTATGAGGCATTGGGGGAGATGATTTAAGTATAGTGGATTACGCATAGAAAGTTTTTATGAGTATTGGCGATTTTTATTAAGAAATTTTATTGTGTTATGATGACTTAGCATTTTGGAAAATTGGTTATATTGAGGAAATTAGTTTGACTCGAAACTTCTATACAATATTAGAAATTTGGAGTCTATAATTATATTGTTGAAATGTGAGTTTAAGTGACAGAAAGTAACTCTCTAGGATTGGGGCATTACAATAGGTAATGTGCAAACTCTTCTTTTGAAAAATGTGTTAAGATTTTGTGTTATGATTTTTTTTTCACTAGTTCATGGCCTACACATTCCAGGCCTTTAATTTTAGTGCCATGCATGCACCTTTCCCTTCTAAACTTAGCATTCTTTTTCTTAATTTTCTAATTTTCTCTTTCAACTTAAAAATAATGAAGCCTAGCTATGTATATAGCCATGCAAATATTGATGTCATTGCTAGCTATAAAAAAACATTTATATCGATGCATCCAGTCCATGAAAAAAAAGAACAACTAGGGGCGGCATGTCAATTTTGCATGAGTCTTAGGTTAGTATCAGAGAAAGTAACCAAACTGCATTGCTCATCATCTTTAATCTAAATTACTGGCATGCACGATCATCCCTGTTTTACCACCATTATTATAATCATTTTTAATAAACTACACTATATTTAGAACCCTACAATATAAACTACAATATATTCAGAACCCTACTGGCATGAATGCATGTCAATTTTGGTCTGGGCAGTTCGTGATAGGAAGGGTTAGCACACTACAATATACAAACTCCATTACAACAGCACACTACATTTCCATCATTCTCACTTATTCAGAACCCTAACAAATACTCAAAACAAAGACCATGTGTTAAGAGGTAAAGGATACAAATATATTTATATATTTATATATATATATATATATATATATACGGGATTTAATATATGCTTAGAGGAGTTTAATTCTAGCCGCATTTTGGTGAAATGGATTTATATATACAAACTCACTGACCACAAGTAACAGTGGCACACTAGAATTTTGATATGGGCAGTTCGTGAGAGGAATGGTTAGCACACTTAAATATACAAACGCCATTACAACAGCACACTACATTTCCATCATTCTCACGTATTCAAAACCCTAACAAATAATCAAAGCAAAGACCATGTGTTAAGAGGTAAAGGATACTAATTTAGATGTCTTTCCCACCCTGCATGTCACCAAGAGGAAATTCATAACTTTAGGAAATGTTCATGAGAAGTAATATATATTGCCAAATACGTAATGAAAACCAGTACTCAAACCACCCAAAGAAAAGAAACAATCACTGTAAAATAATTTTCCCAACAAAAAGTGCAGAAAAAACGCCCTTATTTGCTAAATTTTTCAAAATTCTTGTCATGGCTATTCTTGATCCTTCTAAATTCTTAGTTTCATTTTCTGGGTACTGCTTTTAATTCCTCCTTTTCCCCTACATTTCAATGGTGCTAAGTGGGAACCATGTGAACTTCTGCCAACTAAAACAGCACCTCCATCAATAGAATTTCCCAATACAAGTCTACAATTTCCCAATTTCTTTTCTTAATAAAAAATAAGGGTTAGGGTTGGGAAAGTTACCTAGGATGGCGCCGCTTGGTGGATAGCTAGATTGCGAATGGCGTTGGTGGATAGACAAATTGCAAACCTTCCTTGGCGCCGCACAGCTGCGTTAGGTTTAGGTTTGAGAGAGAGATCGGACATGGGAGAGAAACCAATTAAGAAACGAAGAGAAATGAAGAAAGATCGAGCAAGGAGAGAAATGAAGAAGATCGAGTATGGGAGGGAAACAGAGAAGAAGTTGCAGCGGTAGGAAGGAATCGCAGCACAGAGAGCAGAGAGTTCCTGGGAGAGAGAAAGAAGGCACAAATGTAAAACAGTGCGCTTTTGCATTGAAGACAAGTACAAATCCGTGAACTCAAAACGCACCGTTTTATTTACTCCAAAATAGTGCGTTTTGTTTCCACTTAGGAAGTCGTCCGCGGCCAAGCCTAAATCATGCCTGGGTTTAGAGTTTTCCTTTTGATGTAGTATATTTATATTGCTTTTATAGAAAATTAAATATGCTCAACTTCACTAATTTAATGTTACAGTAAATTTTGCAGTTATTTGCCGAGAAGGGTGTTTTTTATCTTGGGCAGTGCAGATTTCGTGTGTTTGAACTGCGAAAAGTTCGTTTTTGACAGGAAAATTGAGCACTTGTTTGGATGGTTTCGAGTGGTTCACCGTGAACGACAAATCCATGAGGACTTTGAGGGTCTTTGGCGTAGCAGCGAGGAAAGATAACGGGGAAATAAAGACTTTTCTAGCCACTGACAATTTATAGGTCTATAGGATCCTAACTGCAATTTCAAATTTCGTTTTGAGCAAGATGGATTACCCCCTTTTTTTCTAAAGAAAAGGGGACTGGATTTTGGGCATCTTCAAAAGTTCAGATGGAGAATTTGCTTTCATTTGACGGAACAAGGATCCTTTAATTCGGAGGAAAACTTCATAGAACTCATGAATTTCATTCATACGCTGGGTGGTGCAACAGCCCTGGTGCAGCCGATCAGATTTTCACCTCGTGGCTTGTCAGAGTTGGCAAAAGGTCTGGTTTGGTGAAGTTGCTAACAGATGAAAGAAGAAAATAAAATCACGAAGAAGACGATGAAGTGGGGATAAATCTTCTTCCAATTCTATTCAGTATATAAAACCAACTGTACAGTACATTATTTATAGGAAAGGAATATTTTGTACAAAATGAATATACTAAACTGCCCCCAAACAGCTATACACATTTCAGGATTTGTTGGGATTCGGCATACAGTGTTGGTGAGTGCTCTGTTTTGCTCCTAATGTGCAGTGGCCAAATCATCATTTGGTAATATGGCTTGTCATCGTCTGCGTCAATGCCTCATGGTGCATCGTTGAATGCTTTGAATTTCACAGGAAAGAACATCGGTGCATTTCCGGTGAACGAAAGTCATGGAAATTTCTACCCTATGGAGAATTCTTTCAATTCTGGAGATAAAATGATGTTTCAACAGATGGACACCCGGTACGGCTTCTCAATGGATTCCAACGACACAAATGACGTAGCAGCTGCACAAAATACCGGTTCTTTTCAACAAAATAATGTATTGAATATAGAAAATTATATTATTCCTAGGCCATTTAGTTGGTCAGTTGATGAGAAGATGCTCATGGCGTTGTCTCTGTTCAAAGAGTCATCCGGTTGGGGCATTTTGGCACAAGTTTGGGTTCCCATGATACTCGGTGATCATTACGTCTTAAGCACCAGTGAGCAATCCTATTTGCTTGATCAAATGCTTGCAGGGTATCGTGAAGTTTCAAGGTTGTTTACGTTTTCAGCAGAAAGGGGATCTGATTCTTTCCTTGGGCTTCCTGGTCGTGTGTTTATCTCCAAGGTTCCAGAATGGACTTCAAACGTCAGTTATTACAATAAGATTGAGTACCTAAGAGTCGATCATGCAGCTAATCATGAAGTCCGTGGATCTATTGCCTTGCCAGTTTTTCATTCTCCTGTGATGTCCTGCTGTGCTGTGTTGGAACTTGTCACTACCAAAGAGAAGCCCAATTTTGACAGAGATGGAAATTGTTTGCAATGCGCTCAGGGTTGACCTCCCTTTTCCATTTGTTGGGATTCCTTTATTTATTTATTTATTTCTAAAGATCTCCCTTTCTAAGTATCCTTGAGTTGAATACATATAAGGGAAAGTAAGCACCTAACCACTTTTAATTTGTGAGAATCAAGATACGCTTGTTCTTGATTTAAATTCTTTTCTGCTATGATATAAATTACACTACAAGAAATATGGCCTTTTCCAGTGATTTTATGATCGCCGGGAAAAAAATCGCTGCAAATAACCCTTATTTGCGGTGATTTTTGTATCGCCGCAGAAATACAGAGCAAAGTTAAAAAAACTGATGCCGAAATTACTGTTTATTTATTAGCGGCGACAATTTGATATTTTGCGGCGCGTTAGTGTCGCCGAAAATAATATTTGTTACTGTAGCGGTGTTTTCATTTCAACGAATTGTAAAATTGCCACAATAGCTAGTTTTGCAGCATATAAAAAGCGCTGCAATAACCTTTCAGAAAATTCACACATTTTGCAATGATTTTAATATCGTTGCGAAAGAAATTCCACAAATAGAGGGAATTTTCGGCGATTTCTTGATACAATTTA
This sequence comes from Cyclocarya paliurus, assembly GCA_029856935.1. Lineage (NCBI taxonomy): Eukaryota > Viridiplantae > Streptophyta > Magnoliopsida > Fagales > Juglandaceae > Cyclocarya > Cyclocarya paliurus. Next base: position 183,320 of record JARVXP010000159.1, read on the forward strand.
CGGCCAATATTGTCGCTGTAAGAGCATTTTGTGTAAAAGAAAAGCTATTAGCGGCGAAAACAAAGCGCCGGAATTGCTAAATTAAATTTAAACCCCCCGCCTTACGATTTCCCTCATTTCTTTTCCTCCCCCCCGCTTTACGATTTCCCCTCGTTTCTTTCCCTCCCCCGCTCTGCCTCCCCCACCCTCTTCTCCCTCAACCCACACCATCGCGCACAGCCCGTCGCCAGCAACCCCACCACGCCACCTCACCTCGACGGTCGCCCCCTCCTTCTCCCCCAGGCCCCGCCGGATCTCTTGCCTCCCCGAATCAGGTGCCTCACCCCTCTCTCTCTCGGATTTCTTTATATCGCCGCCGCTAGGGGTGCCGTTCGCCACCACCCACACATCGACGCCGTCGCCAGTTCTCCGTCGGATCCATCTTCTCGTCCACGCCTAGCCCAGTTCTCAGTCCGAGGCCCTCATTCTCTCCCTTGCTCTGTTCGCAGCCCACGGCCACCATGTCTCGCCAGCGCCACCGTGCTCCTTCCGAGCCACCACTCCACGCCAAGCAACCACCACAACAACCCCTGATATTGCCTTATGTTTTCACATTTATGGGTTCTTTTCATTCCTGTTCTATTTGCTTGATTTCTTGTTTTAGTTCCGTTTGGATTAGTTTTTGTGTTTATATCTGTGTGGTCTAGTTTGTTTATGGGTTTGTTTATATCTGTGTTTATAAACAAATCCATAAACAAACTAGCGAGGGGATCAGTCTTTGATCCTCTTCTTGTTGATATATAGCAGCATAATTCATCTACTTTAAAGCTCACTTGTTCATAATGTTAAAGTTACAGTTCATACTTTATCTACCCTATATACTACAAACATGTGCATGGATTTCAAATATGGCATGCTATTGGGGACATGAAAATCTGAAAAATGCTAACTTTATTTTACTTCTGACCTCAAAAGAAAAATTAATATATAGATGCTAATTGAAGATTTTACCAAAACCATAGTTTTACTTCTCACTTATATATTTACGATATTGTGAAGAAAGGCTCTCGAGTACTACTTCTTAGTTCTTAAAACTTCTTAGATGGGACATGTTCAATGAATTTTTAATGTTAATTATTTTAGAGAGGGGATCGAAGGGGATCAAGGCCAATAATTTGGATGTTAGCCATAGGGAGCTACTCACAATGTACTACATTTATTTGTGACATCTTAATTGCGAAGATTTGAAAACATGAAAATGCACAAGCTGTTAGTTGTCCAACTTGTGAAGAAAAAGTTTGCTTTCAAGCTTAGCATTCCAATTTCTAGCCTCTAATCAGCCCCTTTTCTTTCCCTTTCCTATGTAAATTCAATTTAGTTACATTTATCATTTTGTGACATGCTAGAGTACTGAAAAATCGAGACATACATAATAAACTTCTTGTCAAAATCAGTTTTCATCTAGCCATTTGTAAATAACTGACTGAAGTGTAAATACTAGGTAAAGTTAGTTTTGGTTTTACCCGTGTTCCCTTAAATGAACTTATTATTGAGACTTCCAAGTGACTCATGGGCCTTATCTTGATTCTAAACTAAGATTACATAGCTATTGTGTGAAGTGTAAAATGTAGTTGAGTTTACAATTATTATGCAGGTAGCTAGCCAGATGTGAAATTAAGAACACATGATCATATCATTTTCTGTTTATAATGCCAGCAGACCAAAATTTTCCCTTCTCGTGTAATTTCCAGCTTTTCTCACTTAATTGTTTGCAGTGGTTTGAAGTTCTTGATGGGCTGTTGGGGAAACACTGGAGGAATCTAGGCCTATTTTTCAACTGCACTTTTCTTCTTGATATGAAGAGATCTCTTCATCTCCAGCCATTACAACCACTGTATTTCGACTTTTGGAAGTTTGCTAAGCCCCAATCTCAATTGGTAACTGCTTCCTTTCACTCCCACAGTCAAGTATTTGTGCAAACCGAAAGTACAACAAAAAATGCTCTCTTTTATGAAATTTGTGTCTGCCGGTTATGTTTAATCATATGAACCTTAGGTTAGAGTTGAGAAAGCTGTCACAAGTTCTAACAATTTTCTGGTTTGCTCCATGTGCTACAACACTTATTTTCCTTCATTTTCAGTTTATATCTTCTTTACTCTATAAGGCTGGAACCTCGGTTTAAATTTCATTTGGAAGAAGATATATTTCAGGTTAGTATGAGACTCCATTTTCCATCTATTAGTTCTCATACAGCAGCCAAAAGACAATAACAACACACTTGTTTCAAGTTCTGAATTTTTCTGTACTGTTTCTGTCATGGTGTCTTCCAACTCCATTTAATCTTACATTTTTCATCTAATACTAGTTTCTTTGAGTGTATAATCAAGTGGAAGTAAGGTAGAAACAAGTATAATCAGAGCAACTTACTATTGAAGAGGTGAGATGATTTTCTGCCCTGTTTTGTTCCAAGCTGTACAGTTCTATAAAAAAATCTGCTATAGTTTTAACTATACTTCTTCCTCTATTTGAATCAATTTTTTAATTATGTTTAGGCTTCCATTTTTATGTGTTAAACCAGTTGAGATCAGTATGTATTTTTAACCTTCTCCTCAAGCTAATAACCTAAAGCAAACAATCAAGAATTTCACCTAAGCTAGTAAGTTTTGTCTTTAAATTTTCTGGTTTACCAAGACATGCATCAGTTAGCTCCTTGCTGTTTTTATGCGATGTCTACACATAAATCATGCTTCTTTCCAATTTCTCTTCAACACTAGTTCCTTTGCTTATGTAGTTGGGATTATGGTTGAAGGAGGGAGATTTTGAAACAAGTATATAAATAAATTATTGGTTGTACAAGTTTGTGCATAAATTTTCTGCTATACAATCTGTTTCCAAATCAGCCCATTTTCATTTCCATTTTCAACTTCATTATCTACCCAACTAAAGTTACTTATTTGTGTGATAAACTACAGAAAAAAGAGGGCAAAACCAGCCATCAAGTAAGCCCTAGCTTCCCACACTTCTTGGTTCCAACAAGGTTACTAAAAGCTATCCAAAATCTATTTTGGTGAAATTTCTAGATTTTGACTCTTTGTTTCCTTCAATTCCTAGCAATTTTATATCATCTATACATTCTTAATCCATGGTTATGACCCATCTTTAATGTAGAAAACTCAATAGACCGTTATTGGGCAACAAGTATGTTATTAAACATGTTTATGAATTTCTTTATAATGCTTGGAATGTGGAGTTTAAATGGCTTGACTTAGTGCCAAGTATGGAAGTATAACATGAAATTATTATACCTTGAAGAAATGAATGGAGATGAGGGAATAAAGTTGTATTGGCTTGGTTTCTTGGTGGGTTTTTTTAGTACCTAAGGAAGTTGAAAGGATAGAGATTTCTTTATGTAATATTTGTTAACTTTTGCAGGATTGGATATTGCAGGCATTGCTTTCCTGATATAGCCGCAAGATCTGTGGATATATATGTCCATTAATAAGACACCTTTTAGTTTGGAGAAGCTGCAATATATGTCCTCTTTGTTGGTTATTTCTCTGGCTGCAGAAACTGTTGCCATTGGCTTGTTTTGTTATATGTTTCTTATCAAACTTTTTAAATCTCAAGTGAAAGGCTTCTTTATGATGAAACATTGTTCCTGAATGAGCATCATAAAAGAAAGTTGCAGGATGAATTTGGTAAGGACAAGTAGCAATTGATTTTTTTATCTTCCTCTGTTCAGCTCAAATATACTTAAGCGTATGAACTTTTTGTTTGTTGATTTTTTTATCTCTCTCTCTCTCTCTCTCTCTCTCTCTCTCTCTCTCTCTCTCTCTCTCTCTCTCTCTATCTATCTATCTATATATCCATCTATCTATCTATTTTTCTTTCGTAAATATATGAAGCATTTCAAAGCATTTGACAGTGAATTCCCTGTCATGGGCTAGTCTAATCTCCTACCAAGTATTATAGTAGATAGGATGCCACTGTAATCACTTTTGATATAGTACTAACCTTGGTCAGCTGCTACTTCCATGTTTATTCATAAAAAAAAGGCTTAATGCTTTTTGTGAACTTTGCATAGCGAATTAATTACATCGTGGAAGGATTAAGTCATGAGTCCAGATAAGGGTGAGATAATTAATTAGCCATAGCAGAAAACCTGATATTTCTGCTAATCCTTGAATAGTGAGGTTGAGATTCTTTTGGAACTCGCTTCTTCCATACAGACCTATAGATTAATGATTGTATTCCACTAGACATATTGAATTAATAAATATAGTAGAAAACAAATGTTTTCTACTATATTTATAAATATAAATTTTATATTTCCAAGGCTATGGTATTTTTTTATGCAATAGACTTCTTTTCTAAGCTGGGTACTTGATGTAAGCTATGCAGTTCATAGATTCCTGTATGAACTCCCTATTTCTCTTTTTGTAAACTTGTATCATTTTTAATGTATGCCATGCTCTAATCTCTTGCAGACTATAGTAGTACAAATTTGTTGAGATGAAAATCATAGATTGGAATGCTTGAGAAGAAAGAAACACGGTAGAGGTGAGTCATTCGATTCAACCCACATATTTAACCGTAACTCCTTGCCATGGCCCTTACTATTTACTCAATTGTCTATTAAACGAATTTTTAATTGAGAAATGAGAATATTAATGAAGCACCTTCACTGAATAAGCATCTTTGGTTTATCTAGGAATAAGAACCTTCACTTGGTGTGATGATTGTGAGCACCCTTTCACTTTTATAGTTTTTAATTCTCCCTTTCACTCGCTTTCTTGTTTGGGTGTTTTTTTTATACAAATATAATAGTTTGCACATGTATTGAGTGGAGCTAGATAATATGAAAAAAGAAAAGGCCATAGATCGAATTTATAGGTAATGTGTATTATATTTTTTATTTACTCTGTTTTGTGCTTTTTTCTTTTAATTTTCTGAAACATCATTTCCGGCGAGTAAATTTCGCCCGAAATAATTTTCGTGGAGTAAACTTATTTGCGGCGATATTATAGCCGCAAAATTCTTTTTGCAGCGAAAACTACCCCGCTGCAAATAACCAATTGCGACCATAATTCAAAATCGCTGGGAATATACATTTCCAGCAATTTTATAATCGTTGCAATTGAGTTTTCAGTTTTAAATATGCAATTCCGGAGATCTTAAATCGCTGAGAATATATCAAAAGCAGCGATTCCAGAATCGCTGGGAATAGAGTTTTCCAAACAGATTGGTCACTTGCAGCGATGTGCACCTAACGCCGGAAAGGTTTATTTGCGGCGATTTTAATACTTTTAGCGACGGTAAAAAATCGCCGGAAATAAACCTTTTCGGCGATTTAATAGGCAAACCGTGCGTGTATTTGCAGCGTTTTATTTGGAATTTCCGGCGAAAAAAAATCGCCGGAAAAGATAACTTTTCCTGGCGATTATTGTCTTGCGTTGGGGTAGATCAGAAGAAGAGCAATAATACCGGCAAATATGCAGCGATTTATAAATCGCTGGAAAATATCAATGGCAGCGATTTAAGGACTTTTCCCAGCGAAAATAATCGCTGGGAAAGGAAAAACCATATAGTATTTTCTGCAAGTGCAAGGGCTTCTAACTCGAGGAGCTTTTGGGGGCCATTGAAGGGGCAAAGCGAGACAACAATAGAGAAGAAGGCTGGAAACTTAGAGGTTGATGTGGAGAAGGGGAGCGGCAGAAGAGAGCGATGGAGAAAAGGCAAGAGAAGGCGACGAAGAGCGAATGGAGAAAAAGTTGCAGAAGAGGAAAGCTTGAAAGGAAGCACACAAAAGGAAAAGGGAGAGAGGAAGAAGACGAAGGAGAGGGAGAGAGAACAAAATGGTGAAACTGGAGGGAGGAACAGCCTTTAGGCCTGCTTGCAAACCAAGGCATCGTTTACAATACGGGTAGGTGGCCTCGAGAAGAGCGAACGGTGCAGGGCTACACAAACGTGGGAAGCCATGGCAGGCACGTGAGAGCCACGGGCCAATGAACGGCCCAAGAGGCAGCCAAACGTGTTCTGTCAGACCCTACCATCGAGAAGCTGAAGAAACTGCAAAAATCGAGGCAACTCATGCATTGAATGACATGGGTAGGTTGCCTCGAGAAGCCTAACCGGCGCTAGACTACGTAGACGTGGGAAATCATGTCAGGTGCGTAGAGAGCACGGGCCAATGTAAGGCTCGAGACGTGGGGAGACTCGCCAACCATCAGAGACGTGGGAACTGATGCCCCCATTGAATGACGAGCATAGGTGACCTCAAGAAGTTCGATCGGCGAATGGCTGTGTAGGCATGGGAATCCACGTCAGGCATGTGTGGAGCGTGGGCCAATGCACGGCCAGGGACTAGGAAGACACCTCCCAAATTCAATGGTCAGGAAGTTGAAAAGACAACAGAAGTCTAAATGCCCTCACGCATTCATGACAGGAAAGACAAGGATGATTTAAATTTCCACCACACATGTGTGCTAGGAATTTGAGGGGTCCTGTGGGGAGTAATCCCTAGGGCCGGGCCTGGGAGTAGGCCCGATCCACAAGATCCGAGGTTAAGGCCTGGGCTGGGCCAAGTCGGCGTAAGAGGCCCAAGAAGAGGAGCAATTGGGCAAAGCACGCTAACAAAAGAACTGAAGGCATGACAGTCTAACACCACTATTGGCCGACATTCAGGGACATCCCATGTCCCTGAACCTTGGCGTCCAGACAAGACAGAGGGATGGGTGTGCCTGACCTGTACGCTACGTTAATGGGACGAATGAGGGCACGCCATGACAGGGAGCATACAGGGGCTCACACGCCACGACATGCCTCCAAGAGTGTCAATAACAGCCGCAATCAGGCTTGACAAGTCTGAAGCAAGGCAAGGAAGTAGCAAGGACACCCAACCCTCGTACGGGATTGTACACCCACTACCTTCACCCCAGGGACCAACCCAACCAGGTACAAATACCCTCTCCCTCAGCCAAGGAAGGGGTTCACATTCTTTTATACTTCAACTCTCATTCTTCTTGACTGAATATTTTTCTCTTTCTCACATTTCCAACCACTAACTTAAGCATCAAAGGTACTATGGCCCTCGAGTCCCCTATTCTCTATCTCAACAAGAACTAGGTCTCGAGCTCTACAGCATGGAGTTGCCTAGGCCGCGAAACACGACATCAACAACCCTAATTGTATATTTACCATATGGCAGTTTGAGACGTTTATAAAGCATAATTTTTTCAAATATCATCACATAATAATTAATTTTACTTTTATGAGAATTTTTTTTGGTTGTTGAGAAATTTGTATATATGAAAGGTTAATTTAAATATTTAACCTTTATTTTCGTCTCTAGCTTGTGATTACATTAAAGATGAGAAGATATAACTATATTAATATAATTATATTCTCCTTACATAATCCTCCCGTTGTTGAAACTAATTAATAAAGTTGTATTTTTATTTTTATGGAATTAAAAGAAAACACACTGGTTTCTCCTTTCTTAAATACGATTGTTTTAACAATTAAGAAAACATGACCAACTAAAAAAAAATATATTCATTATTTATTTTTTCATCATCCTGTGACATTAAATGATAGGTTTATAAGTAAAATATAATAAATAATCTCCAAACATTTAATGCTATATCATGCAATGATAAGAAGATAATAAAAATTAAAATGATGTGGATCATTGCTCACCAAGTAATAATTTCGGCAGCCTCAACTTGTCCTAAGCGCATAGGAGGACACGTGTCCCTCTTCCACATACCTCGACCTCGTGACATCACCTTTCTTTCTAGAAGTTGGGAAATGGAGAATAGTCTTTTACTATCGCCCAGAAAATGAAATGGCACATGAAACTTCAAACAGAACAAGACCAAAAGCCAGTAAAAGAGTTAGAAAGAGTGGATAAATAATATATATATATATATATATAATTTATATTAGGTACAATTTTAAGTTATGTAAGGTTTACTTATTTTGAAAAAAGTTGATAAATTTGAAATTCATATAAAAAAAATATATACTTTTTAATGGTGACTCCTATATGTTTTTAAAGGAAGAACACAAAATTTACATATTCTACTATTGTATCTACGAAGGAAATTGGAAGGGATGTTTAGGTCCCTTAGCAATAAGCCCACGACTAGAGAACAAATTCAGCCTACGGGCTTAAGATTGTGAGACTCACAACTCAAGAGCCCATGCGGCGAATCGTGTGATATGATAACGCCGATAAATCAGGGTGGTTATCTCCTCTACTTATTAAGGGATTATTCAAGAAAAATCATTGGATTTAATGGCTATCTACATCCTCTATAAATAACATCTGAAAGTAACAGATAATGCATTATTACTTATTAATTATATTGAGATTACATCTCTCTAATTTAGGTATCGGTCAACCCCAAAAGTGAGCGAAATAGTTTTTATGGTTGATGTTCTTGAATAGGGTCGACAGAAGAGGCCTATCTGTATACAAAGAACATGCCTATCCAAACGATGTTGCCTTCATGCGAGGTTTATAAAAAAAGTTGAAATTAGGAAAAAATTATTTAGACCCAACCCAGCACATGGGAGACCGGACACTAAGATTATATCAAAGATATGTTATAGAGAAATTGTTGTCAGGGATTGGAATCACTTTAGTGACTTTAGGTAACCCATATTATTTACTCATACTCCTAATGTAATAATATCCATTGATTACAGGAAGATGGTGAACGAAGATCAAACATTATTTGAGAAAAAGATGCACTTGTCCTTTATAATGATTTTAATGAACTCTGATTGAAACGTTAACTAATCATTTTAGAATAAAGTCAATTAATAGGGTGAAACTTGAGATGTGTCCCCTGTGATGAAATGGCCTGAAGATACAGTAAGGGTCCAAACCTATAGGCTGTATAAGCAAATCTTTTGGGTAGACCTGATCTTGAACAAATCCTTTCTTTTTTATTATTTGCTTTCTGCATTATACCTTATTTATCATTACAAAAAGTATGGCTTCACGAAAAGAAAATTAAAAGAACACAAAGATGGCTGAATGCGTTCGGAAGTATAAATTACTATAACCTGGGAATAGAATCTATCCGATTGGATTGGAATTTGGAGACTAGGACTCGTACATTGAGAAAATAGCATCCTAAGGCGAGAAGAAAGGAAATGATGAAGAACTAAGAGTACTCCTGGATCGGCATGAACAATGTGCAAGGAAGGAATAGAATTGGTGTTGGATTTCAGTTATCCTATATAATCCAGTATCGCGATCTAACCCCAACTCCAAGGTCCAAACAGTTAGTTGCAGCTAGATAATAGAACCATGTAATCGAAGCTAGGACCCTGTATATCTAGTAAGCTCAACAGCAGCATCAGATGCATACAAGGAAATCCGACAACATTATTGAACTTCACGGAAATGTTAATTGATCAATTTAACCATGTGAGAATTTTCTCACCAAAATAAGTACTAGAGAGTACTCTAAAATATTCCATAACTGAATTTCTACTATTCCTCATTAGTAGAACAGTTTAAATATATTTTTAGAAGCAGTTTTCAAGTCCCAGTGAAATTCTGCTGATGCCTAGAACTTATCTTCTCAGCTGTATCAGTTCCTCATTCAAACTCTTCTCCGGATAAAATCAAACTCTTGGAATTCGACTTCTACTATTTTAACTTATCGAAGACACTTCCTAACAACCTCTAAATAAAATTAAAACACATTCTAGATGAAGTTTCAGTTCCGTTGCCATCGTTCCAGGTCTCTGACGTTTTCAAGGTCGCTTTGTGCATCCCGTAATAAGGGTTCAGGTCGTTCTGTTGCCCAATTCCAGTGCAAAGTTGGGTTGAGTTTCCTGAGGCTCAACCCAAGAGAAAAGCTCTTGGGGGATTTGTACTTGGGCTGCCACACTTGTAGTGCAATCATCAATGTACGAGTCGCTCTGGTTCCCAATTCCAATATCAAATCTGGGTCGAGTTGGCTGAGGCACAGTCCCGGTGGAATTATTGTAGGCATGAGGGAAATCGTGAAGTAAAGCCTCTTGGGAGATTTGTGCTTGGGATGTTGAAGAACGAAGCTGGGTACATGGAGTGTTATAAGGGTAGCCGTGCTGGTGCCCAATTCCAGTCCCAAAGCTGGGTTGAGTTTCCTGAGGCGCAGTCCCGGTGGGATTACTGTTGTTCATTGTGAGCTGCTGAGAGAAAGACACTTGGGGAATTTGTTCTTGGACTGCCACACTTGCAGTGCAATCATCAAAGCACAAGTTGCTCAGGTACCTATTTTCAGTATCAAGGTTGGGTTGAGTTGGCTGAGGCACGGTCCCGGTGGAATTAATGCAGAAACGAGGGAGCTGCTGAGAGGGAGGCTCTTGGGAGATTGGTCCTTGGGATGTCGAAGGACGAAGGGAAAATTCAATGTCACAAGGGTGCAGGTCGTGCTGGAGTCCATTGGGATCCATGAGATCCATGTTGGTAGGAGAGAAATCCAGTCTCTGCATACATACATGGAAATAATTAAGTATAATGATCAATATTGTCAACCTCCTTTCATAATTAAACAAATTAATAAAGATATATACTTAAACAAATTAATTAAGGAAAAGATGACATACGGCGATTATAGGATCATGATATGTAGGCTCTCCATTGAGAGTGTCACTAGAAGTGTGTTCGTCTTCCTTAGTAGGTGTCCTGAAAATTGATGATATAATGAAAAACATGTAGATGCAGTCAAGGGGCGGGGGCAAATAAGATCAGGATATTGTTATTAAAATTCTCAGAGTTAAATGAAAATCATATGACTTACTTATTCGTAGACATGTCCAACCAGTCCTTTCCACATATAAAAGCCTCTATGATATCACTTTGGAGGTCTTTAAAGGCTGGATCAATGATTTTCGTCATATCTCCAATTCTGAAATTAGAATCCGTTGACATTGGTATTCTCAAGATGTCAAGTGCCATCTTCCTGAGAGTCGGAAATTCTTGACTTTTGGAACGCCACCAATCCAAGATGTCAAACTCATCATTTACATCATCAATGCAAGGATCTGCTAAATATTGCTCGAGTTCTTTTCTTGAGGCAACTTTGTTACGTCCATGGCATTTTTTATTCCTCCAAGACCAATTTAGCTCATCGTAATGGCTAACATCACCATATGAGGTGAAGCTATTACCATTATTAGTAGCGACAGAAGAGGATAATTCCTGCTTGCCAAATTCCTTTTCATAGTAGTCAAAAATATCATTTAAAGCATTCATAATACGTTCCAAGTATTTCTGACCTTCCATACCATAGCACTTCGTGAATGCGTATCTCGCGTATTCACATTTTTCCCTTGGGTCAAGAATGCTTGCAATTGCCAAAACCATACCACACTCCTCAAAATAATTTTCAAATGTTATTTTCATTTGAGTCGCCATTTTGAAAATATTTTTGTATTTACATTTTTGCAATTCAAGTAGTTTGAAGCGAATGCCACAAATTCGAGAAAAGTACATATTTGCAGTAAGACATTTGCATCTTAAAAAATGACATGAATCATGATGTAGCAGTTTCAAAAAATTGAATACGACCATCGCCGCATCCCATTCATCCATAGATGGGGCCACCAAGTCACGATCCTTTGTTTTCAGAAGAGAAATTTGAGTTTTCAATTTTAGGGCTTGATCAAGCATGCGTAAAGCGGAATCCCATTTTAAAGAAACACTATTGTACTTGCCTTGAAAATAGTGTTGCTCTAGAATCCAATCAAAATTCAATTCCAAATGTAGTTGTCCTTTGTTACTATATCTTGTAGCATTCCATATCTTACCAAGTATCACCTCCACCTCTTTCCATCCATCCTGAAAAAGAAGGTTTAAAAATTCTGTAGTGCAAAGGATGCGGAAGAAATATCGGCATAAAGGCAGCTGGCAATCTCGATTGTGAAGCCTGAATTTTGGAACCATTTTATCATTTGGGAGAGAACTTCTTAAAGTAATAGAGTACAATTTCTTGTCAATGTTCCACTCCTGGAGCAAACTTGTTACTCTTCCAAAGAAAGTTTCCTTTGCAATATCATCGTATTGATCTAATTTTTTCAATGCAAGAATCTTTTTCTTCAATATCATATCATTTTCAAGAAATTGTAGAGTGAAACAACAATACACATTCTTCTTACGATGGCATGTCCGAAACTGAATTATTAAATTGAAATGACAAGAAAGCGTACCAAGATACTCATAGAGTTTCTTCTTCTCTTCTTCGTAGACACGAAGAATGCCATCCTTTAAAGCGTCTCGGGGCCAAAATTTGAAACTAGGCTGAAAATTCTCCACGAAAATTTGAAACAAGTGTTCAACCATACACAATGGATATCCAAGATTAATTATATTTCTTGCCACATCCAAGCGACTCCTTTCATCATCGAATACAAAATCCCCACCAACACCGGCTGTTTCAAGACAAGTACTCATCATTTTTTTGTGTGTTTCTCCATCTTTCAAACTTGGACAGCTTTCTCTTTTTGGACACCTTAATAAGTGATTGTTCAGGTGTGTGGTCCCTTTTTTGCTGGACCCATCAAATTCCCTACTACAATATTTACACACGGCCACCTTTTCATTCCTGTCATTTATACGCTCTTCGAAATGGTTCCAGGCCGTAGATTTTCTTCTTTTAGAAGATGAGGGTGCTGCATAAGTTTCCTCAGGTCTCTCATCGTGCATTTGTGAGCTAGTAAATGAAGGTGCTGAGACCCCTAAAGTTTCCATTTTGAGTACCGATCGACTTCCTATTAACAAATACACAAGTAATGGAAAATGACCTACATCATACATTTTGCAGTATAGTACCATATACTACCATAACCGAGTATAAATGGTTAGTCATGCAATTCTTAGAATAAAATGATAAATATAGGGGCAGGCCCACATTCGGGCTAGCTTGGAGGATGATCATGCCCCTAAAATAAAACTACAATACATTATTTTATTATATTAATTAACTACAATACTACCAAAAAAAACTTACAACTTGAATTTTGTGCTCGAAAGTTCGCTAGGTCTGAGATAATTATATAGATATGATCACTTGTGTATAAAATATATTTAATTAATAACTTAATATGAAATCAACTTTAACATTTTAAGCATAATGAATAAATCATTCGGTGCGTGATCATACAAATGTGAGTCAAGTTCGGAATAGGTTTTTCATCCAAGCTGAGTTAATGAAGGAAGCACTTCGGGTGACTAAGCATACGTTTCATGCTTGTTTGAGTAATAGAAATGAGATTCCCAAATATCATGCTAAGAATAGCCAGGATTTTCAGAAGAATATGCCATTCGTTTGTTTGGGGGGGGGGGGGGGGGGAATCATACTGGTTGCCTAGCTCAAAGATTGAAATACAAAATCGAAAAGGTACGCCAAAATATTTGAACAAACTACTAGGTTGTGTTTGGAAGATAAACTTATCTCAAATTAATTGTTGATGGAATTCACTATTTTTTCAATTTTTTATAAAAAAAATTATACTTATCTCAACCTACTTCGTACATTTCAACTTAAAAAATTAAGTTCATAAAAAAAAAAGAATTAAACACATCTCAATAGAACTCATAAAAAACTATTATTTACAACTCAACTCATCTCAATATCCAAACGTAACTTTATCAAATTGCACAAATACATACCTGAAACTCACGCAAGAAGAAAGCCTAAGAACTAAGAAGATGACTTGAAGAGTTTGCTCAGATCTCTGTAATTAATAGAAAGAGAATATATAGGCAGCTAGCTAGCTGATCTGCCTCTGCTTCTGCTTCTTCTTCTGCTTCTGCTTCTGCTTGGGAATAAGATGAGCAACTTATATATATTGTCTGAAGAGTTTGCTCAGATCTTAGTTGGCGACGTGGAGCTTGGGCCTCGTGGAGCTGTTCGGGCTGTAAACACGACATCAATACGATTCTTAATATAATACTACCAAAAAAGAAAGAACTTATAACTTGAATTTTGTACTCAAAAGTTCTCTAGCTCTGAGATAATCGTATAGATATGACCACTTGTGCATAAGTATATTTTACAACTTAAGATGAAATTAACCTTAACATTATAAGCATAATGAATATATAATTATTGAAAAAATAAAAAATAAAAAGAAATTCATGCTGGTTGCCTAGCTCGAAGATTGAAATACAGAACCGGAAACGTACGCCAAAATATTTGAACAAACAAACATACCTGAAACCCACGTACGGCAAGAAGATAGCCTGAACTAAGAAGATGACTTGGAGAGTTTGCTCAGGTCTCTGTACTTGATAGAAAGGGAAATATATGCAGCTAGCTAGCTGATCTGCCTCTGCTTCTGCTTCGTCTGGGGAACAAGATGAGCAACTTATATAGATATATATATATATATATATATATATATATATATATATATATATATATATATATATATATTGCAGGCAAGAACGTAATAGATATTATTGAAAAAATAAAAAGAAATTCATGCTGGTTGCCTAGCTCGAAGATTGAAATACAGAACCGGAAACTTTCGCCAAAATATTTGAACAAACAAACTAATAGATCAAATTACACAAATACATACCTGAGACCCACGTATGGCAAGACGAAAGCCTAAAGAAGATGACTTCAAGAGTTTGCTCAGGTCTCTGTAATTGGAAAATATAGGCACGCACGAGGGTTATTTATAGCCATTCATGTATGACTTTGACTTTTTAGCCCTATCCGGAGACTTTTCCCCCACTACCGCGTGCGTGGGACTAATTTCTTGCGAAATTTCTAGCTAGTTTCCCGGTTCTGGTATACATACGTTAATGAAAAAAAATAATCTGAATGCGGATCGGATATCCGACAACTCTGTGTACAGTAACCTATCGGATGTTGACTATCATAGTATTACTTGACCAAAAGGTACAGACCGAAAATCAAACCACCGATCCGACGATGGTTTAATTAAACTTATCGGACTCCGAAAGGGCCTTCCAAACCAACACGTATTCGAAATGATATATACTTTTATTTGTTACGAAATAAAATACTATGAAACCCAAAAAAATAAGACACCCTGTTTCGCTTGGCATAGAAACATGAATATGTCTTCCATTAACTCCAATTCTGCAACATTAAAACAATATTTTGTATCTTAAATTATTATCAAATCATTTTATAATATCAAATTAACAATTTTTTTTATTATTATTATGAAATCGTGTGATTTAATTTGTGAAAATATTATTAAAAAAATTTTAATCGACAATTTTAATTTTCATAATAAGGAAAATATTTATCTCACCCATTTTAATGTAATTTTCTTATCAATAAGGACTTATATTTTATATTCAATCACAATTAAAAATAAGAAGGATATAACCACAAAGTTCTACTCCTCTTCTCCATTATAATTTCTACTTTATTTTAATTGCTTTCAATTTCTGTATACACCTCTCTTTTTTTTGTTATTCTGTATACACCTTGTCAAATTAAATATAGAGTCATTCTAGATTATATATAATGGAAATCTTCGACAAAAGTGAATATATTTACAATCAGATGGCACTTGTTATGGGAGATCCCATGCAAAAACTACGAATTTTAGGACAGAAAGAATACTATATATGTTTCTTACGGGATGGTGCATAATATATTGGCTGCAGAGTGGGAAGAGGAAAATGCTTATTTATAAACCAAAAAATAAAAAAATAAAAGGGGAAAATAAGAGATTTTGACTTGTAAGCGTGTCATAGACGGGGAGGGAGAGACAAGTATCCGATTTCTATGCTTGCATCTAACAAAGTGAGACTTTCGAGTTCATTTTTGCCTTTTTTTTTTGTCGGTATTGATCAATGACCCGATGCAATATCCGACGAGATTTTTTGCACTGTTTATATGGGGTTTCTCAAACTTGTAGCATGTCTGCTTCCTTACAAGGCATCCACGTCTTTGTTTCCTCGTTTATAAATGAAGATGCCAAGGATGTTCTTTGCATGAGTTTGTCATATTCCTAACAAAGCAAACCCAGATCAACATGATGAACATTAATGCCCAGCGTTCCAAAGAAGTCTTTTTCGCTTTCTTAGCGTCAATATCCGAACTGATCTTGCCTAAACCATTAGATCCACCTGCAGCAACACACAACCTAGAGTGGCAGAACATAATCATGTCGTTTTGCTTCGCATCAGCCATTGCAATAGCACTCCAATCCCAGCAAACTCACTCGAAATTTCCTCCATCTTTTTATCTGCTTTGTTTCGCTATGTTACTCATTTTCTCTGCCCTCTTTGTTGCCAAATTTATTAGCTCAAAGTTTCCCACCGCAGCTCGAGCACTGGAGTTACTTGCAGTCTTCGTCGCCGCCGCTGCATTCTTCCTTGCCATTGCCATTCCCCTACCACTGCCCCTCAAGTTCGCCACTTGGGCTATCTGTGCAGTCTCATTGCTCACTATTATCATCTGCAATATCTTGTAAGTGTGTTTGTATATACAATTATATATGTCTTGTTGTTGTACGAATATCAAATGAAATGCTTGTATGATCATCTGAGAGAGAGAGAAAGCAGTTATGATGGTTGAAATCTGTTGTAGTCATAGTGTTTGTTTTAGGTAATTATGTGAGCCAGACATGTTGAAGTACCGATGGAGTATTTCGGTTATATATATATATATATATAACGGCATTATCTGTTATTAATGTTTCCAACAATATCCATGTGTAAATAATATTATTGCTACTTTAAGAAATCTCTCTCTCTCTCTCTCTCTCTCACTCTGTGTGTGATAATGATGCACGATTTCCAGAAGCTTTACTCACAACGAACTTCTTGTGGTATATCGTATATGTTCGGAAATGAAAAAACAAAAACAGTACTGCAAGTGTTAGTGTCGGAAAGGAAAAAAAAAAAGACCATTTTATGGGAACTGCTCATAAGAGAAAGTAAAAAGGCTTCCGATTATTATGTTCCAGATCAGAAAGAATTCCTCACGAAGCTTCTCGGTATTGGGATTTCGTTGACTAATTTCCAATAATTTTGAAGCTCATTCATGTTTGGTTGTTGAAATCAGTTAAATTTATCTCAAACCAACCATTAATAAGATTCACTACAATTTCAATTTTTCATAAAAATATTAAACTCATCTGTATATATTTCATATATTCAAACATATATCTTAATTTATTTACATTTAAATACATCTTAATAGATCTATAAAATATTACTATTTACAGATCAATTCAAATTATCTGAAATAATAGGTGAAAAATTAGTATTAATTTAGTATAACATGCGGTAGATTCAGCGGAACTATGTTGTAGAAATAGAATTTGCTTCATTGACATTACAAAATATTATTTTATAAAATTCAAACAACCAATCTTGAAACTATACGAGGTTAAAAAAAAAAAAAGGTTATCGAATATTTTGATAATTTTCATAAGCAAAATAATAATCGGCAACTACTTTTCTAAGATCATCCTAAACAAATTAATTCGGATGATCAAAGTCTAATCTCTTTAAGAGTAAAACTGTCAGTCTAAACATCAAAATAACAAATCTTGGTCGAACAATAATATTAAGCCTTGATCGAGCAAATTGTTTTTTTTTTTTCTTAAATCTTACTTGAGCTCATGTCAACTGAACTCTCATATCTGGCTCATTTTCTTTCTTTGACTAAATTTTAAGAGCCCCTTTGGATATTAATAATATATCAAAATATCTATAAATAATAGGGAAGTAGTTCGTTAATAGTAATAAAATAACATAAAAATAATAGTAATGTAATAATAAATTGTTAGAAAAACTAGATCAGAATGCACAGCAGAAGCGATATTACCTAGTCAAAAATATCTCGGATCTAGTGCGATTGTTCCATAAATTCTCCAGTATCGTTGTTCGTCCACGATCTTCACATCGATGGTAGAGTGTACTACGTGGTAATACCATAACAACACTCACACATTCCACAACTTAGATGTTGTGACTAGAGAGAACCATTTGAGAGAGAGAACTTGTTTTTCCAAGTGTGTAATCCAAAGAGGAGGAGGGACTATGTAAATAGCCCTTCTAAACATAACCCCTAGCTGGCGCTTAATGGCCAGCCATCAAACCTTATGAAGTGGTTTAAGAACCACTTCATAACCTCCAAGAGAAGGTGAAGGGGTGCCCACTATGGGTGCCCCTTTCTTACATCTCCCACTCACACATAGTGGGCAAGACCTCAGGTCTGCATATCTCAATATGTTCTCAATCTTGTTCATACTGGTAAATAGGCCGTGCGACCATTGAGCAATGTTGTAAAAGAAAACCAAATCTCTCCGAGAGAAGACCAGTATAGCAACATCCTTAAAAGTGTCTCGTTATGTCCCGGCTTATTTGGTCACATCAGACTAAGCATCCCTAATCCCTCACGAGTCCAAATGACTCAAAGTAATACTCAATCTTCAAAAAAAATGATGTACTCACAGTTATGTCACAACTTCCAAGAAGCAACATAACTTGCCGGCAGTGAGTACACACCAATATCGATGTGTTACCAAATAGTCTTTCCTTCGCTCTCATGTCATTTAGTTTCAGTCCAGTTGCTTTCCCAGCAATGCCTCTTTAGACCATATCATTCATGGTCATAGATAACATGCTAAAGTAGCAAACACTAAACATCAACCTCGTGACATAGTCGAAGGTCTCCTAAGGGCATAAATAAATTAAGGTCATCAATTCTGACCTATCGGACTCACACGGTGAGGAAGTAGGGAATTATTCACTCACCTCTACTGTTGGTCGCTAAAGCACATGTAGTATGAAATATATGCTACAGTGAAATTCTCTTTCCTAAGAAAGAGCATATATCTAATCTCAATTTACCGTACAGATCTTAGTCTAGTCGCTATTTCAGCGCCTAACTCGAGTTCCTCGATTTGCTCTCTATTCGAAGCGCCAAAAAAGTTCTCGTATCTGACTAAATTATAGGCTACATGGATTGTGGGTAATCATGCACAGTCCTTTTAAATATGATAGATTTCATCTTAGCTCCCACTAAGGCGACATATCTTTTATGTCTTACAACTTATCCCTCATTGGACAAGTACCAAGTGACACATTGTCTCATCTTTGCTCGCTACTTTCTTGTAGCGCCAAAGGTGATCGTTCGAGTGAGTGAGCCGATCTAAGCCTGTTGATATACATTTTTTACCATAACTTCTAAATTTATGGTGACTGTGTGTGCTTACCAAAAAAAAAAAAATACTTCTAGACACGCCGCATGATCATAGAATACATCAGTGTCATGTGCACGACGAGCAAAACCATAACGAAGAGAAATTACATGGTAAAAAAATAATCAAATCACACTCAAGGGAAGTTTTAGGACCATTTCTCTCCTTGCGCATTATTATGTGTAATAACTTTCTAAAACATGCTCATTTCAAGAGACTTTGCTTTTACATATAAAAGTCATTTGCACAACCATGAAGTCAACGACGACTCATCGTGAATCTCATTTGGATCAAATTTACAATATAAACCTTAGGATCTAGTCAGCAAGTCTCGACTTTTAAGAATCTACAAGGTGACCACAAATGTCATTCAACAAACTTAATTTGCGACTTCGAGGTTTTATATATAATCTCTTGTACTCAACAAAAGCATGTGAGATAACGATAATTTATTTTTCATTAAGAGTAAAGCGATTAGGGCGTTTGCCTCTAAAGACAACCATAATAGTCTAGTCATTACTTTTAACGACAATCGTATCACAAACTTACTTTCAAGTAAGTCATATTACCCCTTAACAAAATTTCAACCTCCAACTCCCATGAGCAAACTGCAATGGAAACACTAAATATATATAGGCAAAAGTAGATTCTTTGGCACTATCCATCTCATTAATTGTCTATGGATTTTCAACAAGAGCTCATAGAAACTGTTTTTCTTATACACAGTCTCACAAGACGTGAAGTCTTAACTATTTTTCACAAACCCATGTCCATCACCTCGTAGTATGGAAAATCTATTATTAGGCAACAATTAATTATTCAAGACAGCCGGTTCGCAATATCTCTTAGGATGACATTTTTCTAAGATTGTCAACAGCGTTCAAAGAACCCCATTTTATTCAATATGTCATTAATAAAAAACGACTAGGTACATTGGGTATCTTTGAATAGATGGTTCGTTTAGGCCGTATGTAAACAGCACCAGCAACATTCATTCGCTTTCTGTACCAAAATAGTACTAGCAACAATCATGCGCTCAAAGTACTTCATGCCTAACCATCATAAAAGCTAACCATCTAATTCTCCTATGAGAATCAGCTATTTAACACATTCAAGAAAAGTTCCAATAATATGCTATCAACAATTGTCTAAAGGTAACTCAATTAGTGCCACTAGATGGATCTTTACCTCTATTAACTTCACTTTTTCTGTATCAAATAGATCAACAACCCCAGGTTGGATCATACAAGTGAAGCGAATCTAAAATTCGATGTTGAGATTCATACTATGTGAATTCAATACCTTTAGCGAAGCCATATTACTAATATTCTCTTCTAGTCTCTGAACGACGAGATAATATTGATATATTGCTTCCACGCTATTTATAAGGATCTTGATATTCTATAACTTTTTTGGGAGTCACTATCCCTAGTGGTATACCATCACTTAAATGTATACCCACACTAATTGTTGAATTACTCCTACTATTTTCGGCGATTTTTTAAAAAAGTTTTTTGAAAATTTAAGGTTAAGGTAATGTGGAATGCAACGTTATGAAAACGTTCTTTCCAAAAAATAAGTGTTTACAAAAATTCACAATTCCCCACCCTCGCCGAAAATACGAGTAATTTTCTTGACTCAACCAAAAAATTATCAAGCTTAGATCCTCTAGTATTCACGTTTGCACAAAATAGTCACTTAGCTTTTCTCAAAGGCGAATGAACTCAATCTAAGGATGAAAAAATCATAATTAAGGCTGCAACCCCATATTACATCAACCCAAGTGTGATGTAACTACTGCTTTGCGCCATAATTCACCATTCTCAACAAGTCAATAAACTGCGAGATAATTGTTCTCATCATATAACTCATACAATTGTGATTTCGAGAATATTTTAACTAAAAAATATAATTTCCTAAAAAAAATATTTGGAATTATATATATATGATAAAAGAATATTTTTTTTCTCCAAGTCCTTAGTGTGCATGTATAGGAACTTTGACATAGAAAATGCTCATATTGCCTTTCCTCTTTGACTTTTCTAAACTAATGAGAGAGATCTCATTAGCGAGAAAAAATTTCAATTTCTCAAGTTTCCACCCATCATCCTATATGCCTCCACAACACATTTTAGTATATCATCTCTCCTCTCGAGAAATAATATCACTCAGTCAACGAGTGACCATCCAACTTTAAAACCTCTAGGAATTCTCACTAATACCACTGTTTTCAATAAGTCTTAAATCAAATTAGGTATAGACTTCATTAATATCGCATTGAAAGCACTTATTAAAAACATCGCTTGCAACAAATGCAGTATGTGACGTTTTAGCTACTAACTAGCGATATATCCCAATTTCTTGCTTTCGATATTTTTCATATTCTTCTATCCACTATAGGATAGAAAAGAAAAATTTTGCGAGAAATTATCTTAACCTAAAACCTATGTTGCATCAGTACAACCATGAGCAAAATTTTTAGGTTAGGCTTAGATAAGTCGTACCTAATTATTCAGACTTTTTCCATAGTTACCATGCAAACTTCCAAGGTGCTTGGCATTACATTACTCTCAAGGAGTGCTCCAAAGTTTATATATCTACAAGAACCTATTTGTTCTCGCTAAAGAGAAATAAAATTTGAGCAAGATTACCAATGCTAATACCACTTAAAGGTGCACTGATAAAACCTTTAAAAAAATAAATGTGCCAATCAAGAATGTCCTCAACACTCTTGCACACTCAAATTTTAATGTCCTTACTTGTCAGACATACTAGTAAGTAGAGAGGTTATGTGCTTATCTGTGAGTTAATCTAAATTGCTTCAAGATTATAATGCTCAACCTCAAATATAGGAGCAATTTAATTTTTACGTTACAAAAAAAACGCGCAACTTTTGTTATTACCCACAAGATTCTCAAATGCAAAATAGTGGTTTAGCTCTTATTTGACAGTTGATCTCATCAAATTCTATAAAAATTGTAGTGCATGCGTCCCACGCGCACTTCCAATTTTACTCTAGACCTTTCAGAGGTTTCACAAGAATGATGGTCTAAAACTATATGATATTCATAATAATCTTTATTCGTTTTCAACTATTGCTCATGGAGGAGATTAATGTGACGATTAAGTCGCATAAATCATCTCTAGGCTTTCTTCTCAGTTATCTCAAAGTTACTAAATTATGCGCATCTAATTGCACACACATCTAAGAAATTTACCGTGTTAATCTAAGTTAGAACAAAAATAATTAATACACGTCGCAAGATCAAAAATTTGCTAAGCTTCCTAATCATCTCTTGCGCCTCGATGCTTAATTATTAATTTCTAACTTAATTTTCGTGCAAATTTATATCGTATAGGAGATTAATTCCAAATCAATCTCAACCATACTCCCACTAGGATAAGTAATCTATCAAGTCAATCACATGAAAAATAATTTATTCCTTGATCAAAGAAATCTATTTGAGCCAATTAGAAGCATGGACTAATCAAACTCGGGCTACTTAATCCTCTAGTTTATCACATTCTAAAAAATTAAAGACTAATTCTTAAAAAAATAGCCTAACAATGCAAGTGATAAAATAAGCTCACAATTACATGCAATCACAATACATGTATGAAAATAATCACATCACATTTCGCCCAAACAATTATTATTCACAAATAATAATAACATAGGCAATTTATACTATAAAAATAAAAAGCCTAACAAATGTGACAAGATTTATCTCATAATTTCATGGCATGCATATATTCAATAACCATATGCAACAATATTTCAGAAAAAGAAATATTATATGCCACAGTAACATGCTGAATAAATAAATAAAATCAGCAACCTTACTAATAATAAGCTCTAGTCCAAATGGTTGAGCTAATTGTCCATGTGTGTGAGGTTGAGTTCTAATCAGCGCCCAAGCATTTTGCACACAAAAAAAAAACTTGCACCACTGAATTTTGGACAGCCAATGGGCCACACCCACATGGGCGCCCAGCTGCTGTGCAAACCTATGCCAGCTGGGCTCACAGCCCAAATTGCTGGTGGCCTCTTTTTTTTTTTTTTAATTAGTATAAAAAAAATGCTGGTTTTCAAAAAATAATTTGGGCCGAGGGTTATTTAAAAAAAGCCCATTTCGTTTTGCAGCCTACGGCTCAAAAATAGGTTCTCAACATATTCAAATCACGTCAGCCAGATTCCAAAAAAACTTAAAACCCAAAGGCCATTTATGATATGTTTGGAAAAATTGTTTTACTTAAAATTCTCATCTTCATCTCATCTCATCTCTACACTTTTTCAAATCCCCATACAAAATATAATAAATAATTCACCTTTTTCAAATTCCAATATAACTTTTTCAAATTCCAATTCAACTTTTTCAAATCTCAAAATTAAAAAATAATATTTTAAACTTTAAAACAAAACACAAAATTCTCATCTCACCCCCAAGCATAACCTTAATCACAAAACAAATGAACACCACTGTTCATCTTCCTCCTTCAGCCAACGGTTACAGAACAATGTAACGTAAAAAAAAAAAACTTTAAACAGCAGCTGTAACCGGCACCTCCCTATTAACCATCGCCGTGCCGACGAACTTCCGGGCCACCACTTCCGGGCAGCTCACTGGTGCACGCCGCACCTGGTGCTCGCGGCTCCTGGTGCGTGCGGCACCTGGTGCTCGCAGCACCTTATGCGCACTACACCTCGACGGTGCTGGTCTGGCGCACATCTTCATGTGTGGTCGTGCTAATCACACAGCACCACGTACGCCGATGCTCTCTGTTTGCTTAACAGAAGAAAAAAAACATGGCGCATGGAGCAGCCATCACTACCGTTGCTGGATCGCACAACCATGTGCCGCTGCACTGCGTTACTCCGGCCTGGTGAGTGGCTATGGTAGCGTTGCACCTAGATGTGCACAGCATTGGGACCGAAAACGCTCTTGGGTGCGTAATATACCATTGCAGCGCGACGAACCTATACGCTTTGGCATGCTGCATCGGTACCTGGTGCCACAGCACCTCAGGTGCATAATGCACTAAGGAGCAAGTAGCTCCAGGCCGTGCACATAGCACTGAGGCGTACGCAACGCTTCCATGTGAAGCAGTCGCTGGCCGCGGCTTTGTGTACAGATATTTTCAGTCCAGGTCAGTAGCACCGCTTGGAGATGCAAGGTTACAGCACCCTTGGATGCATGTCATGTGGGTGCAACCAACCCTCTTGGTGGGCGCAGCACCGAGGTGTATAAACACCATCAGGTGCGCGACACATCACGGTGGTTGCTATGCTGCATGTGAACAGCCACACCAAGGTCGTGCTCCGCTTTGCGTGGGTAGCAGTCACTACTTGTGCAGCGGTGCTACCATCGTAATGACCACCCTAATCGGCTCGTGGTTACAAATCATTGGAATGAAAATTTCAAATCACAGAAAATATTCCGTAAAAGAAATTACAACAAGCATCAAATATAAGTAGGAAACAACCAATCATTTTTCTGAAACCAATGTTAGAAAAACTAGATCAGAATGCACAGTAGAAGCAATATTACCTAGTCAAAAATATCTTGGATCTAGTGCGATTGTTCCATGGATTCTCCAGTGTCGTTGTTCGTCCACGATCTTCACATCGATGGTGGAGTGTGCTACGTGGTAATACCAGAGCAACACTCACATGTTTCACAGCCTAGATACTGTGACTAAAGAGAACCATTTGAGAGAGAGAACTTGTTTTTCCAAGTGTGTAATCCAAAGAGGAGGAGGGATTATGTAAATAGCCCCTCTAAACATAACCCCTAGCAAGCGCTTAATGGCCAGCCATCAAACCTTATGAAGTGGTTTAAGAACCACTTCATAACCTCTAAGATAAGGTGAAGGAGTGTCCACTATGGGTGCCCCTTTTTTACATAAATAATAATAAAATAATTTTAAAATATCTAAATTTCCCAATCGTAATATTATTCTCATGTCTTCCTTATTCGTGCTTTTGAAAAACAAGTCATGACCCCACATCACTGTATGCTTATTCATTTGTCTTTTTTCTCTTTTAATAATAATAATAATAATAATAATAGAGACTTTTGGTCCTTTCCACACATGTTCTTAATAATAATACAAGAAGGTGTTCTTTCCACAGCTTACACACCATCGAACTCTCAGCTTGCAGATCTCTTAATTAAGGCTCTACATTCCCCTATGTTCTACTCCTTGTTGCTCAAGATGGGAGTTACTGACCTCCACTGTCCATCTTGCGGGGAGATATTAAATCGGGCAATATAGTCATCACAGCAGCACACCATGCCACCTCATCTACGTAAGCTGCCAGGAGTCATCCCAGTAATCAGCAAATCATGCAATTAGAAGATGATTCCAGAAGCAAACAAAGATAGCATTCTGTTAGGATTTTCTATAAAGTTTGTTAGGCATATATTCTTTATTATTTTTGCCTTCATGTCATTACTCTATATAGAGCAAATGACCACATTGTAATGTGATAGTTTTTATCAATACAGAGCATATTCATTTCCTCTGCTTTCTTCCTTATCAAAATCAAAACCAATATTTTATATAAGAATTTGAAAAAGTTGTAATGATGAGATGATATAAAAAATTTGTGTCTCATCCCACTTTCCAAGCTACCCTTATTAGTCTTTGAGATGATAGGGGAGAAATTAATAATAATTGGGGATAACATGTCTTAGATTCAGCGGATCAAACTATGTTGTAGTAACAGGATTTGCTTCATTGACATTACAAAATATTTATTTATAAAATTCAAACAACCAATCTTGAAACTATATAAGATTAAAAAAAGAAACACTCATCGAATATTTTGATAATTTTCATAAGCAAAATAATAATCAGCAACTACGTACTTTTTTAGATTTTGCTATACAACCTCCTACTATTTACCCACACTCCACACTCCACATTTTTTTAAATTTTTTTTGAATTTATTTTTTTAAACTATTTCAAATTTTTTATTCACTATTCATATAAAAATATTTGATAAAAGAAAAAAATTAAAAAAAATTAAAAAAATGTGGAGTGTGGAGTGTGGGTGAATAATAAGAGGTTGTGACGATTTTTTGTTTCTAAAATCATCCTAAACAAATTTGGATGATCAAAAGCTAATACCTTTAAGAGTAACATGGCCTCATTTGGATTCAGAGATGAATTGAGGTGAATTGAGATGGTTTTGGATCAAAATCTAATATCTTTAAGAGTAAAATAAACCTCATTTAGATTCAGAGATAAGTTGATGTGAATTGAAATGACAAGAAAGCACCAAGATATTTGTAGAGTTTCTTCTTCTTCTTTTTGTAGTCATGAAGAATGTCAACCTTTAAGGTGTCTTGAGAATAAAATTTGAACTTAGGCTGTAAATTCTCCACAAAAGTTTGGAAAAACTCGTATTCAACCATATCTAATGAATATACATACTTAATTATCATTCTTGCCACATCCAAGCAACTCTTTTCATCATCAAACACAAAATCCCCGCCAACGTCAGCTGTTTCGAGATGAGTACTCGTCATTTTTGTGTGTGTTTCTCCATTTTTCGTAACTGGACATCTTGACAAGTGATTCTTCTGGTGTGTGGTCCCACTTTTACTGGACCCTACGAACCCCCTATTATAATGTTTACACACGGCCTTGTCCTTCCCGTCTATTATAACCTTTTTGAAGTCGTTCCAGACCTTAGATACCAACTTTCTTCTTTTAGAAGAGGAGGGTGCTGCATAAGTTTCCTCAGGTCTCTCATCATGCATTTGTAAGACCCCAAAAGTTTCAATTTTGTTTACTGACTTCCTATTAACAAATACACAAGTAATTGAAAAAGACCTGCATCATACATTTTGCAGTATGGTACCATTTACTACTATAACTGTGTATAATTGGTATAGCAATTTTTAAGAAGAAATTTATAAATATAGGGGCAGACCAGCATTCTGGGTGGCTTGGAGGATGATCATGCCCCTGAGAAATTTCTAAAACTTCTGTAGGAACAGTTGGTGTTTTGCATGAAGGGTCCCTCAAAGTTATTTTTTGCTCCTTAAATAATTCCTAATTTTGAGTTCTGACCCTGCCCATTAATTCTTAAAAAATAAAAATTAAGTTTGAATGTATGCAAAAAATTAGGCTTCTCAAAGTTTTCAGATCAATTTCATTAAAATAAAGGGCAAGCATGAAAACTGTACGTAGATAAGAAACAAAAATTAAACAACCCCAAAAAATCCCAACAGATGCAACATATACGATCGAACACCCAGCCATCTTGATGCATCGTGTTCCGTCTCTAGAGTGAGAAAGTATGCCTTCTCTCTAGAAAAACTCTATTTCCGTGAGAGCCATCGAGGCAGGGGAGGGTGGAGCTGTGTCTCTTACCCTCCTCTCCTTCTCCTTTTCATTTCTGTACTGTATCTACACTTTTAAAGTAGTGTTTTTTCTCTCCTCTCTCCACCGATTTAGTTTTGGCCAGATTAGCTGCTATCCGGCCGTCACCCGCCTACACGCGCCCGACCACCCCTTCCTATAGCCGCCGATCTACTGGGACGGCGCGGAGTTGCGCCAAAAAGGTCCGCGCGTGGCCCTCATGCACGGATTGTTTCTGTGCGTGTTCCCCACCCATCGCCATACAATGACCCTTCCGACGGCAACATGCGTCGTTCTAGCAGCTTCGTCTCGCCGAGATCTTCCAAATCTGCGGCCATCCAGCTTCCTTTCCACCGCCGCGTGGCTGTCACGCACCATCACAGGCGCGCGAGAATGCAGATGATTGGCAGATCTGTCCACTCGATGCCGATTTTTCCCTTATGTTATCGCTTCTCCTAAACCGTGATCTTGATGAAGGGATTGAGGATCTCTCCAAAAATCATCTCAAGACAACAAGCAACAGTGTACTCGCCATTCTTACCGCTTTCAACGGAGGTTCCACCGCTACCAGCGGTGGTTCCATTATTCACAATCTTTTGCGAACAACTTATTTCCATCTTTAAAGATGGCGTCCTCTTTGTAAGACATGGGTGATAATCAAGAAATTAGTCGTAAAAATTCTTTTTTTTTTTCCTTTTTATCCACCACTTTGCACTGTTGTTATTGTTCTGGAATGCTTGTTGGGGAATCTCATCCCCTCTTCTTGTATCATTTTATCTAATGAAATTTACTCGCTTGAATAAAAAAAAAAAAAAAAACGCCCGGCCATCTTTATCTCATTGCCAGCTTGTCTTCCCAGCTTATTAATAGGGATTTGTTGAATTTACAAGTGTAATTATGATAATTAACAACAATACCCCTAAGACAAACAAACCTTACAACGTACTAATTTATAGTATAAATTTTGTACTCAAAAGTTCTCTCTGAGATAACTGTGTAGATATGCAAGTTGGTTGCCTAGCTATCTAGGTCGCTCGAAGATTGAAATACATACAGAACCGGAAACGCCAAATTAAATATTTGAACAATGAAACAAATAGATCATCAAATACGTACATGAAACTAATGGCAAGAAGAAAAGCTCAAGAACTAATTAGTTGTGTTTGAGAAGTGAAGTATTTTCAAATATTTTGCGAATGGTAATAAAAAAATAATGATAGAATATTGAATAGTAGTAAAAAATAGATAAAAAATAATAATAAAATAATAAATAATAATAAAGTATTATGAGAATATCTTTCAATACCCAAACTAGGCCAAGACAGCTTTCAGAGTTTACTCAATTGGATTTCTATGCATATAAATCAATAGAAAGAGAAATGTATATTATATGAGTCCTACTAGCGTGCCGTCTAGCTTTGACTATTAGGTTTGACTGCTAGTACAAAGTTTATTTTTTATTTTTATTATTTTATTATTTTTTATATTTTTAAAAAATAAAAAATATCAATTTATTAAAAATTACTTTTTTAATTATTAAGTAAAAAAAATATTTAAATATATAAATAGTCAAAATAAAGAGACGAACTAAAACGGCATATTAGCCTTTTCAGCTAGCTCTAGATGCTTCTGTTTCTGCTTCGGAATACGATCAACTTATTGATATTCATTTACTGTCGTTTCAAAGCTCTCGTGTGAACAAATTAGCAACACCCGACTTTTTAAGTTTTGACTCTTTTACCAATTCTCTTCATCCTGAGACTTTTTCTCGCGATTGGACGGGACTAGTTTCTTGCGTAATTTCTAGCTAGTTTCTGGTTCTGATGCATGCATATATACCAGTCACGGTATTCACATTTAGGGTATATTTTATTTTAAATAAATATTAAAATAACAAAAACAAAAAGTTCTGTTTGTATAGTAAAAGAAAAAATTTCTATCATCAGTTACTATTTATTATTCTACACTATATATTCTATGAAAAATATTTTTATATTTTATGAAAAATATCCTTACACTCTATAAAAAATTATAGACATGAAGTGTGAGAGTGAATAATGAGTATGCATATAGATCCCTAATAAAAGTTAAGGTACGGTACTTACAATTTGTCTTACCTAATTGTATATTTACCATATGGCAGTTTGAGACGTAATTTTTTCGAATATCATCACATAATATACTATTTATTTTATTTTTATGAGATATTTTTTTTGGTTGTTGAGAAATTTGTATATATGAAAGGTTAATTTAAATATTTACCCTTTATTTTCGTCTCTTGTGGTCACATTAAAGATGAGAAGATATAAATATATTAATATAATTATATTCTCCTTACATAATCCTGCCGTTGTTGAAACTAATTAATAAAGTTATATTTTTACTTTTATAGAATTAAAAGAAAACACACTCGTTTTTCCTTTCCTAGATGAGAAAAGCTTCAAACAGGTCGGGTGTTATTTTTCACTTTACACCAGCCAATAGAAATTCAACACATATGAGACTTATGTGTCTTGTGGTGTGTCCGAATTTATTGAATTGCAACTCTTTTCTTTCTCTCGTCTCCCGCACCCTCTCTTCTTTTCCTCTCCCATTTCCATTTATCTTCTCTCCCAAGCGTCCCCCTCCTCTCCTCTTTCTCCTCTCTTCTTTTCCCTTTCTTCTCTCCCCCGCACAACCCTCTTGTTTGATTTTGATCCGCACCTTATATGTTGATTTGTAAGGGGATTGGTGATCCGCACCTTAAGTAATGGGTAATAGCAGATACGTACGTCGGATACAAAACTCACGAGTTCTTGATCTTAGCATCGCTCGTTGACTTGCACATGCTTACTACTTTGTGTTTTTTTTTTTTTTAAAGTTGAGTTGTGATTTTTTTGCTCTAGGAAGGGGAGGAAGGGACCTGGGAAGTGTTTTTCATAAGCTTTGAAAACTTCACCACAAATAAGAGGGGGCTGCGAAGGAGGGAGAGAGAGAGAGTATTTTAGAGAGAGAAAGGGAGGGAAGCTGGGCGACACGAGGTGGGGGGAGGAGGAGAGAGAGAGAGAGTGAGAGATTGGGTTGGGTGTTTCTGAAGAAATTAGAGAGATTGTCTGCATGTGAGTTTATTGTTTAATTTGCTACAATCTATACGTGTCAGCTCTTCATTTGTTGGTGTAAAACGGGACATTTCACCCATCCGGCTGGTAACTTCTCTCTTTCTAGATATGATTGTTTTAACAATTAAAAAACCATGACCAACTAATATGGGTTTTGCTATACAACTTCTTACTATTCATCCACACTTCACACTCTACACTCCACATTTTTTAATATTTTTTAAAATTTTTTTTTTGAATTTATTTTTTTTAAACTATTTCAATTTTTTTATTCACTATTCATATAAAAATTATTTAATTAAAAAAATTAAATTTTTTTTTTTAAAAAAATGAAGTGTGAAGTATTAGAAGGTTGGAAAAATTTATTCAACTAATATTGTCGCAACCTCAACTTGTTCCAAACTTCCAAGAGCGGAGAGGACACGTGTCCCTCTTCCACACTCCTCGACCTCGCGACATCACCTTTTCTTTCTAGAAGCTGGGAAATGAAGAATAGTAAAGGGTAGGTAATTAGAGGTACCATCGTCCAGAAAATGCAATGACCCATGACTAATAAATGAGCAGTAAGAATATAATAATTCTATCATTATCTTATATATAATATTAATTATATATAATTTTAAGTTATGTAAATCAGACGTACTTGTTTTAAAAAAATTGATAAATTTAAAATCTATATAAAAAAATACACTTTTTAATAATGACTCTATATGTTTTCAAAAGAACTAAACAAAACATACATATTTTATTATTGTATCTATGAAGAAAATTATTAATTTGTTTTATGAAGATGAAATTTATTTTGTTCATAAAATTGATCTTCTCAATTCATGTGAAGTTTTGGCTCATGCCTAGGTCTACATTATTTGTATATATGATGATGATCTTGAAAGTTTAATGTTTTGAACAAAATAAATTAAAATATAAAATAAAAAGAAACACGAATAAAACGTTAATTTGACATTATTTAGTACGCTAACCGTT
>JARVXP010000160.1:0-12768 GCA_029856935.1 Cyclocarya paliurus
TGGAGCACCTCTTATTTTTATCACTTTACCAATGCTTATTACAAAGCCGAGTGAGGCAAAGTGGGCAAGTTAAGTGGTTGGAGTTTTTTGCTCGCGGGCTTCCCACGGTACTACAATGACCTTGTGGTATGTATGCCCGGACCCCGGTCATTTCGGAGCATCTCTAATTTTTACCACTTTACCATGCTTATACAAAGCCAAGTGAGGGAAAGTGGGCAGGTTAAGAGGTTGGAGTTTTTTGCTCGCGGGCTTCCCTTGGTACTACAATGACCTTGTGGAATGTATGCCCCGACCCTGGTCAATTCGGAGCACCCTATATTTTTACCACTTTACCGGCGCTACAGTAATTCGCTACAGTCCCCCTTGTAAACCCTAATTCCAAAAAATATAACTTTTCCAAATAAGCCCTTGGCCAAAATACAAGGCCTTCTCAAAAACCGTAATTCATAATAAATAAGACATATGTGGGCCAAGTATCATCTAGCCCACTTATTCTAAATGAAATAAATCTTTTAACTAAATTAAAAGCTTTTAATAACAATAGGGCCTATCTCTATGTCTTGTCTTCCACTGCTTGAATCAAATGGATCATAACTGGTTCTCCTTCTTTCAAGCCCATATTGAATGTTGGGCTCTTGCTAGCTTCATTCCAAGTGGATTGCACCAATCCTTGTATTGTTTCCTTGATCTTCTTGGCTCTTGATCTTGTAATTGGTCCATCTAGAACTTGCAAATGATCTTGAAAACTAGGCCCACCTTGGTTCCCATCATTCCCCCTCTCCTCAAAAGGATTCGACCTCGAATCATCACCTACATCAAAAGGAGAAAGATCAGAAACATTGAACGTAGCTGAAACATTATACTCACCTGGAAGGTCCGCTTTATATGCATTGTCATTAATTTTCTCAAGAATTTGGAAAGGTCCATCTCCTCGAGGATGCAGCTTGGTCCTTCAATGGGCAGGGAATCTTTCTTTGCGCATGTGAACCCAAACCCAATCTCCTGGTTCAAAGATGACACGCCTTCGCCCTTTATTGGCTTGGGAAGCAACTCTTTCATTCTTTTGAGCAATTTGACGTCGTACCCTCTCATGAAGTGACTTTACCATCTCTGCCTTCTTTTGTCCATCCAAGCTACTCCTGCCATCAACAGGTAAATGCCTCAAATCTTAAGGAGTAAGTAGATTAAAACCATAAACAATTCAAAAGGAGAATAGGACTAGTAGTATGCATGGCATATTATATGCAAACTCTATAAATGGCAACAATCCTCCAAGTTTTTAAATTCTTTTGAACACAGTACGTAAAAGCTGAGTTAAAGTCCTATTAACTACTTCAGTCTGACCATCAGTCTGCGGATGACAAGTTGTGGAAAATAAGAGCTTAGTACCCAATTTCTCCAATTTCCCCCACAAAACCTTCCAAAATTAGCTAAGAATTTAACATCTCTATCAAAACATACACTTGGTTCACCATGGAGTCGCACTATTATCCCTGAAAAACAAGTCAGCTATGTTTGTGGCATCATCTGTTTTATGGCATGGAATGAAATGGGCCATCTTACTAAATCTATCCACAACCACAAAAATAGAATCTCTACCCCTTTTTGTCCTAGGCAGCCCCAACATTCTTTTTAATTACTTCAGTGAGTGGTGCAGCAATAGTGCTAAAGTCTTTAACAAAACGCCGATAAAAGCTAGCTAAGCTATGGAAGCTTCTTACCTCAGTGATGCTTTTTGGCATTGGCCACTCCTTGATAGCCTTGACTTTCTCTTCATCCACCTCAATACCTTTTGTGCTAACAACATAACTAAGAAAAACAACTTTTTCCATGCAAAAGGTACATTTCTTGAAATTAGCATACAACTTTTCACATCTTAACACATCAAACACGTATCTCAAATGCTCAATATGTTCATTTAAGTCCTTGCTGTACACTAGGATATCATCAAAGTACACAACCACAAACTTTCCTATGAACGCACGTAAGACATGGTTCATTAATCTCATGAAAGTACTGGGCGCATTTGTAAATCCAAATGGCATAACCAACCATTCATAAAGCCCATACTTAGTCTTAAAAGTCGTTTTCCATTCATCACCCTCTTTCATTCTAATTTGATGGTACCCACTTTCAAGATCAATTTTACTAAAAATACATGAGCCATGCAATTCATCAAGCATATCATCTAATCTAGGAATGGGATGACGATACTTTACCGTGATATTGTTGACCGCCCTGCAATCAACGCACATCCTCCACGTCCCATCCTTCTTTGTCACTAGTAGCACTGGTACTGCACATGGGCTCATGCTCTCCCTCACGTACACCTTGCTCATCAAATCCTCAACTTGCCTCTGAAGCTCCTTTGTCTCCTCTGGATTACTCCTATAGGCTGGTTGGTTTGGAATAGCAGATCTGGGCACAAAATCAATCTGGTGCTCAATGCCTCTCTGGGGAATACATCCTCAAACTCCTGCAACATAGAAACAGCCAAACTAGGAAGAGACTGGTTAGTTTCATCAACATTAAGATAAGATTCTTTATAGACAAGAAAAATCATAGGGCGATCTGCGAAGAAAGCCCTCTTAACCTCACTCTCTCTTGCATAGAAACTCACTTTTGTCTTTCCTTTTCTCTCAGCTGGCTCTCTTTCTTTTTTCTCTCGTGGCTCCACTCTTTTTTCTTTACTCCCAACCACCTCTCGACTTTCTTTTTCACTCTTCTTTCTTTGTGCTCATTTTCACTCTCACTCTTTCTTTTTTGCTCAATCTCTTTTTCACTCTTTCTTTTTTGATCACTCTCATTTTCACTCTTTCTTTTTTTTCACTCTCAATTTCACTCTTTCTTTTTTGAGCAACCTCACTTTTCAGTTATTTATTGGTCCTCATAGACCTGACTTAGTTAAAGGAGCAAGCTTGATTGTTTTGCCCTCCATTACAAAGATGTGCATTGTTCTTGAACCCATCATGTGTCACCCTCCTATCATACTGCCACGGCCTCCCCCAACAAAATATGGCCAGCATGCATAGGCACAACATCACAAAGCACCTTATCCTGATATTTCCCGATTGAAAAAGTAACTAACACTTGTCTATCCACCCTAACCTCTCCACAATCATTCAACCACTGCAATTTGTATGGTCTAGAGTGTTTTAAAGTTGGTAGATTCAGTTTCTCAACCAAAGTAGTGCTAGCCACATTAGTACAACTCCCCCCATCAATGATCAAACTACATACCTTATTGTTGACATGGCATCTAGTATGGAAAATGTTCTCTCTCTGTTGCTCTGCATCATCCACTTAATGTGTGTATTGAGAGCACGCCTGGCAACAAGAGACTCACCTGTGACGGGGTATACCACTCCATCATCATCACTAGCATCAACCAACTCGGGCATCTCATCACTATCATCCTCACTCTCAGTCATCACCTCCCCATTGTCACGCATAATCATCACCCGCCTGTTTGGACATTGAGAAGCAATGTGCCCTGAACCCAAACACTTAAAGCATTTAATATCTCTATTCCGTGAAGGTTGAGATTCTACCTTGGGTTTGTTGCTAGTTCCCTCATCTTTTCCTTAGGTGGTTCGGTCTTTCTCTTTGCTACAACTCCATCATTCTTATCCCACTTTGATTTCCAAGGAGTGCTAGAGACTGAAGTGTACCTTACTGCTCCTTTTCTCTTTAACTGCCTCTCCACCTTCATAGCCATGTGAACCATGTCCTCCATCTCCACATAATGTTGCAATTCAATTACATTGGCTATGTCCCTATTCAAACCACTCAAAAATCTAGCCATGGTGGCCTCCCGGTCCTCCTCTACATTAGCCCGTATCATCGCCACCTCCATCTCCTTATGGTAATCCTCCACACTCCTAGACCCCTGTGTAAGATTTTGGAGCTTTTGGTAAAGATCCTATAGTAGTGGCTAGGTATAACAAATCTTCGTCTCATGAGAGCTTTCAACTCTCCCCACGTCTCTACTGGCCTCTCATAATTCCTCCTCCTATTGGTTACTAATTGATCCCACCAAATAATAGCATAGTCAGTGAACTCAATTACCGCCAACTTTACTTTTTTCTCCTCAGAGTAATTATGACAATCAAATACCAACTCTATTTTTTTCTCCCAATCTAGATAAACCTCCGGGTCAGTTCTACCATGGAAAGATGGTATTTTCATTTTGATGCTCCCAAGGTCTCTATCTATACCATCCCGACCCCCTAGGTTCCCCTCAAGTCGTCTTTCACGCCTAACTCTTCCATGCCTACCCGACCCAACTTCAGATTCTAAATCTTCCTCATCCTCACCATCTCCTTCATGCTCATACTCATTTTCAACCCTAGGCACACGTCGCCTCCTATCTCTCCCACCTTGTAGATTTCTAATCGCTGCTTCTTGATGATCCATCCTGTCCCTAACTTCACACCAACACAAAATTCAACCGCTCAAACTGTTTTTGCATGGCTTGCAACACAAAGGATGAGTTATCTGTCATCCCCTTCGGTGATGAGTCACTACGATGAGACATCGTAATGTGCTGCACAAAAAGAATGTTAGTAGAAAACCTCACACACTCCCTTACGTGTTTACACTCAAACAATGGCACTCCACTCGTGTTTCACTCCTAATTGGCTTTTCCCGATAATAGTCTCACACTCTCTTGCCTTTTACCTCAAGAGTTTTCCCACTCAAGTTCTTTAAGAACTAATTGAACTCAATCAAGACAATGCAACCTCGTTTTATCCCAACTAGTAATTAGGTCTAAGAAACAAGAACAAGAAAAATACGGAAGGAATAAAAATGACACAAGAATCAAGGAAATTGTGGCAACGAAAGAGTAACTAGAAGACAAGATACCAACTATAATAATGTATGTAGCTCCTTTGATGATAAGGCTCAAGAAAAAAAAAATTCCAGCTTTCCAATTTTTTTTTTTTTTTTTTTTTTTTTTTTGGACGAATTTTTTTTTTTTTTTTTTTTTTCTTTTCTGGACGATTTTTTTTTTTTTCCTTTCTTTTCTTTTCTTTTCTTTTCTTTTCTCTAACTCAATCACAAATAGCAATATTCAATTGAAAATCTAGCAATTGAATTCAAACAAATAAGAACTGACAACGAAATAGAAGAGAATCAATGGAACGGCACTCCAAGCAATTGACCAACTAGAGAGATGCAAGAAACCCTAGAATTTTGAAACCCTAGAAGATGCAAATTTCAGCCAACCAAAACCCTAAGAATTTTGGCAGCGTATTTTTGTTTCAATTTTTTTTTTTTTTTCGTAACCCTAGAACAATGAAGCCTAGAATTAAAGATGCAATAAAAAATAAGATAGAATCAGCCATGCTTGTTGGAAACCGAGCTCTGAATACCAATGATATGAACCCGTAGGAAGGGAATCCCTTGAACCCACAATCAATTTGAAAACGCACCCAAGAAAGCCAAAATCAAGTCAATGGATGGAGAATCTAGACCCGATGAGAACTCGTTTCAAGAACCTAGATTATATTAAAATCTAGACCCGATGAATAACCCGTCTCAAGAACCCAGATTACAAGGAGGAACGCCACAAAGGTTGTGATTTGCCTTTGATAAGTTCAAAAGTTCAATGAAGAACAAGAGGAGAAACTCACTCACAAATAACATTCAAAATGTCTAATCTTTCAAATGAGGCTACAATGAGTGTTTTAACCAAAACCCTATTGAAACCCTAACCCAAAATAAACCCTACTTCCAAAACTACCCTCGGATGAACAGTACCCGCGGCGCTACTGTACGGCGCTACAGTGCCGAGCTACAGTAACTCTTGAAACCCTAGTTTCTAAAATGTAACTTTTCCAAATAAGCCTTGGCCAAAGTACAAGGCCTTCCCAAAAACCCTAATTCATAATAAATAAGACATATGTGGGCCAAGTATCATCTAGCCCACTTATTCTAAATGAAATAAATCTTTTAACTAAATTAAAAGCTTCTAATAACAATAGGGCCTATCTCTATGTCTTGTCTTCCACTGCTTGAATCAAATGGATCATAACTGGTTCTCCTTCTTTCAAGCCCATATTGAATGTTGGGCTCTTGCTAGCTTCATTCCAAGTGGATTGGCCAATCCTTGCATTGCTTCCTTAATCTTCTTGGCTCTTGATCTTGTAATTGGTCCATCTGGAACTTGCAAATGATCTAGAAAACTAGGCCCACCTTGGTTCCCATCATTCCCCCTCTCCTCAAAAGGATTCGACCTCGAATCATCACCTACATCAAAAGGAGAAAGATCAGAAACATTGAACGTAGCTGAAACATTATACTCACCTGGAAGGTCCACTTTATATGCATTGTCATTAATTTTCTCAAGAATTTGGAAAGGTCCATCTCCTCGAGGATGCAGCTTGGTCCTTCTATGGGCGGGGAATCTTTCTTTGCGCATGTGAACCCAAACCCAATCTCCTGGTTCAAAGATGACACGCCTTCGCCCTTTATTAGCTTGGGAAGCAACTCTTTCATTCTTTTGGGCAATTTGAAGCCGTACCCTCTCATGAAGTGACTTTACCATCTCTGCCTTCTTTTGTCCATCCAAACTACTCCTGCCATCAACAGGTAAAGGCGTCAAATCTAAAGGAGTAAGTGGATTAAAACCATAAACAATTTCAAAAGGAGAATAGGAAGTAGTAGTATGCATGGCCCTATTATATGCAAACTCTATAAATGGCAAACAATCCTCCCAAGTTTTTAAATTCTTTTGAACAACAGTGCGTAAAAGCTGAGTTAAAGTCCTATTAACTACTTCAGTCTGACCATCAGTCTGCGGATGACAAGTTGTGGAAAATAAGAGCTTAGTACCCAATTTCCCCCACAACACCTTCCAAAAGTAGCTAAGGAATTTAACATCTCTATCAGAAACAATACTCCTAGGTACACCATGGAGTCGCACTATCTCCCTGAAAAACAAGTCAGCTATGTTTGTGGCATCATCTGTTTTATGGCATGGAATGAAATGGGCCATCTTACTAAATCTATCCACAACCACAAAAATAGAATCTCTACCCCTTTTTGTCCTAGGCAGCCCCAAAACAAAGTCCATAGATATGTCTACCCATGGCTCACTAGGAACAGGTAAGGGTGTATACAACCCATGTGGCATAACCTTAGATTTGGCCTTTCTACATGTAATGCACCTGCCACAAATGCGGTTGACATCTCTCTTCATCTTAGGCCAAAAGAAATGTTCATGCAAAATATCTAAAGTCTTCTTGACACCAAAGTGTCCCATTAATCCTCCACCATGTGCCTCACGCACCAACAACTCACGCATAGAACAATTTGCACACAAAATTTGCTTTCCTTAAACAAATAACCATCATGTTTGTAAAACTTACCGAATGCCGCCTTATCACATGCCTTATACACCTCAGAAAAGTCAGTATCATCAACATACATGTCTTTCACATATTCAAACCCAAGCATTTTAGCACTCATAGAAGTAAGAAGTACA
Organism: Cyclocarya paliurus; assembly: GCA_029856935.1. Classification (NCBI taxonomy): domain Eukaryota; kingdom Viridiplantae; phylum Streptophyta; class Magnoliopsida; order Fagales; family Juglandaceae; genus Cyclocarya; species Cyclocarya paliurus. Next base: position 7,490 of record JARVXP010000160.1, read on the forward strand.
TACCTTCGGGATAAAGCATCAGCAACAATGTTTTCCTTACCTTGCTTGTAACGGATGACATATGGAAAGGTCTCAATGTATTCCATCCATCTAGCATGCCTTTTATTCAACTTACCTTGACCCTTGAGATGCTTCAACGATTCATGATCGGTTCGGATCACAAATTCCCTAGGCCATAGATAATGCTGCCAAGTCTCTAATGCACGAACTAGAGCATAAAGCTCTTTGTCATAAGTAGGGTACTTCAGGGACGCCCCACTTAGCTTCTCACTGAAAAATGCTATGGGCCGCCTATCTTGCATCAAAACGGCTCCAATCCCTATTCCTGAGGCATCACATTCAATCTCAAAAGCTTTGTTAAAATCAGGTAATGCTAACACAGGTGCAGAGCACAACCTTTCTTTAATAGTGGTAAAAGCATTCTCTTGATCAACCCCCCAATGAAACCCAACATTCTTTTTAATTACTTCAGTGAGTGGTGCAGCAATGGTGCTAAAGTCTTTAACAAAACGCCGATAAAAGCTAGCTAAGCCATGGAAGCTTCTTACCTCAGTGATGCTTTTTGGCGTTGGCCACTCCTTGATGGCCTTGACTTTCTCTTCATCCACCTCAATACCTTTTGTGCTAACAACATAACCAAGAAAAACAACTTTTTCCATGCAAAAGGTACATTTCTTGAAATTAGCATACAACTTTTCACATCTTAACACATCAAACACGTATCTCAAATGCTCAATATGTTCATTTAAGTCCTTGCTGTACACTAGGATATCATCAAAGTACAACCACAAACTTTCCTATGAACGCACGTAAGACATGGTTCATTAATCTCATGAAAGTACTGGGCGCATTTGTAAGTCCAAATGGCATAACCAACCATTCATAAAGCCCATACTTAGTCTTAAAAGCCGTTTTTCCATTCATCACCCTCTTTCATTCTAATTTGATGGTACCCACTTTTAAGATCAATTTTACTGAAAATACATGAGCCATGCAATTCATCAAGCATATCATCTAATCTAGGAATGGGATGGCGATACTTTACCGTGATATTGTTGACCGCCCTGCAATCAACGCACATCCTCCACGTCCCATCCTTCTTTGGCACTAGTAGCACTGGTACTGCACATGGGCTCATGCTCTCCCTCACGTACCCCTTGCTCATCAAATCCTCTACTTGCCTCTGAAGCTCCTTTGTCTCCTCTGGATTACTCCTATAGGCTGGTCGGTTTGGAATAGCAGCTCCGGGCACAAAATCAATCTGGTGCTCAATGCCTCTAATGGGTGGCAACTCATTAGGCATCTCCTCTGGGAATACATCCTCAAACTCCTGCAACATAGAAACAGCCAAACTAGGAAGAGACTGGTTAGTTTCATCAACATTAAGATAAGATTCTTTATAGACAAGAAAAATCATAGGGCGATCTGCGAAGAAAGCCCTCTTAACCTCACTCTCTCTTGCATAGAAACTCACTTTTGTCTTTCCTTTTCTCTCAGCAGACTCTCTTTCTTTTTCTCTCGTGGCTCCACTCTTTTTTCTTTACTCCCAACCACCTCTCGACTTTCTTTTTCACTCTTTCTTTTGTGCTCATTTTCACTCTCACTCTTTCTTTTTTGCTCAATCTCTTTTTCACTCTTTCTTTTTTGATCACTCTCATTTTCACTCTTTCTTTTTTGATCACTCTCATTTTCACTCTTTCTTTTTTGAGCAACCTCACTTTTCAGTTTCAATTGGTCCTCATAGACCTGACTTGGAGTTAAAGGAGCAAGCTTGATTGTTTTGCCCTCCATTACAAAGATGTGCATGTTCTTGAACCCATCATGTGTCACCCTCCTATCATACTGCCACGGCCTCCCCAACAAAATATGGCCAGCATGCATAGGCACAACATCACAAAGCACCTTATCCTGATATTTCCCGATTGAAAAAGTAACTAACACTTGTCTATCCACCCTAACCTCTCCACAATCATTCAACCACTGCAATTTGTATGGTCTAGAGTGTTTTAAAGTTGGTAGATTCAGTTTCTCAACCAAAGTAGTGCTAGCCACATTAGTACAACTCCCCCATCAATGATCAAACTACATACCTTATTGTTGACATGGCATCTAGTATGGAAAATGTTCTCTCTCTGTTGCTCTGCATCATCCACCTTAATGTGTGTATTGAGAGCACGCCTGGCAACAAGAGACTCACCTGTGACGGGGTATACCACTCCATCATCATCACTAGCATCAACCAACTCGGGCATCTCATCACTATCATCCTCACTCTCAGTCATCACCTCCCCATTGTCACGCATAATCATCACCCGCCTGTTTGGACATTGAGAAGCAATGTGCCCTGAACCCAAACACTTAAAGCATTTAATATCTCTATTCCGTGAAGGTTGAGATTCTACCTTGGGTTTGTTGCTAGTTCCCTCATCTTTTCCCTTAGGTGGTTCGGTCTTTCTCTTTGCTAATACTCCATCATTCTTATCCCACTTTGATTTCCAAGGAGTGCTAGAGACTGAAGTGTACCTTGCTGCCCCTTTTCTCTTTAACTGCCTCTCCACCTTCATAGCCATGTGAACCATGTCCTCCATCTCCACATAATGTTGCAATTCAATTACATTGGCTATGTCCCTATTCAAACCACTCAAAAATCTAGCCATGTGGCCTCCCGGTCCTCCTCTACATTAGCCCGTATCATCGCCACCTCCATCTCCTTATGGTAATCCTCCACACTCCTAGACCCCTGTGTAAGATTTTGGAGCTTTTGGTAAAGATCCCTATAGTAGTGGCTAGGTACAAATCTTCGTCTCATGAGAGCTTTCAACTCTCCCCACGTCTCTACTGGCCTCTCATAATTCCTCCTCCTATTGGTTACTAATTGATCCCACCAAATAATAGCATAGTCAGTGAACTCAATTACCGCCAACTTTACTTTTTTCTCCTCAGAGTAATTATGACAATCAAATACCAACTCTATTTTTTTCTCCCAATCTAGATAAACCTCGGGTCAGTTCTACCATGGAAAGATGGTATTTTCATTTTGATGCTCCCAAGGTCTCTATCTATACCATCCCGACCCCCTAGGTTCCCCTCAAGTCGTCTTTCACGCCTAACTCTTCCATGCCTACCCGACCCAACTTCAGATTCTAAATCTTCCTCATCCTCACCATCTCCTTCATGCTCATACTCATTTTCAACCCTAGGCACACGTCGCCTCCTATCTCTCCCACCTTGTAGATTTCTAATCGCTGCTTCTTGATGATCCATCCTGTCCCTAACTTCACCCAACACAAAATTCAACCGCTCAAACTGTTTTTGCATGGCTTGCAACACAAAGGATGAGTTATTCTGTCATCCCCTTCGGTGATGAGTCACTACGATGAGACATCGTAATGTGCTGCACAAAAAGAATGTTAGTAGAAAACCTCACACACTCCCTTACGTGTTTACACTCAAACAATGGCACTCCACTCGTGTTTCACTCCTAATTGGCTTTTCCCGATAATAGTCTCACACTCTCTTGCCTTTTACCTCAAGAGTTTTCCCACTCAAGTTCTTTAAGAACTAATTGAACTCAATCAAGACAATGCAACCTTGTTTTATCCCAACTAGTAATTAGGTCTAAGAAACAAGAACAAGAAAAACACGGAAGGAATAAAAATGACACAAGAATCAAGGAAATTGTGGCAACGAAAGAGTAACTAGAAGACAAGATACCAACTATAATAATGTATGTAGCTCCTTTGATGATAAGGCTCAAGAAAAAAAAAAATTCCAGCTTTCCAATTCCTTTTTTTTTTTTTTTTTTGGACGATTTTTTTTTTTTTTTTTCTGGACGAATTTTTTTTTTCCTTTCTTTCTTTTCTTTTCTTTTCTTTCCTTTTCTTTTCTTTCTTTTCTTTTCTTTTCCTTTCTTTTTTTTTTTTCTCTAATTCAATCACAAATAGCAATATTCAATTGAAAATCAAGCAATTGAATTCAAACAAACAAGAACTGACAACGAAATAGAAGAGAATCAATGGAACGGCACTCCAAGCAATTGACAAACTTAGAGATGCAAGAAACCCTAGAATTTGAAACCCTAGAAGATGCAAATTTCAGCCAAACCAAAACCCTAAGAATTTGGCAGCGTACTTTTTGTTTCATTTTTTTTTTTTTTTTGTAACCCTAGAACAATGAAGCCCTAGAATTAAAGATGCAATAAAAATAAGATAGAATCAGACCTGATTGGAAACCGAGCTCTGAATACCAAATGATATGAACCCGTAGGAAGGGAATCCCTTGAACCCACAATCAATTTGAAAACGCACCCAAGAAAGCCAAAATCAAGTCAATGGATGGAGAATCTAGACCCGATGAGAACTCGTTTCAAGAACCTAGATTATATTAAAATCTAGACCCGATGAATAACCCGTCTCAAGAACCCAGATTACAAGGAGGAACGCCACAAAGGTTGTGATTTGCCTTTGATAAGTTCAAAAGTTCAATGAAGAACAAGAGGAGCAAACTCACTCACAAATAACATTCAAAATTGTCTAATCTCTTCAAATGAGGCTACAATGAGTGTTTTAACCAAAACCCTATTGAAACCCTAACCCAAAATAAACCCTACTTCCAAACTACCCTCGTGATGATGATAGTACCCGCGGCTACTGTACGCTACAGTATTCGGACGTGAACAGTGCCGTACCAGTAATCTTTGAAACCCTAGTTTCTAAAATGTAACTTTTCCAAATAAGCCCTTGGCCAAAGTACAAGGCCTTCCCAAAAACCCTAATTCATAATAAATAAGACATAGTGGGCCAAGTATCACTAGCCCACTTATTCTAAATGAAATAAATCTTTTAACTAAATTAAAAGCTTCTAATAACAATAGGGCCTATTTCTATGTCTTGTCTTCCACTGTTTGAATCAAATGGATCATAACTGGTTCTCCTTCTTTCAAGCCCATATTGAATGTTGGGCTCTTGCTAGCTTCATTCCAAGTGGATTGGACCAATCCTTGCATTGCTTCCTTATCTTCTTGGCTCTTGATCTTGTAATTGGTCCATCTGGAACTTGCAAATGATCTAGAAAACTAGGCCCACCTTGGTTCCCATCACAAAGTGGGCAAGTTAAGAGGTTGGAGTCTTTTGCTCGCGGGCTTCCCACGGTACTACAATGACCTTTTGGTATGTATGCCCGGACCCGGTCATTTCGGAGCACCTCTTATTTTTTACACTTTTCCCAATGCTTAATACAAAAGTCAAGTGAGGGCAAAGTCGGAAAGTTAAGAGGCTGGA
>JARVXP010000161.1:15000-32500 GCA_029856935.1 Cyclocarya paliurus
GCATCAAATTTTAATTTGAAAGGACTTTCTTTATTTCCGGAAAACAAACAAGTAAGAATTAATCCAGAAGATCCAATAAAAATTTTAAAATTTTTAATCAATGCAGTTATAACTGATACTAAGTATAAAACAATTAGCAAAGAATATATTGGAATAAAAGAAATAAATAAAAAAGTTCCTCGATGGTCATATAAATTAATCGATGAATTGGAACAACAGGAAGTAGCAACTGAAGAAAGTGGGGCAGAGGATTATCAAATTCGTTCACGAAAAGCCAAACGTGTCGTAATTTTTACTAATAGTCCGGAGAATACCGATACTAATGAAAAAGAGACTGATAATTCTGATCAAGATGAAGAGGTGGCTTTGATACGTTATTCACAACAACCGGATTTTCGTCGAGATATAATAAAAGGCTCTATACGAGCTCAAAGGCGTAAAATAATTATTTTGGAACTGTTTCAAGCAAATGTGTATTCCGCCCTTTTTTTAGATAGAGTAGACAAACCTCCCCTCTTTTCTTTTGCTATCCCCGATCTAATGAAAATCATTTTTATAAATTTGATTTGGAAAAAGAATAAATTAAAAATTTCGGATCATAATCATACAAAGGAAAAGAAAAAAGAAAGTGATAAAGAAGAGGAGGACAAAAGAGAAATATACAAAAAAGCGGAGAAAACTCGTATAGAAATAGGGGAAATTTGGGATAGCATTATATTTGCTCAAGTAATAAGAGGTTTTGCATTAGTAATCCAATCAATTCTTAGAAAATATATTATATTACCTTCATTAATAATATCTAAAAATCTTGTTCGTATACTATTATTTCAATTTCCCGAATGGTCCGAAGATTTAAAGGATTGGAATAAAGAAATCCATATTAAATGCACCTATAATGGCGTTCAATTATCAGAAACAGAATTTCCGAAAAACTGGTTAACAGACGGTATTCAGATAAAGATTCTATTTCCTTTTCGTCTGAAACCTTGGCACAGATCTAAGTTACGATTCCCTAATAAAGATCAAATTCAAAAGAAAGGAAAAAAAGAAAAAAATGATTTTTGTTTTTTAACAGTTTGGGGAATGGAAACTGAATTACCTTTTGGTTCTCCCCGACAACAAATTTCATTTTTTGAACCCATTTTTAAAAAATTTAAAAAAATAAAATTAAAATTGCAAAAAAAATGTTTTCTAGTTCTAAGAGTTTTAAAAGAAAGAACAAAATTTTTTATAAATGTATTAAAAGAAACAAAAAAATGGGTCATCAAAAGCATTCTCTTTCTAAAAAAACTAAAAAAAAGAATCAAAGAACTCTCAAAAAGAAACCAAATTCTAGCATTAGCATTTGGATTGAAAAAAATAGAAAGATATAAATTGAGTGAACCTAAAAAAGAAAAAGATTCGATAATCCATAATCAAATTATTCCCGAATCGTCTATTCAAATTCGATTTATGGATTGTGCAACTTACTCATTGACAGAAAAAAAAATGAAAAATCTAACTAATAGAACAAACAAAATCATAACTGAAATAGAAAAAATGAAAAAAGATAAGCAAATAGGTTTTCTAACTCGAGAGATAAATATTAGCCCGACCAAAATAAGTTATGAAGATAAAAGATTAGAATCACCAAAAAACATTTGGCGAATATTAAAAAGAAAAAATATTCGATTACTTCGTAAATTACATTTTTTTTTTAAATTTTTGATTGAAAAACTATACATATATATCTTTATATGTATCATTATTATATTTAGAATCATTGCAGAGCTTCTTCTTAAATTAAAAAAAAAAAACTTGAATAAATCCATTTACAATAATGAAGAAAATCAAGAAAGAATTGATAAAACAAATCAAAGTATAATTAACTTTATTTTGAGTATAAAAAAGTCACTTTGTATTATTAATAAAAATTCACATATTTTGGGGGACTTATCTTACTTGTCACAAGCATATGTATTCTACAAATTCTCACAAATCCAAGTCAGTAACTTATATAAGTTAAGATCTGTCTTTAACTATTACGGAACATCTTTTTTTCTTAAGAATGAAATAAAAGAGTATTTTGTTGGAACGCAAGGAATATTTGATTCCGAATTAAGACAACATAAAAACCTTCGAAATTCTTTAATTAATGAATGGAAAAACTGGCTAAAGGTTCATTATCAATATGATTTATCTCAGATTAGATGGTCTAGATTAATATCGCAAAAATGGCGAAATAGAGTCAATCAATATCAATGTTGTATGACTAAAAATAAAGATTTAAACAAATGTGATTCAGATGAAAAAAACCGATTCATTGAATATGAAAAACAAAATTATTTTGAAATAGATTCATCACTAAAAAAAAACAAAAAATTAAAAAAACAATATCAATATGATCTTTTATCGTATAAATCTATTAATTATGAAGATGAAAAAAACTCATATATTTATGGATTGCCATTACAAGTAAATAAGAACAAAAAAATTTATTATACTTACAATAACAATACGCCTAAACGTAAACTATTTGATATGATAGAAGGTATCCTTATCAAAAATTATCGAGTAGAAAATAATAGTATAGATATAAAAAAAAGTCCGGATAGAAAATATTTTTATTGGAAAATTCTTAATTTTTGTCTTACAAAGAAGATTGATATTAAGGCTTGCGTTAATATTGATACCATCACTAAAAGGAATCAAAATATTAAGATTAGTGTTAATAATTATCAAATAATCGAAAAATTTGATAAAAAAAAAAAAGGTCTTTTTTATCTCACGATTCATCAAGAAATTCACCCATTCAATCAAAAACAAAAAAAGTCTCTCGCTGATTGGATGAGAATGAATAACGAAATACCAAGTCGCCCCATATCGAATTTTGCATTTTTGTTATTCCCAGAATTTGGGATATTTTATAATACATATAAGATTAAACCCTGGGCCATACCAATCAAATTACTTCTTTTCAATTTTAATGTAAACCAAAATGTTAATAAACATAAAAGCATCACTGAAAAGAAAAAAATATCTCTTTTTTTATTTTCGAAAAAAAAAACTCTTAAATTTGAAAATAGAAATCAAGGAGAAAAAGAATTAGTCGAAAAACCATATATTAAATCCGCTCTCTCAAACCAAAAAAAAGATGGTGAACAAAGTTCTCCGGGATCAGACATGAAAAAACGTAGAAACAAAAAGCAATACAAGACTAACATAGAAGCAGAGCTTGAGTTTTTCTTAAAAAAGTATTTGCGTTTTCAATGGAGATGGAATGATTCTTTAAATCAAAGAATAATCAATAACATCAAAGTATATTGCCTCCTCCTTAGACTGAACAGTCCAAACGAAATTGCTATCTCCGCTATTCAAAGAAAAGAAATGAATCCACATATTATGATGATCCAGAAAGATTTAACTCTTACAGAATTGATAAAAAGAGGAATATTTATTATCGAACCAGTTCGTCTGTTTGTAAAAAATGATGGACAATTTTATATATATCAAACCATAGGTATTTCATTGGTTCATAAGAATAAGCACCAAATTAATCAAAGATACCTAGAAAAAAGTTATGGCTATGCTGACAAGAATAAAAAGAATTTTTATGAATCCATTGCAATACATCAAAAAATGACTGGAAATATAGACAAAAATAATTATGATTTGCTTGTTCTTGAAAATATTTTATCCCCGAAGCGTCGTAGAGAATTGAGAATTCAAATCTTTTTGAATTATAGGGATATAAACAGTATCTATAGAAATACAGTATTTTTCAATGGAAATAGGATAAAAAATTGCGTGTTGAATAAAAAAAAAAATCTTGATAACGATAAAAAGAAACTAATTAAATTAAAGTTCTTTCTTTGGTCCAATTATCGATTAGAAGATTTAGCTTGTATGAATCGCTATTGGTTTGATACCAATAATGGTAGTCGTTTTAGTATGACCAGGATTCATATGTATCCGCGATTGCAAATTTATTAATGGTACATTTTTACTATATTCCCGTACCATGTCTTCGTATATGAAGACAAAGAAATAAACATACCCATTATCTTACATTTCATTCTGATACACAATACTTACTAATTTAATGAGTCATTGTATTATATTATTAATATTAATTCGATCTAGAAATGAATCAACAAAATCTTCTTATTTATTTGAAGATCTCATTTTTTTAATTTTTTGTGAATACAGAAATAGATCATACTTTTGTATACGGTATCCGATTCGAATCCAATTCATTTTTTAAATTATATTGATTACTAAAGTAAGTAATTTTATTTGACAAAAATAAAAAATTCTTAACGAAATTAAGAGTCTTGTGTATATCAAATTCAAATGAGTGGCATTATTATTACTGATCAAGAAATATATCTCAAGAAATATATCTATAAAAATATCTAAAAAAAAAGAGAAAGGGACGATTCATTTTTATGATAAAAAATGCATTCATTTCAATTTTTTCGCAAGAAGAAAAAGAAGAAAACAGGGGATCCGTTGAATTCCAAGTATTGAGTTTCACCAATAAAATAAGAAGACTTACTTCACATTTAGAATTGCACAGAAAAGACTATTTATCTCAAAGGGGTCTACGTAAAATTCTGGGAAAACGTCAACGGTTGCTGTCTTATTTGTCAAATAAAAATAGAGTACGTTATAAATACTTAATTAATCAATTGGGTATTCGGGAATCAAAAATTCGTTAATTTGAAAAGTCATTTTGAATTATTTGATTTATTAGATCTTGAATTTTGATGAACTTTTTTTCGTTTTGCGCAATTCATGGAAGAATGAATCGAGGAAAAACTTATGAATATACCAGCTACAAGAAAAGATCTCATGATAGTTAATATGGGCCCCCACCACCCGTCAATGCATGGTGTTCTTCGACTCATCGTTACTCTGGACAGTGAAAATGTTATTGACTGTGAACCAATATTGGGTTATTTACACAGGGGGATGGAAAAAATTGCGGAAAACCGAACAATTATACAATATCTTCCTTATGTAACTCGTTGGGATTATTTAGCTACTATGTTCACAGAAGCAATAACTGTAAATGGGCCAGAACAGTTAGGAAATATTCAAATACCTAAACGAGCCAGTTATATCAGAGTAATTATGTTGGAATTGAGTCGTATAGCTTCTCATCTGTTATGGCTCGGCCCGTTTATGGCAGATATTGGTGCACAAACTCCTTTCTTCTATATTTTCAGAGAAAGAGAATTTATATATGATCTATTCGAAGCTGCCACTGGTATGAGAATGATGCATAATTATTTTCGTATCGGAGGGGTAGCGGCTGATCTACCTCATGGGTGGATAGATAAATGTTTGGATTTCTGCGATTATTTTTTAACAGGAGTTACTGAATATCAAAAACTTATTACACGAAATCCTATTTTTTTAGAACGCGTTGAAGGTGTAGGCATTATTGGTAGAGACGAAGTAATAAATTGGGGTTTATCAGGACCAATGTTGCGAGCTTCTGGAATACAATGGGATCTTCGTAAAGTTGATCATTATGAGTGTTACGACGAATTGGATTGGGAAGTCCAATGGCAAAAAGAAGGGGATTCATTAGCTCGTTATTTAGTCCGAATTGGTGAAATGACAGAATCCATAAAAATTATTCAACAGGCTCTAGAAGGAATTCCGGGGGGGCCCTATGAGAATTTAGAACTTCGATACTTTGATAGAGAAAGGTATCCAGAATGGCATGATTTTGAATATCGATTCATTAGTAAAAAACCTTCTCCTATTTTTGAATTGCCGAAACAAGAACTTTATGTAAGAGTCGAAGCCCCAAAGGGTGAATTGGGAATTTTTCTGATAGGGGATCAGAGTGGTTTTCCTTGGAGATGGAAAATTCGCCCGCCGGGTTTTATCAATTTGCAAATTCTTCCTCAGTTAGTTAAAAGAATGAAATTGGCTGATATTATGACAATATTAGGTAGCATAGATATCATTATGGGAGAAGTTGATCGTTGAAATGATAATTGATACAACGGAAATACAAGATATTAATTCTTTTTACAGAGTGGAATCTTTAAAAGGGGTCTATGGAATTATATCGGCGCTTGTCCCTATTTTGACTCTTGTATTGGGAATCACAATAGGCGTATTAGTAATTGTATGGTTAGAAAGAGAAATATCCGCAGGGCTACAACAACGTATTGGACCTGAATACGCCGGTCCTTTAGGAGTTCTTCAAGCTCTAGCAGATGGGACAAAACTACTTTTCAAAGAGAATCTTCTTCCATCTAGAGGAGATACTAGTTTATTTAGTATCGGACCATCCATAGCAGTCATATCCATTCTGCTAAGTTATTTAGTAATTCCTTTTGACTATCGTCTTGTTTTAACCGATCTCAATATTGGAGTTTTTTTATGGATTGCGGTTTCAAGTATTGCTCCCATTGGACTTCTTATGTCAGGATATGGTTCAAATAATAAATATTCCTTTTTAGGTGGTCTACGAGCTGCTGCTCAATCGATTAGTTATGAAATACCATTAACTCTATGTGTATTATCAATATCTCTACGTGCGATTCGTTGAAACATAAACTTTTCCCTATTCCTTTCTTTATAGTCTTTATAGAAAAAGAGGGGGAATAAATTGCATACATATCTTCATTTTTTTAGTTATTATTCGGATTAATGAATTAAATTCGATAGTTATATGAATATGAGTGAAAAAAAAAACAGCTATAGTTATATAATATATATATTCGCAGTAAAATTATTGAGTCTCGTCTTCAATGTATAAGAAGAATTAAAGAGTTGAACATAAATAAACAGAAGAAGAGACCATTTACCCCAAGATTGGTTGATTAGTCATGTCATCCTAGCTTGAAGCGGGTTCAAAAAATCAACCTATTCAGTTTTCACTAGCGTTTGTATGTATTACCCTAAAGCGGGGGTTTTAGCAAAAATGAGTGGACGGTTAGAAACGCCAAAGTACGCAAAGGATTAGTAATAGAAATTGTGTAATTTATCCCAAAGGACATTTACACATAATATAACAAGAATACTAATTGGGGCTTTAAGTTAGTAGAAATGATTAAGCAATACTCCCCACGATTCCGATCCAGAGTATACTCCTATCCACTGATTCAAATAAATGACTATCGGAAACGAAATAATCCTTTATTTTGTAAGCTCCCCCTTTTTTTTCAGAAAAGAAAGAAGAATAGGAATGAAAAAAAAAAATAGAAAGAATACAATTAAAAAAAAAAAAAAGATCTCTTTTTTTTTTCTTTCGTATATGGATAGTCATAGAGATAGAATTAGTGTCATAATTTATCAACTAAACTAATAGAATATCTAATTTTTTTTCATAATTAAAAATGACGGGTTATTGATATTTCTACAAGCAGTATTTTATTGAAGACTTAAAGTTATTACTCAACAAATAAAATTTTAAATTATTTATTAAAATCTTAAAAATTATTCATTAAATAAAGGATAAGATCAATTCAGACGTAGTTTTTTTTTTTATTATTATTATATAACAGACAGAATTTAAGCGGTCTAATTCAGGGCCTTTGTTAAATTTGGAACCTATCTATCCTATAAATATATCAAGATAAATAATACCGACTCGGTCCTTAGATTTATTTATGCCCTAAGGGAGCCGTATGAGGTGAAAATCTCATGTACGGTTCTGTAATAGCGATGGTAACAGTGATGTTATCACCGACTATGATTATCTAACAGTTTAAGTACAGTTGATATAGTTGAGGCTCAATCAAAATATGGTTTTTGGGGGTGGAATTTGTGGCGTCAACCTATAGGGTTTCTCGTTTTTATAATTTCTTCCCTAGCAGAATGTGAGAGATTACCTTTTGATTTACCAGAAGCAGAAGAAGAATTAGTAGCAGGTTATCAAACCGAATATTCGGGCATTAAATTTGGTTTATTTTATGTTGCTTCCTATCTAAACCTATTAGTTTCTTCATTATTTGTAACAGTTCTTTACTTGGGCGGTTGGAATATCTCTATTCCATACATATTGGTTTCTGAGCTTTTTGAAATAAATAAAGCACGCTGGGTCTTTGGAACGACAATTGGTATCTTTATTACATTAGCCAAAACTTATTTGTTCTTGTTCATTTCTATCACAACAAGATGGACTTTACCTAGGCTAAGAATAGACCAACTATTAAATTTGGGATGGAAATTTCTTTTACCTATTTCTCTTGGTAATCTATTATTAACAATCTCTTTCCAACTTCTTTCACTGTAAAGGAATACTACATTCTCTATTTGCGCTTTGTCTCAAACAAGAGAAAGAAACAAACATAAAAATATTCATAGAGATTTACGATATGTTTCCTATGGTAACTGGGGTCATGAATTATGGTCAACAAACAGTACGAGCTGCAAGGTACATTGGTCAAAGTTTCATGATTACCTTATCCCATGCAAATCGTTTACCTGTAACTATTCAATATCCTTATGAAAAATTAATCACATCAGAACGTTTCCGCGGTCGAATCCATTTTGAGTTTGATAAATGTATTGCTTGTGAAGTATGTGTTCGTGTATGCCCTATAGATCTACCTGTTATTGATTGGAAATTGGAAACTAATATTCGAAAGAAACGGTTGCTTAATTACAGTATTGATTTCGGAATCTGTATATTTTGTGGTAACTGTGTTGAGTATTGTCCAACAAATTGTTTATCAATGACTGAAGAATATGAGCTTTCTACTTATGATCGTCATGAATTGAATTATAATCAAATTGCCTTGGGTCGTTTACCAATGTCAGTAATTGACGATTATACAATTCGAACAATTTTAAATTCACCTAAAAAAAATAAGTAAATGAAATCAAAAAAAGTAAATCCTTTGATTAAAGATAAAGAGTAATTTCCAATTTATAAGGTTCAGTTTTGATCGAAAGGAATGCCTTTTTTTTCGTTTCTTTTGTTTAGTCACTAACTACAAATTCTAACTATTGATTGGTTGGTTCGTGCTTCAATTTGGATTGAAAATCTATGAATATATCTGTAATTTTTTCGAAATCTAAATATAGTTTTGAACCACTCTTTAACTTTAAGATAAAGAATGATATTAGTCCAAGAACTGTACCTACATCAATTCACATTTCTTAGGATTTAATTCAATTAAGAACTTTTCAGAAAAAAATTTTCCTGGTGGTTCAATAAGGTCATGAAAAAATTTCAATTTATTTATCTCTTTACATATAATGGATTTACCCGGACCAATACATGATTTTCTTTTAGTCTTTTTGGGATCCGGTCTTATATTAGGAGGCATAGGGGTAGTATTACTTACAAACCCAATTTATTCTGCTTTTTCGTTGGGACTGGTTCTTGTTTGTATATCCTTATTCTATATTCTATCAAACTCTCATTTTGTAGCTGCCGCACAGCTCCTTATTTACGTGGGAGCTATAAATGTTTTAATTATATTTGCTGTCATGTTCATGAACGGTTCAGAATATTACAAAGATTTTCATCTTTGGACCGTTGGGGATGGCGTTACTTTGTTGGTTTGTACAGGTATTTTTGTTTCACTAATGACTACTATTCTGGATACGTCATGGTACGGGATTATTTGGACTACAAGATCAAACCAAATTATAGAACAAGATTTGATAAGTAACAGTCAACAAATTGGAATTTATTTATCAACAGATTTTTTTCTTCCATTTGAACTCATTTCGATAATTCTTTTAGCTGCTTTGATAGGCGCAATTGCTGTGGCCCGCCAGTAATAAATCTTTCGAACTAGTAACCGAAATCAAAATGAAACTTTGTTCTGTGTTATCACATCCATTTCCCCTCACTTCAATCTTATTTGAAGATTGTTTATGTCTAAAATATAAGTTATTTTATTTGATCTATTGGCAATAGATTCCCTTATTCAGTACTTTTTTTTATTCTAGTCACTTAAACTCATTAAATTGTTTTTCATCTTGAAATGAATCAAAATTGATAAGGAGTTGGTCAATGATGCTCGAACATGTACTTGTTGTGAGTGCCTATTTATTTTCTATCGGTATTTATGGATTGATCACAAGTCGAAATATGGTTAGAGCCCTTATGTGTCTTGAACTTATACTGAATGCAGTTAATATAAATTTCGTAACATTTTCTGATTTTTTTGATAGTCGCCAATTAAAAGGAAATATTTTTTCAATTTTTGTTATAGCTATTGCAGCCGCTGAAGCAGCTATTGGACCAGCTATTGTTTCCGCAATTTATCGTAACAAAAAATCAACTCGTATCAATCAATCGAATTTGTTGAATAAGTAGTAGTGTATTAATCATATAAATTCTAATATTTATCAAGTCAAATTAACATGGATGATACATAACGTATTGATCGTGTTTACAAAAAATGCAAGAAATCAAAGTATCTTGGACCTCTCGTAGGAGTCGATCTGGAAGCAGATTGATTAGAAAAATTCTGGTAAATCATTGATTCATCTGGTGTCTAAATATATGTATAATTCATTTACAAGTTTACTAGATCGAAAATTTATGATGTTCAAAAATTTATATATCCAATGTCACATTCAGTAAAGATTTATGATACATGTATAGGGTGTACTCAATGTGTCCGAGCCTGCCCCACAGATGTATTAGAGATGATACCTTGGGACGGATGTAAAGCTAAGCAAATTGCTTCTGCTCCAAGAACAGAAGACTGTGTTGGTTGTAAGAGATGTGAATCCGCCTGTCCAACGGATTACTTGAGTGTTCGAGTTTATTTATGGCATGAAACAACTCGAAGCATGGGCCTAGCTTATTGATCCCTTTCCCAAATCCCACCTGAATATATTTTATTTTTTTTTTACCGACAAAAATCCCCCTGCTCGAAAAATAAAATATATATTTTATTTTTCGAGCACGGATTTTTCTGGTCCAAGTGTATCTTGTTTTTACTACGAATTATTTTCCTTGGTTAACAATAGTGGTAGTTCTGCCAATATTCGCGGGTTCCTTAATTATCTTTCTTCCTCATAGAGGAAATAAGATAATTAGGTGGTACACTATATTTATATGTACCGTAGAACTCCTTCTAATAACTTATGCATTCTATTATCATTTCCAATTGGACGATCCATTAATGCAACTGACGGAGGATTATAAATGGATCAATTTTTTTGATTTTTACTGGAGATTGGGAATAGATGGACTTTCTATAGGACCTATTTTGCTGACAGGATTTATCACCACTTTAGCTACTTCAGCGGCTCGGCCGGTTACTCGAGATTCCCGATTATTCCATTTCCTGATGTTAGCAATGTATAGTGGTCAAATAGGATCATTTTCTTCTCGGGACCTTTTACTTTTTTTCATCATGTGGGAGTTAGAATTAATTCCCGTTTATCTACTTCTATCCGTGTGGGGGGGAAAAAAACGTTTATATTCAGCTACAAAGTTTATTTTGTACACTGCAGGAAGTTCCGTTTTTTTATTAATGGGAGTTCTGAGTATCGGTTTATATGGTTCCAATGAACCAACATTCAATTTTGAAATATCAGTTAATCAATCTTATCCAGTAGTACTGGAAATACTATTCTATATTGGATTTCTTATTGCTTTTGCTGTCAAATCACCAATTATACCTTTACATACATGGTTACCAGATACCCATGGAGAGGCACATTACAGTACTTGTATGCTTCTAGCCGGAATATTATTAAAAATGGGAGCATATGGATTGGTTCGGATCAATATGGAATTATTGCCCCGCGCTCATTCTATATTTGCTCCCTGGTTGATGATAGTAGGCACACTTCAAATAATCTATGCAGCTTCAGCATCTCCCGGTCAACGTAATTTAAAAAAAAGAATAGCCTATTCCTCCGTATCTCATATGGGTTTCATAATTATAGGAATTGGCTCTATAAGTGATATGGGCCTCAATGGAGCCATTTTACAAATAATATCTCATGGCTTTATTGGCGCTGCACTTTTTTTCTTGGCAGGAACGAGTTTTGATAGAATACGTCTTGTTTATCTCGACGAAATGGGCGGAATGGCGATCCCAGTTCCAAAAATATTCACGACTTTCAGTATCTTATCAATGGCTTCCCTTGCATTACCGGGGATGAGTGGTTTTGTTGCAGAATTAATAGTATTTTTTGGACTAATTACCAGCCAAAAATTTTTTTTAATAACAAAAATACTAATTACATTTGTAATGGCAATTGGAATGATATTAACTCCTATTTATTCATTATCTATGATACGCCAAATGTTCTATGGATACAAGTTTTTTAATGCTCCAAACTCTTATTTTTTTGATTCTGGACCGAGAGAGTTATTTGTTTCGATCTCTATCCTTTTACCTGTAATAGGTATTGGTATTTATCCGGATTTCGTTTTCTCACTATCCGTTGACAAGATCGAAGATATTATATCTAATTATTTTTATAGATAATTATAAAAAAAAAATTAATAAAATAAAAAATCAAACATCAATCTTATAGTATAATAAGAATAAGATGTTTAAAAAATTCGTTGTACAATTACAAAAAAACAAATATTTTTTCTTCTCTTAAGTTTATTTTTAACTTAAGTTAAAAATAAAAATGAATTATACTTTTAACCAGATATGTTTGGCCTTTGTAAGAACCTTTTGAATCAAACTAGTGATTCAAAAGGTTCTCGATGGCTTACACGATGTTTTCTTATATATATGCTGTCCCATGTTTATTTGTGTTCATTAGGTCCTTTTTTCAGTTAGATGTTAGGGTAAATGAACCATAACTATGTAGCCCTATTCCTAATAGATTGACCCCAAAATAGCATATCCAAATTATAAGAAATCCCATAGAGGCTACAATTGCAGAATTTACAACCTCAAAATTTTTATTTGTTCGAATATGTAAATAAATCGCGAATACGGTCCAAGTAATAAATGCCCAAGTTTCTTTCGGATCCCAATTCCAATATGAGCCCCATGCCTCATTTGCCCATACTGCTCCCGAAAGAATACCTATGGTTAAAAAGATAAAACCTATACCAATAATACGATAACTCCAATGATCCAATTGTTGAATCAATTGAGACCTATAATAATTCCTAGAAGAAATTAAGGAAGTGTTCCATAAAACATTGTTTCTTTCGTTCATGTATTGGATCTCATCAAAACAAAACGACTCATTATTGCTTTTCTCAAAAAGACTTATGACTTTGCGAGATGTAATGACTATAAGAGCTACTGATAATAATGATCCACATAAAAGAGATGCATAGCCCAATACCATCATACTTACATGCATCATTAACCAATGAGATTGGAGAGCGGGTACTAATAGTACGGATTGATGCATTTCGGTTAAAAAACCAGAAGTAGCAAAGCCTTGGGTAAAAATAACACTTGGCGCGGTTATTGCGCTTAAAAGGTTTATATTTTTTTTTAAATACGGAACCATATGAATAATGGACAAACTCCATGAAAGAAAAATTAATGATTCGTATAAATCACTTAAAGGTAAATGCCTTGAATAAATCCAACGAGTAACTAATAATCCTGTTATACAGACAAAAGTAGTTTTTATGCCTTTTTCTGATGAATCATATAGTCCTACGCTTTCATTAACTAATAAGATTATCAAACGAATTGAAATTATAATTGAAACAACCGAAAAGGATATATGAGTTAATATATGCTCTAAAATGGAAAATATCATAAAAAAATTATAAAAAAAGAGGAGAATCTCCCAATTATAGAAATGGAAATCGGGAATAGAATTCATTATAGGACTTACTCTTTTATAAGATGCCATGCCGCCACTCGGACTCGAACCGAGATGCTCTAGCACTGCTTCCTAAGAGCAGCGTGTCTACCGATTTCACCATAGCGGCTTTTCGAAATCATAATAACCTATTTTTATTCAATTGTCGAGGTTAAAGTACTCAATCATTCAATATTTTTGAGTTTTATTTTATAAGAAACATTGAAATTCATGAATAAAGAAATTGATGAATCAAAACGCGTTTAAAAAATAGTGATTTGAACCTAGTTACAATAATAATCCTTATTTTTTATTATTTTATTTAATATTTAGATTTATAGTGTCTATTTTATTTAACGTAACATTAACAATGGAGTTCTTTTAGTTTATACTCTCCTAAAATGGAACTTTTCTAACTACATAGTTTTTACCGCAATTCAATGTTCTTTTTTTCTTTTGATTATTTTTTTTTATGACCAAAATTGATACATTTCTCGTATAAAATATCCATTGATAAAAGCTTCTTGTCGCATTTAGGTGGATATTTTATACGAGGGATATAAGGGATATATAAGTATTATATATATTGATAATGATTTTTTAAAACGAGTGTTCAGAAAATTCCAAAACAAGTTTTAAACTTAAAAAATTAGTTTCAACGAATCATTAATTTGGATTAAAGATCTTATATTATGTTTGTTCTTTTCTAATAAATATTTGTTCTTTCCTATTGGAAAATAATTTATATATAGATATAATAATGTATATATAAAAAGATTATTCTATATAAATTAGTATAAATATAAATTAGTATAAATTCTAAACGAAATTCAAAACTAGACTCTTTTTAGAGTCAGAGATAGATCCAGATTATTCCAATGTTTAATTATTTATTTCTTGTTGTACAAAAAAACTTTTTGAATTCCCTGTAGAAAGAGATTTCGCTAATGAAAAAACTTTTAATGCTACCCAATACCCCTTCCTTTTCCAAATATTATTACGAATTCGTTTTTTTGATATGGAAGTACGTTTTTTTGGAACTGCCATTAAAAAATTATGATAGGGTATTCAGTTCTATAGTTGGATGTGAAAGACATCTATTGTTCAAAACCAATTGTTTTTTACTATATAATTCTCTCTTTATTGTCTAAATTCGACTCTTTTCATAAAAAAATAAAAAAATATAAACCAAAGCGGTTGTGCCTTTATGTTGTTTATTTTCGTCATGCTATATTTATACATGTAATAAAATACATCAAAAAGTTTAAGAAACCAACCTTTTATTTTTGAATTTAATAAAAAAACGTTAATAATTTTTTTTTATATTAATTGCTTAATTGGTCAAGCTCAAAAAAAGAGTGCACCTAATGAAAATTGTAAAATGAAAATGAGACTAGTAGTTAATCTGTTAAAGTATACATTATTTTTTATATAAATTTGTAATTTCTTCACTCAATTAAAAAACTTCATTGGTTAATGATTCTGAATAAACGAACTAAAAAAAAAAATAACTCTTTTTTTTCTGGGGTTAAGTTATGGACTGTGTCTGTCTTTTATGAATTCTATTAAAATAACATATTCTTTTTGGTGTAATTATTTGTCCTTACTCTCTCTAGAGATTAAAATATTGTATTATGTAAATTGTAATAAGTAATAAGAATTGAAATTTTTATTTTTTTTTGTAGTTTCATAAAATCTTACTTAAAAAAAATAAGTATTTATTTTTCAATGGTAACTTGGTCATCTCATTTGACCAATTCTAACTTCTTGATTTGAAATATTTTTTTGTTTGAAGTATTTGGAAAAGATTTAGAATAATTAAGAATAAAAAAGAAAAAAATATTTATTTTAGTTTTACATATCTTATCTTAATTTTTTTTATTAACTGACTCCTTTCAAAAAAAATAAGAGCTGATGAATCAGAAACAGTTAACTAAGAATAAAAGATTTTTATTTATTTTTATGGAATATACATACCAATATTCATGGATCATACCTTTCATTCCAGTTATAATTCCTATGTTAATAGGGGTGGGACTTCTCCTTTTTCCGAAGGCAACAAAAAATCTTCGCCGCATGTGGGCTTTTCCTAGTGTTTTATTGTTAAGTATAGTTATGATTTTTTCAGCCAATCTGTCTATTCAGCAAATAAATAACAGTTATATCTATCAATATGTATGGTCTTGGACCATCAATAATGACTTTTCTTTAGAGTTCAGCTACTTGATCGATCCACTTACTTCTATTATGTTAATCTTAATTTCTACTGTTGGAATTATGGTTCTTATTTATAGTGACAATTATATGTCTCATGATCAAGGATATTTGAGATTTTTTGCTTATATGAGTTTTTTCAATACTTCAATGCTGGGATTAGTGACTAGTTCTAATTTGATACAAATTTATATTTTTTGGGAATTAGTTGGAGTGTGTTCTTATCTATTAATAGGTTTTTGGTTCACACGACCGATTGCCGCGAATGCTTGTCAAAAAGCGTTTGTAACTAATCGTGTAGGGGATTTTGGTTTATTATTAGGAATTTTAGGTCTTTATTGGATAACGGGTAGTTTCGAATTTCGGGATTTGTTTGAAATATTCAATAGTTTGATTTATAATAATGAAGTTAATTTTTTATTTGTTACTTTGTGTGCCTTCTTATTATTTTCTGGTGCAATTGCTAAATCCGCTCAATTCCCCCTTCACGTATGGTTACCTGACGCTATGGAAGGACCTACTCCTATTTCAGCTCTTATACATGCTGCTACTATGGTAGCAGCAGGAATTTTTCTTGTCGCTCGCCTTCTTCCTCTTTTTATGGTTATACCTTACATAATGAATATAATAGCCTTAATAGGTATAATAACATTACTATTAGGAGCTACTTTAGCTCTTGCTCAAAAAGATATTAAGAGAAGTTTAGCCTATTCTACAATGTCTCAATTGGGTTATATGATGTTAGCTCTAGGTATTGGGTCTTATCGAGCTGCTTTATTTCATTTGATTACTCATGCTTATTCAAAAGCATTGTTGTTTTTAGGGTCCGGATCAATCATTCATTCAATGGAAGCTATTGTTGGATATTCTCCAGATAAAAGTCAAAATATGGTTCTTATGGGTGGTTTAATAAAACATGTGCCAATTACAAAAACTGCTTTTTTATTAGGTATACTTTCCCTTTGTGGTATTCCACCCCTTGCCTGTTTTTGGTCCAAAGATGAAATTATTAATGATAGTTGGTTGTATTCACCGATTTTTGCAATAATAGCTTTTTCCACAGCAGGATTAACTGCATTTTATATGTTTCGGATCTATTTACTTACGTTTGAGGGCTCTTTAAATGTTAATTTTCAAAATTACAGCGGCAAAACAAATAACTCGTTTTATTCAATATCTCTATGGGGTAAAGATAAAGAAGGGAAAAAAATAATTAAAAAAGATTTTCGGTTATTATCTTTATTAAAAATGAATAATAATGAAAGGATTTCTTTTTTGGGGAAGAAGACATATCCAATTGATATTAATATAAGAAAGATGACGCGACCCTTTATTACTATTGCTCATTTTGGCATTAAGAACACTTTTTCGTATCCCCATGAATCGGATAGTACTATGCTATTTTCTATGCTTGTATTAGGTATATTTACTTTGTTCGTTGGAGCCATAGGAATTCCTTTTAATCAACAAGGAATGGATTTTGATATATTATCAAAATTGTTAACTCCAGCTATAATATATCAAAATTCAAATAATTCTGTGGATTGGTATGCATTTGTGACAAATG
>JARVXP010000162.1:0-20975 GCA_029856935.1 Cyclocarya paliurus
CGAATTGCCCGGGGTCGGGGCATACATACCATAAGGTCATTGTAGTACCATGGGAAGCCCACGAGCAAAAAACTCCAACCTCTTAAACTTTGCCCTCAATTGGCTTTCTTAAAGCAAGGGCAAAGTGGTAAAAATAAGGGGTGCTCCGAATTGCCCGGGGTCGGGGCATACATACCATAAGGTCATTGTAGTACCATGGGAAGCCCGCGAGCAAAAAACTCCAACCTCTTAACTTTGCCACTTTGCCTCATGTTCCCTAACTAAGGGCAAAGTGGTAAAAATAAGGGGTGCTCCGAATTGCCCGGGTCGGGGCATACATACCATAAGGTCATTGTAGTACCATGGGAAGCCCGCGAGCAAAAAACTCCAACCTCTTAACTTTGCCACTTTGCCCTGACATGGCTTTTACCTAACTAAGGGCAAAGTGGTAAAAATAAGAGGTGCTCCGAATTGCCCGGGGTCGGGGCATACATACCATAAGGTCATTGTAGTACCATGGAATGGAAAGCCCTTGAGCAAAAAACTCCAACCTCATAACTTTGCCACTTTGCCCTCACATGGCTTTTACCTAACTATGGGCAAAGTGGTAAAAATAAGAGGTGCTCCGAATTGCCCGGGGTCGGGGCATACATACCATAAGGTCATTGTAGTACCATGGGAAGCCCGCGAGCAAAAAACTCCAACCTCTTAACTTTGCCACTTTGCCCTCACATGGCTTTTACCTAACTAAGGGCAAAGTGGTAAAAATAAGAGGTGCTCCGAATTGCCCGGGGTCGGGGCATACATACCATAAGGTCATTGTAGTACCATGGGAAGCCCACGAGCAAAAAACTCCAACCTCTTAACTTTGCCCTCAGTTGGCTTTCTTGAAAGCAAGGGCAAAGTGGTAAACTTAAGGGGTGCTCCGAATTGCCCGGGGTCGGGGCATACACACCATAAGGTCATTGTAGTACCATGGGAAGCCCGCGAGAAAAAACTCCAACCTCTTAACTTTGCCACTTTGCCCTCACTGGCTTTTACCTAACTAAGGGCAAAGTGTAAAAATAAGAGGTGCTCCGAATTGCCCGGGTCGGGGCATACACACCATAAGGTCATTGTAGTACCATGGGAAGCCCGCGAGCAAAAAACTCCAACCTCTTAACTTTGCCACTTTGCCCTCATTTGGCTTTCTTTAAAGCAAGGGCAAAGTGGTAAACTTAAGGGTGCTCCGAATTGCCCGGGTCGGGGCATACATACCATAAGGTCATTGTAGTACCATGGGAAGCCGCGAGCAAAAAACCTCCAACCTCTTAACTTTGCCACTTTGCCCACATGGCTTTTACCTAACTTAGGGCAAAGTGGTTAAAATAAGAGGTGCTCGAATTGCCCGGGTCGGGGCATACATACCATAAGGTCATTGTAGTACCATGGGAAGCCACGAGCAAAAAACTCCAACCTCTTAACTTTGCCACTTTGGCCTCATTTGGCTTTTACCTAACTAAGGGCAAAGTGGGTAAAAATAAGAGGTGCTCCGAATTGCCCGGGTCGGGGCATACATACCATAAGGTCATTGTAGTACCATGGGAAGCCCAGAGCGAGCAAAAAACTCCAACCTCTTAACTTTGCCACTTTGCCCTCACATGGCTTTTACCTAACTAAGGGCAAAGTGGTAAAAATAAGAGGCGCTCCGAATTGCCCGGGGTCGGGGCATACATACCATAAGATCATTGTAGTACCATGTGAAGCCCACGAGCAAAAAACTCCAACCTCTTAACTTTGCCCTCATTTGGCTTTCTTGAAAGCAAGGGCAAAGTGGTAACCTTAAGGGGTGCTCCGAATTGCCCGGGGTCGGGGCACACACCATAAGGTCATTGTAGTACCATGGGAAGCCCGCGAGCAAAAAACTCCAACCTCTTAACTTTGCCACTTTGCCCTCACATGGCTTTTACTAACTAAGGGCAAAGTGGTAAAAATAAAGAGGTGCTCCGAATTGCCCGGGGTCGGGGCATACATACCATAAGGTCATTGTAGTACCATGGGAAGCCCTTGAGCAAAAACACTCCAACCTCTTAACTTTGCCACTTTGCCTCACAGGGCTTTTACCTAACTAAGGGCAAAGTGGTAAAAATAAGAGTTGCTCCGAATTGCCCGGGGTCGGGGCATACATACCATAAGGTCATTGTAGTACCATGGGAAGCCCGCGAGCAAAAAAACTCCAACCTCTTAACTTTGCCACTTTGCCCTCACTTGGCTTTTACCTAACTAAGGGCAAAGTGGTAAAAATAAGAGGTGCTCCGAATTGCCCGGGGTCGGGGCATACATACCATAAGGTCATTGTAGTACCATGGGAAGCCCAACGAGCAAAAAACTCCAACCTCTTAACTTTGCCCTCATTTGGCTTCTTGAAAGCAAGGGCAGAGTGGTAAAATTAAGGGGTGCTCCGAATTGCCCGGGGTCGGGGCATACACACCATAAGGTCATTGTAGTACCATGGGAAGCCCGCGAGCAAAAAACTCCAACCTCTTAACTTTGCCACTTTGCCCTCACATGGCTTTTACCTAACTAAGGGCAAAGTGGTAAAAATAAGAGGCGCTCCGGAATTGCCCCGGGGTCGGGGCATACATACCATAAGATCATTGTAGTACCATGGGAAGCCCACGAGCAAAAAACTCCAACCTCTTAACTTTGCCCTCATTTGGCTTTCTTTAAAGCAAGGGCAAAGTGGTAAAAATAAGGGGTGCTCCGAATTGCCCGGGTCGGGGCATACATACCATAAGGTCATTGTAGTACCATGGGAAGCCCGCGAGCAAAAAACTCCAACCTCTTAACTTTGCCACTTTGCCCTCACATGGCTTTTACCTAACTAAGGGCAAAGTGGTAAAAATAAGAGGTGCTCCGAATTGCCCGGGGTCGGGGCATACATACCATAAGGTCATTGTAGTACCATGGGAAGCCCGCGAGCAAAAAACTCCAACCTCTTAACTTTGCCACTTTGCCCTCAATTGGCTTTTACCTAACTAAGGGCAAAGTGGTAAAAATAAGAGGTGCTCCGAATTGCCCGGGGTCGGGGCATACATACCATAAGGTCATTGTAGTACCATGGGAAGCCCGCGAGCAAAAAACTCCAACCTCTTAACTTTGCCACTTTGCCCTCACATGGCTTTTACCTAACTAAGGGCAAAGTGGTAAAAATAAAGGGTGCTCCGAATTGCCCGGGGTCGGGGCATACATACCATAAGGTCATTGTAGTACCATGGGGAGCCCACGAGCAAAAAACTCCAACCTCTTAACACTTTGCCCTCACTTGGCTTTCTTGAAAGCAAGGGCAAAGTGGTAAACTTAAGGGGTGCTCCGAATTGCCCGGGGTCGGGGCATACATACCATAAGGTCATTGTAGTACCATGGGAAGCCCGCGAGCAAAAAACTCCAACCTCTTAACTTTGCCACTTTGCCCTCACTTGGCTTTTACCTAACTAAGGCAAAGTGGTAGAAATAAGAGGTGCTCCGAATTGCCCGGAGTCGGGGCATACATACCATAAGGTCATTGTAGTACCATGGGAAGCCCGCGAGCAAAAAACTCCAACCTCTTAACTTTGCCACTTTGCCCTCACATGGCTTTTTACTAACTAAGGGCAAAGTGGTAAAAATAAGAGGTGCTCCGAATTGCCCGGGGTCGG
Source organism: Cyclocarya paliurus (assembly GCA_029856935.1). Lineage (NCBI taxonomy): Eukaryota > Viridiplantae > Streptophyta > Magnoliopsida > Fagales > Juglandaceae > Cyclocarya > Cyclocarya paliurus. The sequence goes on from JARVXP010000162.1 coordinate 3,657, forward strand.
GGCATACATACCATAAGGTCATTGTAGTACCATGGGAAGCCCACGAGCAAAAAACTCCAACCTCTTAACTTTGCCATCATTTGGCTTTCTTGAAAGCAAGGGCAAAGTGGTAAACATAAGGGGTGCTCCGAATTGCCCGGGGTCGGGGCATACATACCATAAGGTCATTGTAGTACCATGGGAAGCCCGCGAGCAAAAAACTCCAACCTCTTAACTTTGCCACTTTGCCCTCACATGGCTTTTACCTAACTAAGGGCAAAGTGGTAAAAATAAGAGGTGCTCCGAATTGCCCGGGGTCGGGGCATACATACCATAAGGTCATTGTAGTACCATGGGAAGCCCGCGAGCAAAAAACTCCAACCTCTTAACTTTGCCACTTTGCCCTCACATGGCTTTTACCTAACTAAGGGCAAAGTGGTAAAAATAAGAGGTGCTCTCCGAATTGCCCGGGGTCGGGGCATACATACCATAAGGTCATTGTAGTACCATGGGAAACCCGCGAGCAAAAAACTCCAACCTCTTAACTTTGCCACTTTGCCCTCATTGGCTTTTACCTAACTAAGGGCAAAGTGGTAAAAATAAGAGGTGGTCCGAATTCCCGGGGTCGGAGCATACATACCATAAGGTCATTGTAGTACCATGGGAAGCCCGCGAGCAAAAAACTCCAACCTCTTAACTTTGCCACTTTGGCTTTCTTTGAAAGCAAGGGCAAAGTGGTAAAATAAGGGGTGCTCCGAATTGCCCGGGTCGGGGCATACATACCATAAGGTCATTGTAGTACCATGGGAAGCCCGCGAGCAAAAAACTCCAACCTCTTAACTTTGCCACTTTGCCCTCACTTGCTTTTCCTAACTAAGGGCAAAGTGGTAAAAATAAGAGGTGCTCCGAATTGCCGGGGTCGGTGCATACATACCATAAGGTCATTGTAGTACCATGGGAAGCCCGCGAGCAAAAAACTCAACCTCTTAACTTTGCCACTTTGCCCTCACATGGCTTTTACCTAACTAAGGGCAAAGTGGTAAAAATAAGAGGTGCTCCGAATTGCCGGGGTCGGGGCATACATACCATAAGGTCATTGTAGTACCATGGGAAGCCCGCGAGCAAAAAACTCCAACCTCTTAACTTTGCCACTTTGCCCTCACATGGCTTTTACCTAACTAAGGGCAAAGTGGTAAAAATAAGAGGTGCTCCGAATTGCCCGGGGTCGGGGCATACATACCATAAGGTCATTGTAGTACCATGGGAAGCCCGCGAGCAAAAAACTCCAACCTCTTAACTTTGCCACTTTGCCCTCACTGGCTTTTACCTAACTAAGGGCAAAGTGGTAAAATTAAGAGGTGCTCCGAATTGCCGGGGTCGGGCATACATACCATAAGGTCATTGTAGTACCATGGGAAGCCCACGAGCAAAAAACTCCAACCTCTTAACTTTGCCCTCATTTGGCTTTCTTGAAAGCAAGGGCAAAGTGGTAAACTTAAGGGGTGCTCCGAATTGCCCGGGGTCGGGGCATACATACCATAAGGTCATTGTAGTACCATGGGAAGCCCGCGAGCAAAAAACCCCCAACCTCTTAACTTTGCCACTTTGCCCTCACATGGCTTTTACCTAACTAAGGGCAAAGTGGTAAAAATAAGAGTGGTGCTCCGAATTGCCGGGGTCGGGGCATACATACCATAAGGTCATTGTAGTACCATGGGAAGCCGCGAGCAAAAAACTCCAACCTCTTAACTTTGCCCTCATTGGTTTCTTTAAAGAAGGGCAAAGTGGTAAAAATAAGGGGTGCTCCGAATTGCCCGGGGTCGGGGCATACATACCATAAGGTCATTGTAGTACCATGGGAAGCCCGCGAGCAAAAAACTCCAACCTCTTAACTTTGCCACTTTGCCCTCACATGGCTTTTACCTAACTAAGGGCAAAGTGGTAAAAATAAGAGGTGCTCCGAATTGCCCGGGGTCGGGGCATACATACCATAAGGTCATTGTAGTACCATGGGAAGCCCGCGAGCAAAAAACTCCAACCTCTTAACTTTGCCACTTTGCCCTCATTTGGCTTTTACTTGAAAGCAAGGGCAAAGTGGTAAAAATAAGAGGTGCTCCGAATTGCCCGGGGTCGGGGCATACATACCATAAGGTCATTGTAGTACCATGGGAAGCCCGCGAGCAAAAAACTCCAACCTCTTAACTTTGCCACTTTGCCCTCACATGGCTTTTACCTAACTAAGGGCAAAGTGGTAAAAATAAGAGGCGCTCCGAATTGCCCGGGGTCGGGGCATACATACCATAAGATCATTGTAGTACCATGGGAAGCCCACGAGCAAAAAACTCCAACCTCTTAACTTTGCCCTCATTTGGCTTTCTTGAAAGCAAGGGCAAAGTGGTAAACTTAAGGGGTGCTCCGAATTGCCCGGGGTCGGGGCATACACACCATAAGGTCATTGTAGTACCATGGGAAGCCCGCGAGCAAAAAAACTCCAACCTCTTAACTTTGCCACTTTGCCCTCACATGGCTTTTACCTAACTTAGGGCAAAGTGGTAAAAATAAGAGGTGCTCCGAATTGCCCGGGGTCGGGGCATACATACCATAAGGTCATTGTAGTACCATGGGAAGCCCACGAGCAAAAAACTCCAACCTCTTAACTTTGCCACTTTGGCCTCATTTGGCTTTTACCTAACTAAGGGCAAAGTGGTAAAAATAAGAGGTGCTCCGAATTGCCCGGGGTCGGGGCATACATACCATAAGGTCATTGTAGTACCATGGGAAGCCCGCGAGCAAAAAACTCCAACCTCTTAACTTTGCCACTTTGCCCTCACATGGCTTTTACCTAACTAAGGGCAAAGTGGTAAAAATAAGAGGTGCTCCGAATTGCCCGGGGTCGGGGCATACATACCATAAGGTCATTGTAGTACCATGGGAAGCCCACGAGCAAAAAACTCCAACCTCTTAACTTTGCCCCTCACTTGGCTTTCTTGAAAGCAAGGGCAAAGTGGTAAACTTAAGGGGTGCTCCGAATTGCCCGGGGTCGGGGCATACATACCATAAGGTCATTGTAGTACCATGGGAAGCCCGCGAGCAAAAAACTCCAACCTCTTAACTTTGCCACTTTGCCCTCACATGGCTTTTACCTAACTAAGGGCAAAGTGGTAAAAAAAGAGGTGCTCCGAATTGCCCGGGGTCGGGGCATACATACCATAAGGTTATTGTAGTACCATGGAAAGCCCTTGAGCAAAAAACTCCAACCTCTTAACTTTGCCACTTTGCCCTCACATGGCTTTTACCTAACTATGGGCAAAGTGGTAAAAATAAGAGGTGCTCCGAATTGCCCGGGGTCGGGGCATACATACCATAAGGTCATTGTAGTACCATGGGAAGCCCGCGAGCAAAAAACTCCAACCTCTTAACTTTGCCACTTTGCCCTCACTTGGCTTTTACCTAACTAAGGGCAAAGTGGTAAAAATAAGTGGTGCTCCGAATTGCCCGGGGTCGGGGCATACATACCATAAGGTCATTGTAGTACCATGGGAAGCCCACGAGCAAAAAACTCCAACCTCTTAACTTTGCCCTCATTTGGCTTTCTTGAAAGCAAGGGCAAAGTGGTAAACATAAGGGTGCTCCGAATTGCCCGGGGTCGGGGCATACACACCATAAGGTCATTGTAGTACCATGGGAAGCCCGCGAGCAAAAAACTCCAACCTCTTAACTTTGCCACTTTGCCCTCACATGGCTTTTACCTAACTAAGGGCAAAGTGGTAAAAATAAGAGGTGCTCCGAATTGCCCGGGGTCGGGGCATACATACCATAAGATCATTGTAGTACCATGGGAAGCCCACGAGCAAAAAAAACTCCAACCTCTTAACTTTGCCCTCATTTGGCTTTCTTTAAAGCAAGGGCAAAGTGGTAAACTTAAGAGGTGCTCCGAATTGCCCGGGGTCGGGGCATACACACCATAAGGTCATTGTAGTACCATGGGAAGCCCGCGAGCAAAAAACTCCAACCTCTTAACTTTGCCACTTTGCCCTCACATGGCTTTTACCTAACTTAGGGCAAAGTGGTAAAAATAAGAGGTGCTCCGAATTGCCCGGGGTCGGGGCATACATACCATAAGGTCATTGTAGTACCATGGGAAGCCCACGAGCAAAAAACTCCAACCTCTTAACTTTGCCACTTTGCCCTCACTTGGCTTTTACCTAACTAAGGGCAAAGTGGTAAAAATAAGAGGTGCTCCGAATTGCCCGGGGTCGGGGCATACATACCATAAGGTCATTGTAGTACCATGGGAAGCCCGCGAGCAAAAAACTCCAACCTCTTAACTTTGCCACTTTGCCCTCACATGGCTTTTACCTAACTAAGGGCAAAGTGGTAAAAATAAGAGGTGCTCCGAATTGCCCGGGGTCGGGGCATACATACCATAAGGTCATTGTAGTACCATGGGAAGCCCACGAGCAAAAAACTCCAACCTCTTAACTTTGCCCTCATTTGGCTTTCTTGAAAGCAAGGGCAAAGTGGTAAAAATAAGGGTGCTCCGAATTGCCCGGGGTCGGGGCATACATACCATAAGGTCATTGTAGTACCATGGGAAGCCCGCGAGCAAAAAACTCCAACCTCTTAACTTTGCCACTTTGCCCTCACTTGGCTTTCCTAACAAGGGCAAAGTGGTAAAAATAAGGGTGCTCCGAATTGCCCGGGGTCGGGGCATACATACCATAAGGTCATTGTAGTACCATGGGAAGCCCGCGAGCAAAAAACTCCAACCTCTTAACTTTGCCACTTTGCCCTCACTTGGCTTTTACCTAACTAAGGGCAAAGTGGTAAAAATAAGAGGTGCTCCGAATTGCCCGGGGTCGGGGCATACATACCATAAGGTCATTGTAGTACCATGGGAAGCCCGCGAGCAAAAAACTCCAACCTCTTAACTTTGCCACTTTGCCCTCACATGGCTTTTACCTAACTAAGGGCAAAGTGGTAAAAATAAGAGGTGCTCCGAATTGCCCGGGGTCGGGGCATACATACCATAAGGTCATTGTAGTACCATGGGAAGCCCACGAGCAAAAAACTCCAACCTCTTAACTTTGCCCTCATTTGGCTTTCTTGAAAGCAAGGGCAAAGTGGTAAAAATAAGGGGTGCTCCGAATTGCCCGGGTTCGGGGCATACACACCATAAGGTCATTGTAGTACCATGGGAAGCCCGCGAGCAAAAAACTCCAACCTCTTAACTTTGCCACTTTGCCCTCACTTGGCTTTTACCTAACTAAGGGCAAAGTGGTAAAAATAAGAGGTGCTCCGAATTGCCCGGGGTCGGGGCATACATACCATAAGGTCATTGTAGTACCATGGGAAGCCCGCGAGCAAAAAACTCCAACCTCTTAACTTTGCCACTTTGCCCTCACATGGCTTTTACCTAACTAAGGGCAAAGTGGTAAAAATAAGAGGTGCTCCGAATTGCCCGGGGTCGGGGCATACATACCATAAGGTCATTGTAGTACCATGGGAAGCCCGCGAGCAAAAAACTCCAACCTCTTAACTTTGCCACTTTGCCCTCACATGGCTTTTACCTAACTAAGGGCAAAGTGGTAAAAATAAGAGGTGCTCCGAATTGCCCGGGGTCGGGGCATACATACCATAAGGTCATTGTAGTACCATGGGAAGCCCACGAGCAAAAAACTCCAACCTCTTAACTTTGCCACTTTGCCCTCATTTGGCTTTTACCTAACTAAGGGCAAAGTGGTAAAAATAAGAGGTGCTCCGAATTGCCCGGGGTCGGGGCATACATACCATAAGGTCATTGTAGTACCATGGGAAGCCCGCGAGCAAAAAACTCCAACCTCTTAACTTTGCCACTTTGCCCTCACATGGCTTTTACCTAACTAAGGGCAAAGTGGTAAAAATAAGAGGTGCTCCGAATTGCCCGGGGTCGGGGCATACATACCATAAGGTCATTGTAGTACCATGGGAAGCCCCGAGCAAAAAACTCCAACCTCTTAACTTTGCCCTCATTTGGCTTTCTTGAAAGCAAGGGCAAAGTGGTAAACATAAGGGGTGCTCCGAATTGCCCGGGGTCGGGGCATACATACCATAAGGTCATTGTAGTACCATGGGAAGCCCGCGAGCAAAAAACTCCAACCTCTTAACTTTGCCACTTTGCCCTCACATGGCTTTTACCTAACTAAGGGCAAAGTGGTAAAAATAAGAGGTGCTCCGAATTGCCCGGGTCGGGGCATACATACCATAAGGTCATTGTAGTACCATGGGAAGCCCACGAGCAAAAAACTCCAACCTCTTAACTTTGCCCTCATTTGGCTTTCTTGAAAGCAAGGGCAAAGTGGTAAAAATAAGGGGTGCTCCGAATTGCCCGGGGTCGGGGCATACACACCATAAGGTCATTGTAGTACCATGGGAAGCCCGCGAGCAAAAAACTCCAACCTCTTAACTTTGCCACTTTGCCCTCACATGGCTTTTACCTAACTAAGGGCAAAGTGGTAAAAATAAGAGGTGCTCCGAATTGCCCGGGGTCGGGGCATACATACCATAAGGTCATTGTAGTACCATGGGAAGCCCGCGAGCAAAAAACTCCAACCTCTTAACTTTGCCACTTTGCCCTCACTTGGCTTTTACCTAACTAAGGGCAAAGTGGTAAAAATAAGAGGTGCTCCGAATTGCCGGGGTCGGGGCATACATACCATAAGGTCATTGTAGTACCATGGGAAGCCCGCGAGCAAAAAACTCCAACCTCTTAACTTTGCCACTTTGCCCTCACATGGCTTTTACCTAACTAAGGGCAAAGTGGTAAAAATAAGAGGTGCTCCGAATTGCCCGGGGTCGGGGCATACATACCATAAGGTCATTGTAGTACCATGGGAAGCCCACGAGCAAAAAACTCCAACCTCTTAACTTTGCCCTCATTTGGCTTTCTTGAAAGCAAGGGCAAAGTGGTAAAAATAAGAGGTGCTCCGAATTGCCCGGGGTCGGGGCATACATACCATAAGGTCATTGTAGTACCATGGGAAGCCCGCGAGCAAAAAACTCCAACCTCTTAACTTTGCCACTTTGCCCTCACTTGGCTTTCTTAAAGCAAGGGCAAAGTGGTAAAAATAAGAGGTGCTCCGAATTGCCCGGGGTCGGGGCATACATACCATAAGGTCATTGTAGTACCATGGGAAGCCCGCGAGCAAAAAACTCCAACCTCTTAACTTTGCCACTTTGCCCTCACTTGGCTTTTACCTAACTAAGGGCAAAGTGGTAAAAATAAGAGGTGCTCCGAATTGCCCGGGGTCGGGGCATACATACCATAAGGTCATTGTAGTACCATGGGAAGCCCGCGAGCAAAAAACTCCAACCTCTTAACTTTGCCACTTTGCCCTCACATGGCTTTTACCTAACTAAGGGCAAAGTGGTAAAAATAAGAGGTGCTCCGAATTGCCCGGGTCGGGGCATACATACCATAAGGTCATTGTAGTACCATGGGAAGCCCACGAGCAAAAAACTCCAACCTCTTAACTTTGCCCTCATTTGGCTTTCTTGAAAGCAAGGGCAAAGTGGTAAAAATAAGAGGTGCTCCGAATTGCCCGGGGTCGGGGCATACATACCATAAGGTCATTGTAGTACCATGGGAAGCCCGCGAGCAAAAAACTCCAACCTCTTAACTTTGCCACTTTGCCCTCACATGGCTTTTACCTAACTAAGGGCAAAGTGGTAAAAATAAGAGGTGCTCCGAATTGCCCGGGGTCGGGGCATACATACCATAAGGTCATTGTAGTACCATGGGAAGCCCACGAGCAAAAAACTCCAACCTCTTAACTTTGCCCTCATTTGGCTTTCTTGAAAGCAAGGGCAAAGTGGTAAACTTAAGGGGTGCTCCGAATTGCCCGGGGTCGGGGCATACACACCATAAGGTCATTGTAGTACCATGGGAAGCCCGCGAGCAAAAAACTCCAACCTCTTAACTTTGCCACTTTGCCCTCACATGGCTTTTACCTAACTTAGGGCAAAGTGGTAAAAATAAGAGGTGCTCCGAATTGCCCGGGGTCGGGGCATACATACCATAAGGTCATTGTAGTACCATGGGAAGCCCACGAGCAAAAAACTCCAACCTCTTAACTTTGCCACTTTGCCCTCACTTGGCTTTTACCTAACTAAGGGCAAAGTGGTAAAAATAAGAGGTGCTCCGAATTGCCCGGGGTCGGGGCATACATACCATAAGGTCATTGTAGTACCATGGGAAGCCCGCGAGCAAAAAACTCCAACCTCTTAACTTTGCCACTTTGCCCTCACATTGGCTTTTACCTAACTAAGGGCAAAGTGGTAAAAATAAGAGGTGCTCCGAATTGCCCGGGGTCGGGGCATACATACCATAAGGTCATTGTAGTACCATGGGAAGCCCTCGAGCAAAAAACTCCAACCTCTTAACTTTGCCCTCATTTGGCTTTCTTGAAAGCAAGGGCAAAGTGGTAAAAATAAGGGTGCTCCGAATTGCCCGGGGTCGGGGCATACATACCATAAGGTCATTGTAGTACCATGGGAAGCCCGCGAGCAAAAAAACTCCAACCTCTTAACTTTGCCACTTTGCCCTCACTTGGCTTTCTATAAAGCAAGGGCAAAGTGGTAAAAATAAGAGGTGCTCCGAATTGCCCGGGTCGGGGCATACATACCATAAGGTCATTGTAGTACCATGGGAAGCCCGCGAGCAAAAAACTCCAACCTCTTAACTTTGCCACTTTGCCCTCACTTGGCTTTTACCTAACTAAGGGCAAAGTGGTAAAAATAAGAGGTGCTCCGAATTGCCCGGGTCGGGGCATACATACCATAAGGTCATTGTAGTACCATGGGAAGCCCGCGAGCAAAAAACTCCAACCTCTTAACTTTGCCACTTTGCCCTCACATGGCTTTTACCTAACTAAGGGCAAAGTGGTAAAAATAAGAGGTGCTCCGAATTGCCCGGGGTCGGGGCATACATACCATAAGGTCATTGTAGTACCATGGGAAGCCCACGAGCAAAAAACTCCAACCTCTTAACTTTGCCCTTTGGCTTTCTTGAAAGCATGGGCAAAGTGGTAAAAATAAGGGGTGCTCCGAATTGCCCGGGGTCGGGGCATACATACCATAAGGTCATTGTAGTACCATGGGAAGCCCGCGAGCAAAAAACTCCAACCTCTTAACTTTGCCACTTTGCCCTCACTTGGCTTTTACCTAACTAAGGGCAAAGTGGTAAAAATAAGAGGTGCTCCGAATTGCCCGGGGTCGGGGCATACATACCATAAGGTCATTGTAGTACCATGGGAAGCCCGCGAGCAAAAAACTCCAACCTCTTAACTTTGCCACTTTGCCCTCACATGGCTTTTACCTAACTAGGGCAAAGTGGTAAAAATAAGAGGTGCTCCGAATTGCCCGGGGTCGGGGCATACATACCATAAGGTCATTGTAGTACCATGGGAAGCCCGCGAGCAAAAAACTCCAACCTCTTAACTTTGCCACTTTGCCCTCACATGGCTTTTACCTAACTTAGGGCAAAGTGGTAAAAATAAGAGGTGCTCCGAATTGCCCGGGGTCGGGGCATACATACCATAAGGTCATTGTAGTACCATGGGAAGCCCACGAGCAAAAAACTCCAACCTCTTAACTTTGCCACTTTGCCCTCACTTGGCTTTTACCTAACTAAGGGCAAAGTGGTAAAAATAAGAGGTGCTCCGAATTGCCCGGGGTCGGGGCATACATACCATAAGGTCATTGTAGTACCATGGGAAGCCCGCGAGCAAAAAACTCCAACCTCTTAACTTTGCCACTTTGCCCTCACATGGCTTTTACCTAACTAAGGGCAAAGTGGTAAAAATAAGAGGTGCTCCGAATTGCCCGGGGTCGGGGCATACATACCATAAGGTCATTGTAGTACCATGGGAAGCCCACGAGCAAAAAACTCCAACCTCTTAACTTTGCCCTCATTTGGCTTTCTTGAAAGCAAGGGCAAAGTGGTAAAATTAAGGGGTGCTCCGAATTGCCCGGGGTCGGGGCATACATACCATAAGGTCATTGTAGTACCATGGGAAGCCCGCGAGCAAAAAACTCCAACCTCTTAACTTTGCCACTTTGCCCTCACATGGCTTTTACCTAACTAAGGGCAAAGTGGTAAAAATAAGAGGTGCTCCGAATTGCCCGGGGTCGGGGCATACATACCATAAGGTCATTGTAGTACCATGGGAAGCCCAAGCAAAAAACTCCAACCTCTTAACTTTGCCTCTCACTTGGCTTTCTTGAAAGCAAGGGCAAAGTGGTAAAAATAAGGGTGCTCCGAATTGCCCGGGGTCGGGGCATACACACCATAAGGTCATTGTAGTACCATGGGAAGCCCGCGAGCAAAAAACTCCAACCTCTTAACTTTGCCACTTTGCCCTCACATGGCTTTTACCTAACTAAGGGCAAAGTGGTAAAAATAAGAGGTGCTCCGAATTGCCCGGGGTCGGGGCATACATACCATAAGGTCATTGTAGTACCATGGGAAGCCCACGAGCAAAAAACTCCAACCTCTTAACTTTGCCACTTTGCCCTCACTTGGCTTTTACCTAACTAAGGGCAAAGTGGTAAAAATAAGAGGTGCTCCGAATTGCCCGGGGTCGGGGCATACATACCATAAGGTCATTGTAGTACCATGGGAAGCCCGCGAGCAAAAAACTCCAACCTCTTAACTTTGCCACTTTGCCCTCACATGGCTTTTACCTAACTAAGGGCAAAGTGGTAAAAATAAGAGGTGCTCCGAATTGCCCGGGGTCGGGGCATACATACCATAAGGTCATTGTAGTACCATGGGAAGCCCACGAGCAAAAAACTCCAACCTCTTAACTTTGCCCTCACTTGGCTTTCTTGAAAGCAAGGGCAAAGTGGTAACTTAAGAGGTGCTCCGAATTGCCCGGGGTCGGGGCATACATACCATAAGGTCATTGTAGTACCATGGGAAGCCCGCGAGCAAAAAACTCCAACCTCTTAACTTTGCCACTTTGCCCTCACTTGGCTTTTACCTAACTAAGGGCAAAGTGGTAAAAATAAGAGGTGCTCCGAATTGCCCGGGGTCGGGGCATACATACCATAAGGTCATTGTAGTACCATGGGAAGCCCGCGAGCAAAAAACTCCAACCTCTTAACTTTGCCACTTTGCCCTCACATGGCTTTTACCTAACTAAGGGCAAAGTGGTAAAAATAAGAGGTGCTCCGAATTGCCCGGGGTCGGGGCATACATACCATAAGGTCATTGTAGTACCATGGGAAGCCCGCGAGCAAAAAACTCCAACCTCTTAACTTTGCCACTTTGCCCTCACTTGGCTTTTACCTAACTAAGGGCAAAGTGGTAAAAATAAGAGGTGCTCCGAATTGCCCGGGGTCGGGGCATACATACCATAAGGTCATTGTAGTACCATGGGAAGCCCGCGAGCAAAAAACTCCAACCTCTTAACTTTGCCACTTTGCCCTCACATGGCTTTTACCTAACTAAGGGCAAAGTGGTAAAAATAAGAGGTGCTCCGAATTGCCCGGGGTCGGGGCATACATACCATAAGGTCATTGTAGTACCATGGGAAGCCCACGAGCAAAAAACTCCAACCTCTTAACTTTGCCCTCATTTGGCTTTCTTGAAAGCAAGGGCAAAGTGGTAAAAATAAGAGGTGCTCCGAATTGCCCGGGGTCGGGGCATACATACCATAAGGTCATTGTAGTACCATGGGAAGCCCGCGAGCAAAAAACTCCAACCTCTTAACTTTGCCACTTTGCCCTCACATGGCTTTTACCTAACTTAGGGCAAAGTGGTAAAAATAAGAGGTGCTCCGAATTGCCCGGGGTCGGGGCATACATACCATAAGGTCATTGTAGTACCATGGGAAGCCCACGAGCAAAAAACTCCAACCTCTTAACTTTGCCCTCATTTGGCTTTCTTGAAAGCAAGGGCAAGTGGTAAACTTAAGGGGTGCTCCGAATTGCCCGGGGTCGGGGCATACACACCATAAGGTCATTGTAGTACCATGGGAAGCCCGCGAGCAAAAAACTCCAACCTCTTAACTTTGCCACTTTGCCCTCACTTGGCTTTTACCTAACTAAGGGCAAAGTGGTAAAAATAAGAGGTGCTCCGAATTGCCCGGGGTCGGGGCATACATACCATAAGGTCATTGTAGTACCATGGGAAGCCCACGAGCAAAAAACTCCAACCTCTTAACTTTGCCACTTTGCCCTCATTTGGCTTTTACCTAACTAAGGGCAAAGTGGTAAAAATAAGAGGTGCTCCGAATTGCCCGGGGTCGGGGCATACATACCATAAGGTCATTGTAGTACCATGGGAAGCCCGCGAGCAAAAAACTCCAACCTCTTAACTTTGCCACTTTGCCCTCACATGGCTTTTACCTAACTAAGGGCAAAGTGGTAAAAATAAGAGGTGCTCCGAATTGCCCGGGGTCGGGGCATACATACCATAAGGTCATTGTAGTACCATGGGAAGCCCACGAGCAAAAAACTCCAACCTCTTAACTTTGCCCTCATTTGGCTTTCTTGAAAGCAAGGGCAAAGTGGTAAAAATAAGGGGTGCTCCGAATTGCCCGGGGTCGGGGCATACACACCATAAGGTCATTGTAGTACCATGGAAGCCCGCGAGCAAAAAACTCCAACCTCTTAACTTTGCCACTTTGCCCTCACATGGCTTTTACCTAACTAAGGGCAAAGTGGTAAAAATAAGAGGTGCTCCGAATTGCCCGGGGTCGGGGCATACATACCATAAGGTCATTGTAGTACCATGGGAAGCCCACGAGCAAAAAACTCCAACCTCTTAACTTTGCCACTTAAGAGGCATTTGGCTTTCTTTAAAGCAAGGGCAAAGTGGTAAAAATAAGGTGTGCTCCGAATTGCCCGGGGTCGGGGCATACATACCATAAGGTCATTGTAGTACCATGGGAAGCCCGCGAGCAAAAAACTCCAACCTCTTAACTTTGCCACTTTGCCCTCACATGGCTTTTACCTAACTTAGGGCAAAGTGGTAAAAATAAGAGGTGCTCCGAATTGCCCGGGTCGGGGCATACATACCATAAGGTCATTGTAGTACCATGGGAAGCCCACGCAAAAAACTCCAACCTCTTAACTTTGCCACTTTGCCTCATTTGGCTTTTACCTAACTAAGGGCAAAGTGGTAAAAATAAGAGGTGCTCCGAATTGCCCGGGGTCGGGGCATACATACCATAAGGTCATTGTAGTACCATGGGAAGCCCGCGAGCAAAAAACTCCAACCTCTTAACTTTGCCACTTTGCCCTCACATGGCTTTTACCTAACTAAGGGCAAAGTGGTAAAAATAAGAGGTGCTCCGAATTGCCCGGGGTCGGGGCATACATACCATAAGGTCATTGTAGTACCATGGGAAGCCCACGAGCAAAAAACTCCAACCTCTTAACTTTGCCCTCATTTGGCTTTCTTGAAAGCAAGGGCAAAGTGGTAAAATAAGGGTGTCTCCGAATTGCCCGGGGTCGGGGCATACACACCATAAGGTCATTGTAGTACCATGGGAAGCCCGCGAGCAAAAAACTCCAACCTCTTAACTTTGCCACTTTGCCCTCACATGGCTTTTACCTAACTAAGGGCAAAGTGGTAAAAATAAGAGGTGCTCCGAATTGCCCGGGGTCGGGGCATACATACCATAAGGTCATTGTAGTACCATGGGAAGCCCACGAGCAAAAAACTCCAACCTCTTAACTTTGCCCTCATTTGGCTTTCTTGAAAGCAAGGGCAAAGTGGTAAAACTAAGAGGTGCTCCCAATTGCCCGGGGTCGGGCATACATACCATAAGGTCATTGTAGTACCATGGGAAGCCCGCGAGCAAAAAACTCCAACCTCTTAACTTTGCCACTTTGCCCACACATGGCTTTTACCTAACTAAGGGCAAAGTGGTAAAAATAAGAGGTGCTCCGAATTGCCCGGGGTCGGGGCATACATACCATAAGGTCATTGTAGTACCATGGGAAGCCCGCGAGCAAAAAACTCCAACCTCTTAACTTTGCCACTTTGCCCTCATTTGGCTTTTACCTAACTAAGGGCAAAGTGGTAAAAAATAGAGGTGCTCCGAATTGCCCGGGGTCGGGGCATACATACCATAAGGTCATTGTAGTACCATGGGAAGCCCGCGAGCAAAAAACTCCAACCTCTTAACTTTGCCACTTTGCCCTCACATGGCTTTTACCTAACTAAGGGCAAAGTGGTAAAAATAAGAGGCGCTCCGAATTGCCCGGGGTCGGGGCATACATACCATAAGATCATTGTAGTACCATGGGAAGCCCACGAGCAAAAAAACCTCCAACCTCTTAACTTTGCCCTCATTGGCTTTCTTGAAAGCAAGGGCAAAGTGGTAAACTTAAGGGGTGCTCCGAATTGCCCGGGGTCGGGGCATACACACCATAAGGTCATTGTAGTACCATGGGAAGCCCGCGAGCAAAAAACTCCAACCTCTTAACTTTGCCACTTTGCCCTCACATGGCTTTTACCTAACTAAGGGCAAAGTGGTAAAAATAAGAGGTGCTCCGAATTGCCCGGGGTCGGGGCATACATACCATAAGGTCATTGTAGTACCATGGAAGCCCACGAGCAAAAAACTCCAACCTCTTAACTTTGCCACTTTGCCCTCACATGGCTTTTACCTAACTAAGGGCAAAGTGGTAAAAATAAGAGGTGCTCCGAATTGCCCGGGGTCGGGGCATACATACCATAAGGTCATTGAGTTACCATGGGAAGCCCGCGAGCAAAAAACTCCAACCTCTTAACTTTGCCACTTTGCCCTCACTTGGCTTTTACCTAACTAAGGGCAAAGTGGTAAAAATAAGAGGTGCTCCGAATTGCCCGGGGTCGGGGCATACATACCATAAGGTCATTGTAGTACCATGGGAAGCCCACGAGCAAAAAACTCCAACCTCTTAACTTTGCCCTCATTTGGCTTTCTTGAAAGCAAGGGCAAAGTGGTAAACTTAAGGGGTGCTCCGAATTGCCCGGGGTCGGGGCATACACACCATAAGGTCATTGTAGTACCATGGGAAGCCCGCGAGCAAAAAACTCCAACCTCTTAACTTTGCCACTTTGCCCTCACATGGCTTTTACCTAACTAAGGGCAAAGTGGTAAAAATAAGAGGTGCTCCGAATTGCCCGGGGTCGGGGCATACATACCATAAGGTCATTGTAGTACCATGGGAAGCCCACGAGCAAAAAACTCCAACCTCTTAACTTTGCCCCCATTTGGCTTTCCTTTTAAAGCAAGGGCAAAGTGGTAAAAATAAGAGGTGCTCCGAATTGCCCGGGGTCGGGGCATACACACCATAAGGTCATTGTAGTACCATGGGAAGCCCGCGAGCAAAAAACTCCAACCTCTTAACTTTGCCACTTTGCCCTCACATGGCTTTTACCTAACTAAGGGCAAAGTGGTAAAAATAAGAGGTTGCTCCGAATTGCCGGGGTCGGGGCATACATACCATAAGGTCATTGTAGTACCATGGGAAGCCCACGAGCAAAAAAACTCCAACCTCTTAACTTTGCCACTTTGCCCTCATTTGGCTTTCTTAACAAGGGCAAAGTGGTAAAAATAAGAGGTGCTCCGGATTGCCCGGGGCGGGGCATACATACCATAAGGTCATTGTAGTACCATGGGAAGCCCGCGAGCAAAAACTCCAACCTCTTAACTTTGCCACTTTGCCCTCACATTGCTTTTACCTAACTAAGGGCAAAGTGGTAAAAATAAGAGGTGCTCCGAATTGCCCGGGGTCGGGGCATACATACCATAAGGTCATTGTAGTACCATGGGAAGCCCACGAGCAAAAAACTCCAACCTCTTAACTTTGCCCTCATTGGCTTTCTTAAAGCAAGGGCAAAGTGGTAAAAATAAGGGTGCTCCGAATTGCCCGGGGTCGGGGCATACATACCATAAGGTCATTGTAGTACCATGGGAAGCCCGCGAGCAAAAAACTCCAACCTCTTAACTTTGCCACTTTGCCCTCACATGGCTTTTACCTAACTAAGGGCAAAGTGGTAAAATAAGAGGTGCTCCGAATTGCCCGGGGTCGGGGCATACATACCATAAGGTCATTGTAGTACCATGGAAGCCCACGAGCAAAAAACTCCAACCTCTTAACTTTGCCACTTTGCCTCATTTGGCTTTTACCTAACTAGGGCAAAGTGGTAAAAATAAGAGGTGCTCCGAATTGCCCGGGGTCGGGGCATACATACCATAAGGTCATTGTAGTACCATGGGAAGCCCGCGAGCAAAAAACTCCAACCTCTTAACTTTGCCACTTTGCCCTCACATGGCTTTTACCTAACTAAGGGCAAAGTGGTAAAAATAAGAGGTGCTCCGAATTGCCCGGGGTCGGGGCATACATACCATAAGGTCATTGTAGTACCATGGGAAGCCCACGAGCAAAAAACTCCAACCTCTTACTTTGCCCTCATTGGCTTTCTTGAAAGCAAGGGCAAAGTGGTAAACTTAAGGGGTGCTCCGAATTGCCCGGGTCGGGGCATACACACCATAAGGTCATTGTAGTACCATGGGAAGCCCGCGAGCAAAAAACTCCAACCTCTTAACTTTGCCACTTTGCCCTCACATTGGCTTTTACCTAACTAAGGGCAAAGTGGTAAAAATAAGAGGTGCTCCGAATTGCCCGGGGTCGGGCATACATACCATAAGGTCATTGTAGTACCATGGGAAGCCCGCGAGCAAAAAACTCCAACCTCTTAACTTTGCCCTCATTGGCTTTTTAACAAGGGCAAAGTGGGTAAAAATAAGAGGTGCTCCGAATTGCCCGGGGTCGGGCATACATACCATAAGTCATTGTAGTACCATGGGAAGCCCGCGAGCAAAAAACTCCAACCTCTTAACTTTGCCACTTTGCCCTCACATGGCTTTTACCTAACTAAGGGCAAAGTGGTAAAAATAAGGGGTGCTCCGAATTGCCCGGGGTCGGGGCATACATACCATAAGGTCATTGTAGTACCATGGGAAGCCCGCGAGCAAAAAACTCCAACCTCTTAACTTTGCCACTTTGGCCTCACATGGCTTTTACCAACTAAGGGCAAAGTGGTAAAAATAAGAGGTGCTCCGAATTGCCCGGGGTCGGGGCATACATACCATAAGGTCATTGTAGTACCATGGGAAGCCCGCGAGCAAAAAACTCCAACCTCTTAACTTTGCCACTTTGCCCTCACATGGCTTTTACCTAACTAAGGGCAAAGTGGTAAAAATAAGAGGTGCTCGGAATTGCCCGGGGTCGGGGCATACATACCATAAGGTCATTGTTGTACCATGGGAAGCCCACGAGCAAAAAACTCCAACCTCT
>JARVXP010000164.1:0-13610 GCA_029856935.1 Cyclocarya paliurus
TAACAACTGAGATCTGCCGGGATCCGGTGCATTGGTGCTGGTATGATTGCATCCATAAGGCTTCCTGCAGAAAATTCAAAAATTCAAAAAAACGATGGGTGCAACCCGAAAACTTCCCAGGAGGTCACCCATCCAAGTACTAGTCTCGCCCAAGCAACCTAAACAATGGAGTTCTGGTTGATCCGAGCATTGGTGCGTCTATGATTGCACCCAAAAGGCCGGACGTAGAAAATTCAAATCAATATTAAAAACGAGGGGTGCAACAAGAGAATTCCCAAGACGTCACCCATCCTAGTACTACTCTCGCCCATGCGCGCTTAGCTGCGGAGTTCTGATTCGATCTGACACATTGGCGCTGGTATGATCGCACCCATAAGCTTCTTGCAGAAAATTCAAATATTCAATAAACACAATGGGTCAACACGAGGAATTCCGGAACTCACCCCATCCTGGTACAACAATCACCCAGCACGCTTAACTGCGAGTTCTGATGATCGCACCCATAAGGCGTGTTGCTGAAAATTCAAATATTCAATAAAAAAATGATGGGAGTAACACGAGGACTTCCCAGGAGGTAACCCATCCGAGTACTACTCTCGCCCAAGAAAACTTAACAACAGAGTTCTGACAGGATCGGGTGCCCTAGTGCTGCTATGATCCACCCAAAAGGCTACTTGCAGAAAATTCAAATCAACAACAAAAATGAGGTGCAACACGAGGACTTCCCAGGCGGTCACCCATCCTAGTACTTGTCTCGCCCAAACCAAGCTTAACAACGGAGTTATGACAGGATCCGATGCATTAGTGCTGCTATGATCGCACCCATAAGCCTGCATGCAGAAAATTCAAATCATCATTAAAAATGAAGGTGCAACATGACGGCTTCCCTGGACGTCACCCATTCTAGTACTACTCTCGCCAAGCTCCCTTAACTGCTGAGTTCTGCTGGATCCGGCACATTAGTGCTGGTATGAAGCGCACCCATAAGGCTTCTTGCAGAAAATTCAAATATTTAATAAAAAAGATGTGTGCAAGACGATGACTTCCGAGGAGGTCACCCATCCTAGTACTACTCTCGCCCAACAAGCTTAACAACGTTGTTCTGATGGGATCCAATGCATTAGTGCTGCTATGATCGCACCCAAAAGGCTGCATGTAGAAAATTGAAATCAACATTACAAACGAGGGTGCAACACGAGACTTCCTAGGAGGTCACCTATCCTAGCACTACTCTCGCCCAAGCACGCTTAAATGTGGAGTTTCTGATGGGATCCGGTGCACTAGTGCAGGTATGATCGCACCCATTAGGCATGCAGCAAAAAATTCAGTTATAAAAAAAAAACGATGGGTGCAACACGAGGATCCCGGTGGTCAACCATCCTAGTACTACTCTCGCCCATGGAAGCTTAACAACTAAGTTTTGTCGGGATCCGGTGCATTGGTGTTGGTATGATTGCACCCATAAGCTTCTTGCAGAAAATTCAAATATTCAAAAAAACAATGGGTGGAACACCAGAACCTCCCAGGAGGTCACCCATCCAAGTACTATCTCGCCCAAGCAACCTTAACAACGGAGTTCTGACGTGATCTGATGCATTGGTGCTTCTATGATCGCACCGAAAAGGCTGGACGTAGAAAATTCAAATGAACATTAGAAACGAGGGGTGCAACACGAGGACTTCCCAGAGGTCAGCCATCCTGGTACAACTCTCGCCGAAGCTCGATTAACTGCGGAGTTCTAATTGGATCCGGCACATTAGTGCTGGTATGATCGCACCCATAAGGCTTCTTGCAGAAAATTCAAATATTCAATAAAAACGATGGGTGAACACGAGGAATTCCCAAGAGCTCACCCATCCTAGTACTACTCTCGCCCAAGCAAGCTTAATAACGTTGTCTGACGGGATCCGATGCATTAGTGCCGCTATGATCGCACCAAAAGGCGGCCTGTAGAAAATTCGAATTAACACTAAAAACGAGGGGGCAAGACGAGGACCTCTCAGGAGGTCACCCATCCTATTACTACTCTCGCCCGAGCACACTTAACAACAGAGTTCTAACGGATCCGATGCATCAGTCCGGCTATGATTGCACCTAAAGGCTGCATGCAGAAAATTCAAATCAACGTTAAAAACGAGGCGTGCAACACGAGGACTTCCCAGGAGGTCACCCATCCAAGTACTACTCTCGCCCAAGCCCGCTTACCTGCAAGTTCTGGTGGGATCTGATCACTAGTGCAGTATGATCGCACCCATAAGGCTAGTTGCAAAAAATTCAATTATTCAAAAAAAAAGACGATTGGCGCAACACGAGGACATCCCAGCAGGTCACCTATCCTAGTTCTTGTCTCGTCCAAGAACGCTTAACTGCGGAGTTCTGATGGGATCTGGCACATTAGTGTTGGTATATTGTACCCATAAGGCTTCTTGCAGAAAATTCAAATATTCAACAAAAATGATTTTTGTAACCCGAGGAATTCCAAGAGCTCACCCATCCTAGTACTACTCTCGCCCAAGCAAGCTTAGCAACGGAGGTCTGACGGGAGCCGATGCAATTGTACGGCTATGATCGCACCCGAAACGCTGCTTGCAGAATACTGAAATCAACATTAGAAACGTGGGGTGCAACACGAGGACTTCCCAAGAGGTCAGCTATCCTGGTACAACTCTCACCCGAGCAAGCTTAACTGTGGAGGTCTGATGGGATCCGATGCAGTAGTGCTGGTATGATCACACCCATAAGGCTTGTTGCAGAAAATTGAAATATTAAAAAAAAAATGATGGTTGTAACACAAGGACTTCCCAGAAGGTCCCCATCCTAGTACTACTCTCGCCCACGGAAGCTTAACGACGGACTTCTGCCAGGATCCAGTGCATTGGTGCTGGTATGATTGCACCCATAAGGCTCCTTGCAGAAAATTCAAATATTCAAAAAAAAACGATGGGTGTAACACGAGGACTTCCCAGGAGTCACCCATCCAAGTACTAGTCTCGCCCAAGCAAGCTTAACAACGGAGTTCTGACGTGATCTGATGCATTGGTGCGTCTATGATCGCACCCAAAAGGCTGCACATAGAAAATTCAAATCAACATTAAAAATGAAGGGTGCAACACGAGGACTTCCCAAGAGGTCACCCATCCTAGTACTACTCTCGCCCAAGCTAGCTTAACTGCGGAGTTCTGATTTGATCTGGCACATTAGTGCTAGTATGATCACACCTAAATTGCTACTTGTAGAAAATTCAAATACTCAATAAATAAAATGTGTGCAACCCGATGACTTCCCAGGAGGTCACCCGTCCTAGTACTACTCTCGCCGAAGCAAGCTTAACAACGTTGTTCTGACGGGATCCGTTGCATTGGTGATGGTATGATTGCACCCATAAGGCTTCTTGCAGAAAATTCAAATATTCAATAAAAACGATGGGTGCAACACGAGAAAGTCCCAGGAGGTCACCCATCCTAGTACTACTCTCGCCGGTGCTTGCTTAACTACGAAGTTCTGATTGGATCCGGTCACATTAGTGCTGGTATGATCGCACCCATAAGGCTTCTTGCAGAAAATTCAAATATTCAATAAAAACGATGGGTGCAACACGAGAAATTCCCAAGAGCTCACCCATCCTAGTACTACTCTCGCCAAAGCAAGCTTAGCAATGGAGGTCTGACAAGATTCGATGCATTTGTACGGCTATGATCGCACCCAAAAGGCTGCATGCCGAATATTGAAATCAACATTAGAAACGAGGGGTGCAACACAAGGACTTCCCAGGAGGTCACCCATCCTGGTACAACTCTCACCCGGGCACGCTTAACTGCGGAGTTTTGATGAGATCTGGTGGATTTGTTCTCGTATGATCGTACCCATAAGGCATGTTGCAGAAAATTCAAATATTCAATAAAAATGATGGGAGCAACACGGGACTTCCCAGGACGTCACCATCAAGTACAAGTCTCACACAAGCAACCTTAACAACGGAGTTCTGACGTGATCTGATGCATTGGTGCTTCTATGATCGCACCCAAAAGGCTGGACGTAGAAACTTCAAATGAACATTAAAAATGAGGGGAGCAACACGAGGACCTCCTAGGAGGTCACCCATCCAAGTACTACCATCGGCCAAGCAAACTTAACAACAGAGTTCTGACGGGATCCGATGCATTAGTACGGCTATGATCGCACCCAAAAGGCTGCATGCAGAAAATTCAAATCATCATTAAATACGAGAGGTGCAACACGAGGACTTCCAAGGAGGTCACCCATCCTAGTACTACTGTCGGCTTCCTGTAGAAACGATTGTGCTAGTATGATTGCACCTATAAGGCTTCCTGTAGAAAATTCAAAAATTCAATAAAAACGATGGGTGCAACACGAGAACTTTCCAAGAGGTCACCCATCCAAGTACTAGTCTCGCCTAAGCAACCTTAACAACGGAGTTCTGACGTGATCTGATGCATTGGTGCTTTTATGATCGCACCCAAAAGGCTGGACGTAGAAACTTCAAATGAACATTAAAAATGAGGGGAGCAACACGAGGACCTCCTAGGAGGTCACCCATCCAAGTACTACCATCGGCCAAGCAAACTTAACAACAGAGTTCTGACGGGATCCGATGCATTAGTACGGCTATGATCGCACCCAAAAGGCTGCATGCAGAAAATTCAAATCATCATTAAATACGAGAGGTGCAACACGAGGACTTCCAAGGAGGTCACCCATCCTAGTACTACTGTCGGCTTCCTGTAGAAACGATTGGTGCTAGTATGATTGCACCTATAGGCTTCCTGTAGAAAATTCAAAAATTCAATAAAAACGATGGGTGCAACACGAGAACTTTCCAAGAGGTCACCCATCCAAGTACTAGTCTCGCCTAAGCAACCTTAACAACGGAGTTCTGACGTGATCTGATGCATTGGTGCTTCTATGATCGCACCCAAAAGGCTAGACGTAGAAAATTCAAATCAACATTAAAAACGAGGGGAGCAACACGAGGACTTCCCAGGAGGTCACCCATCCAAGTACTACTGTCGGCCAAGCAAACTTAACAACAGAGTTCTGATAGGATCTGGTGCCCTAGTGCTGCTTTGCTCGCACCCAAAAGGCTACTTGCAGAAAATTCAAATCAACAATAAAAACGAGGGGTGCAACACAAAGACTTCCCAGGAGGTCACCCATCCTAGTTCTAGTCTCGCCCAAGCAAGCTTAACAACGGAGTTCTGACGGGATCTGGCACATTAGTGCCGGTATGATCGCACCCATAAGGCTTCTGTAGAAAATTCAAATATTCAACAAAAACGATGGGTGCAAAATGAGGACTTCCCAGGAGGTCACCCATCCTAGTACTACTCTTGCCCAAGCAAGCAAAACATCGTTGTTCTGACAGTATCCGGTGCATTAGTGCTGCTATGATCGCAACCAAAAAGCTACTTGTCGAAAATTCAAATAAACAATGAAAACGAGGGCGGCAACACGTGGACTTCCCAGGAGGTCACCCATCCTAGTACTACTCTCACCCAAGCACGTTTAACTATGGAGTTCCGATGGGATCCGATGCCGTGCACTAGTGAATGTACGATCGCACCCATAAGGCTTGTCACAGAAAATTCAATTATTAAAAAAAAAAAACGATGGGTGCAACACGAGACTTCCAGGAGGTCACCCATCCTAGTACTACTCTTGCCCAAGCAAGCTTAGCAATGGAGGTCTGACTGGATCCGGTGCATTAGTGCCGCTATCATTACACCCAAAAAGCTTGTTGCAGATAATTCAAATCAACAATAAAAATGGGGCACGAAACACGAGGACTTCCCAAGAGGTCACCATCCTAGTACTACAATCTTCCAACCAAGCGCAACTGCTGAGTTCTGATGGGATCCGGCACATTAGTGGTGGTATGATCGCACAAATAAGGCTTCTTGCAGAAAATTCAAATATTTAATAAAAAAGATTTGTGTTAGACGATGACTTCCTAGGAGGTCACCCATCCTAGTACTACTCTATCCCAAGCAAGCTTAACAACTTTGTTCTGACGGGATCCGATGCATTAGTGCGGCTATGATCGCACCCAAAAGGCTGCACGTAGAAAATTCAAATCAACATTAAAAACGATGGGTGCAACACAAGAACTTCCCAGGAGGTCACCCATCCTAGTACTACTCTCGCCCAAGCAAGCTTAGAAACGGAGGCCTGACGGGATCCGATGCATTAGTGCTGCTATCATTGCCCCCAAAAAGCTTGTTGCAGATTATTCAAATCAACAATAAAAACAAGGGGCGAAACACGAGGACTTCCCAGGAGGTCACACATCTAGTACTACTCTCGCCCGAGCACGCTTCACTGCGGAATTCTAATGAGATCCGGTGCATTTGTGCTGGTATGATCGCACCCATAAGGCATGTTGCAGAAAATTCAAATATTCAATAAAAACGGTGGGAGCAATACGAGGACTTCCCAAGAGGTCACCCATCCTAGTACTACAGTCGCCTATGCTCACTTAACCGCGAAATTCTGATGGGATTCGGCACATTAGTGTTGGTACGATAGCACCCATAAGGCTTGTACCAGAAAATTCAAATATTCAATAAAATAGATGTGTGCAACACGATGACTTTCTAGGTGGTCACCAGTCCTAGTACTCCTCTCGCCCAAGCAAGCTTAGCAACGTTGTTCTGACGGGATCCGATGCATTAGTGCTGCTATGGTCGCACCCAAACGGCTGCATGTAGAAAATTCAAGTCAGCATTAAAAACGAGTGGTGCAACACGAGGACTTCCAGAGGTCACGCATCCCAATACTACTCTCGCCCGAGCACGCTTCACTGTGGAGTTATGATGAGATCTGGTGCATTTGTGCTGGTATGATCGCACCCATATGGCATGTTGTAGAAAATTCAAATATTGAATTAAAACGATGGGAGCAACACGAGGACTTCCCAGGAGGTCACCCCTCCTAGTACTACTCTCGCCCGAGCAACCTAAACAACGTTGTTCTGACGGGATCTGAAGAATTAGTGCTGCTATGATCGCACCCAAAAGGCTGCTTGTAGAAAATTCAAATCAACATTAGAAACGAGGGGTGCAACACGAGGACTTCCCAGGAGGTCACCCATCCAAGTACTACTCTCGCCCAAGCACACTTACCTGCGGAGTTCTGATGGGATCCAGTGCATTAGTACTAGTATGATCGCACCCACAAGGCTTCTTGTAGAAAATTCAAACATTGAAAAAAAAAACGATGGGTGCAAAACAAGGACTTCCCAGGAGGTCACCCATCCATGTACTAGTCTCACCCAAGCACGCCTAACAACGGAGTTCTGATCGGATCCTACACCTTAGTGCAGGTATTTTCGCACCCAAAAGGCTGCATGCAGAAAATTCAAATAAACAAAAAAACGAGGGGTGGAACGCAAGGACTTCCTTGAGGTCACCCATCCTAGTACTAGTCTCGCCCAAGCAAGCTTAACAACAGAGTTCTGACGGGATCCGATGCATTAGTGCTTGTATGATCGCACCCAAAAGGCTGCATGCAGAAAATGCAAATCAACATTGAAAACGATGGGTGCAACACGAGGACTTCCCAGGAGGTCACCCATCCTAGTACAACTCACGCCCAAGCACGCTTAGAACTGGAGGTTTGATTGGATCCAGTGCAGTAGTGCTGGTTTGATCGCCCCCATAAGGCTTGTTGCAGAACATTCAAATATTAAAAAAAATGATGGGTGGAACACGAGGACTTCCCAGGAGGTCGCCCATCCTAGTACTACTCTCGCACAAGGAAGCTTAACAACGGAGTTCTGCCGGATCCGGTGCATTGGTGCTGGTATGATTGCGCCTATAAGGCTTCTTGTAGAAAATTCAAATATTCAATAAAAACGAAGGGTGCAACACGAGAACTTCCCAGGAGGTCCCCATCCAAGTACTAGTCTCTCTTAAGCAACCTTAACAATGGAGTTCTGACGTGATCTGATGCATTGGTGCTTCTATGATCGCACCCAAAAGGCTGGACGTAGAAAATTCAAATCAACATTAAAAATCAGGGGTGCAACACGAGGACTTCCCGAGAGGTCACCCATCCTAGTACTACTCTTGCCGATGCTCTCTTAACTGCGGAGTTCTGATTGGATCAGGCACATTAGTGCTGGTATGATCACACCCATAAGGCTTCTTGCAGAAAATTCAAATATTCAATAAAAAGGATGGGTACAGCACGAGAACTTCCCACGAGGTCACCCATCCTAGTACTAGTCTCGCCCAAGCAAGCTTAACAACGGAGTTCTGACGGGATTCGATGCATTAGTACGGCTATGATCGCACCCAAAAGGCTGCATGCAGAAAATTCAAATCAACGTTAAAAACGAGGGGTGCAACACGAGGACTTGCCAGGAGGTCACCCATCCTAGTACTACTCTCGCCCAAGCACGCTTAGCTGTGGAGGTCTGATGGGATCCGATGCAGTAAGCTAGTATGATCACACCCATAAGGCTTGTTGTAGAAAATTCAAATATTAAAAAAAAAATGAGGGTGTAACACAAGGACTTCCCAGGAGGTCACCCATCCTAGTACTACTCTCGCCCAAGGAAGCTTAACAACGGAGTTCTGTCGGGATCCGGTGCACCATGCTAGTATGATTGCACCCATAAGGCTTCTTGCAGTAAATTCAAATATTCAACAAAAATGATGGGTGCAAAACAAGTACTTCCTAGGTGGTCACCCATCCTAGTACTACTCACGCCCAAGGAACTTAACAATAGAGTTCTGATAGATCCGGTGCATTGATGCTTGAATGATCGCACCTAAAAGGCTGCATGCAGAAAATTCAAATCAACGTCAAAACCGAGGGTTGCAATATGAGGACTTGACAGGAGGTCACCCATCCTAGTACTACTCTTGCGCAAGCACGCTTAGCTGTAGAGGTCTGATGGGATCCGATGGAGTAGTGTTGGTATGATCACACCCATAAGGCTTGTTGCAGAAAATCAAATATTAAAAAAACATGATGGTTGTAACATAAGGACTTCCCAGGAGGTCACCCATCCTAGTACTACTCTCGCCCAAGCAAACTTAACAATAGAGTTCTGACGAGATCCGGTGCCTTAGTGCTGCTATGATCACACCCAAAAGGTTACTTGCAGAAAATGCAAATCAACAATAAAAAAGAGGGTTGGAACATGAGGACTTCCCAGGAGGTCACCCGTCCTAGTACTAGTCTCGCCCAAGCAAGCTTAACAACGGAGTTCTGACGGGATCAGATGCATTAGTGCAGCTATGGTCATACCCAAAAGGTTGCATGCAGAAAATTCAAATCATCATTAAAAACAAAGGGTGCAACACGAGGACTTCCCAAGAGGTCACCCATTCTAGTACTACTCTTACCAAGCTCGCTTAACTGTAGAGTTCTGATGGGATCCGGCACATTAGTGCTGGTATGATCGCACCCATAAGCCTTCTTGCCGAAAATTCAAATATTCAACAAAAACGATGGGTCCAAAAGAAGGACTTGCCAGGAGGTCACCCATCCTAGTACTACTCTCGCCCAAGCAAGCTAAACATCGTTGTTTTGACAGGATTCGATGCATTAGTGCTACTATGATCGCAACCAAAAGCTAATTGCAGAAAATTCAAATCAATATTGAAAACGAGGGGGGCAGCACTTGGCCTTCCCAGGAGGTCACCCATCCTAGTACTATTCTCGCCCACGCAAGCTTAACAACGGAGTTCTGACGGGATCCGATGCATTAGTGCGGCTATGGTCGCACCCAAAAGGTTGCATGCAGAAAATACAAATCATCATTAAAAATGAAGGGCGCAACACGAGGACTTCCCAGGAGGTCACCCAACCTAGTACTACTCTTGCCAAGCTCACTTAACTGCGGAGTTCTGATGGGATCCGGCACATTAGTGTTGGTATGATCGCACCCATAAGGCTTGTTGCAGAAAATTCAAATATTTAATAAAAAAGATGTGTGCAACACGATGACTTCCTAGGAGGTCACCCATCCTAGTCCTACTCTTGGACAAGCAAGCTTAACAACGTTGTTCTGATAGGATTCGATGCATTAGTGCTGCTATGATCGCACCCAAAATGCTGCATGTAGAACATTCAAATCAACATTAAAAACGAGGGGTGCTACACGAGGACTTCCCAGGAGGTCACCCATCCTAGCACTACTCTCGCCCAACCTCTTTTAATTGTGGAGTTCTGATGGATCCAGTGCACTAGTGCAGGTATGATCGCTCCCATAAGGCTTGTCGTAGAAAATTCAATTAGTAAAAAAAAAACGATGGGTGCAACACGAGGAGTTCCCAGGAGGTCACCCATCCTAGCACTACTCTCGCCCAAGCACGCTTAACTGTGGAGTTCCAATGGGATCCGGTGCACTAGTGCAGGTATGGTCGCACCCATAAGGCTTGTCGCAGAAAGTTCAATTATTAAAAAAAAACGATGGGTTGAACACGAGGACTTCCCAGAAGGTCACCCATCCTAGTACTTGTCTCGCCCAAGCACGCTTATCTGCAGAGTTCTGATGGATCCGGCACATTCGTGCTAGTACGATCGCACCCATAAGGCTTCTTGCAGAAAATTCAAATATTCAACAAAAACGATGGGTGCAAAACAAGGACTTCCCAGGAGGTCACCCATCCAAGTACTACTCTCGCCCAAGCAAGCTAAACATCGTTGTTTTGACGAGATTCGATGCATTAGTGCTGCTACAATTGCACCCAAAAAGCTACTTGCAGAAAATTCAAATCAACATTGAAAAATGAGGGGGGCAACATGTGGACTTCCCAGGAGGTCACCCATCCTAGTACTACTCTCGCCCAAGCAAGCTTAACAACGGAGTTGTGACGGTATCCGGTGCATTAGTGCTGCAATGATCGCACCCAAAAAGCTACTTGCAGAAAATTCAAATCAACATTGAAAACGAGGGGGGCAACACGTGGACTTCCCAGGAGGTCACCCATCCTAGTACTACTCTCGCCCAAGCAAGCTTAACAACGGAGGCCTGACGGGATCCGGTGCATTTGTGCTGCTATGATTGCACCCAAAAAGCTAGTTGCAGAAAATTCAAATCAACAATAAAAATGAGGGGCGAAACACGAGGACCTCCCAAGAGGTCACCCATCCTAGTACTAGTCTATCCCAAGCAAGCTTAACAACGGAGTTCGGACGGGATTCGATGCATTAGTGTGGCTATGATCGCACCCATAAGGTTGCATGCAGAAAATTCAAATGATCATTAAAAATGATGGGTGCAACACGAGGACTTCCCAGGAGGTCACCCATCCCATTACTATTCTCGCCAAGCTCGCTTAACTACGGAGTTCTGATGGGATCCGGCACATTAGTGCTGGTATGATCGCACCCATAAGGCTTCTAGCAGAAAATTCAAATATTTAAAAAAAAAAGATGAGTGCAACACAATGACATCCTAGGAGGTCACCCATCCTAGTACTACTCTCGCCCAACCAAGCTTAACAACGTTGTTCTGACGGGATCCGATGCATTAGTGCTGCTACGATCGTACCCTAAAGGCTACACGTAGGAAATTCAAATCAACATTAAAAACGAGGGGTGCAAAACAAGGACTTCCCATGAGGTCACCCTGCCTAGCACTACTCTCGACCAAGCACGCTTAACTGTGGAGTTCTGATGGATCCGATGCACTAGTGTTGGTATGATCGCACCCATAAGGCTTCTTGTTGGAAATTGAAATATTCAACAAAAACGATGGGTGTAAAACAAGGAATTCCCAGGAGGTCACCCATCCTAGTATTACTCTCGCCCAAGCAAACTTAAAAATAGAGTTCTGACGGGATCCGGTGCCTTAGTGCTGCTATGATCGCACCCAAAAGGCTACTTGCAAAAAATTCAAACCAACGTTGAAAACAAGGGGGGCAACACGTGGACTTCCCAGGAGGTCACCCATCCTAGTACTAGTGTCTCCCAAGCAAGCTTAACAATGGAATTCTGAAGGGATCCGATGCATTAGTGCGGCTATGATCGCACCCAAAAGGCTGCATGCAGAAAATTACAATCAACATTAGAAATGAGGGGTGCAACACGAGTACGTCCCAGGAGGTCACCCATCCTAGAACTAGTCTCGCCCAAGCACTCTTAACTGCGGAGTTCTGGTGGGATCTGGTGCATTAGTGCTGGTATGATCGCACCCATAAGGCTTGTTGCAGAAAATTCACATATTCAATAAAAAAGCTGGATGCAACACGAGGAATTCCCAGGAGGTCACCCATCCTAGTACTAGTCTCTCCCAAGCAAGCTTAACAACGGAGTTCTAACGGAATCCGATGCTTTTGTGCGGCTATGATCGCACCGAAAAGGCTGCATGCAGAAAATTCAAAGCAACATTTGAAACGAGGGGTGCAACACAAGGACTTCCCCTGAGGTCACCCATCCTAGTACTACTCTCACCCAAGCAAGCTTAACAACGGAGGTCTAACGGGATCTGGTGCATTAGTGTTGCTTTGATTGCACCCGAAAAGCTAGTTGCAGAAAATTCAAATCAACAATAAAAACGAGGGGCGGAACACGAGTACTTCGCACGAGGTCACCCATCCTAGTACTACTCTCACCCAAGGAAACTTAACAACAGAGTTCTGTCGGGCTCCGGTGCCTTAGTGCTGCGATGATTGCACCCAAAAGCCTACTTGGAGAATATTCAAATCAACAATAAAAATGAGGGGTGGAACACGAGGACTTCCCAAGAGGTCACTCATCCTAGTACTAGTCTCTCCCAAGCAAGCTTAACAATGGAGTTCTGATGGGATCCGATGCATTAGTGCCGCTATGATCGCACCCAAAAAGGCTACATGCGAAAAATTAAAATCAACATTAGAAACGAGGGGTGCAACACGAGAACTTCCCAGGAGGTCACCCATGCTAGTACTACTCACGCCCATGCTCGTTTAACTGAGGAGTTCTGATGGGATTCGGCACATTAGTCCTGGTATGATCGCACCCATAAGGCTAGGTGCAGAAAATTCAAATATTCAATAAAAGCGATGGGTGCAACATGAGGAATTCCCAGAAGGTCACCCATCCTAGTACTACTCTTGCCAAAGCAAGCTTAACAACGGAGTTCTGACGGTATCCGGTGCATTAGTGCTGCTATGATCGCACCCAAAAAGCTACTTGCAGAAAATTCAAATGAACATTGAAAACGAGGGGGCAACACGTGGACTTCTAAGGAGGTCACCCATCCAAGTACTACTCTTGCCCAAGCAAGCTTACCAACGGAGGCATGACGGGATCAGGTGCATTAGTGCTACTATGATTGCACCGAAAAAGCTAGTTGCAGAAAATTCAAATCAACAATAAAAACGTGGGGTGGAACACGAGGACTTCCCAAGAGGACACCTATCCTTGTTCAACTCTCACCCAAAAAAAATTAAGAACCGAGTTCTGACGGGGTCTGGTGCCTTAGTGCTGCTATGATCGCACCCAAAAGCCAACTTGCAGAAAATTCAAATCAACAATAAAAATGAGGGGTGGAATACGAGGACTTCCCAGGAGGTCACCCATCCTAGTACTACTCTCGCCCATGCTCGCTTAACTGTGGAGTTCTGACGGGATCCAGTAAATTAGTGCTGGTATGA
>JARVXP010000165.1:0-10603 GCA_029856935.1 Cyclocarya paliurus
CAGCATAGTTGGGCGTAGGTATATATATAAATATATATATTTATATACCAACAATTATCTCTTCCTAGTTGTCAATTAATATTAAATTTAGTTTGATCTAGCTGTTTAAGGGCGGATAGATACGCTTTGAGACTGACTAATTATGAGGGGGATCGATAAATATCAAGGGTAGATTTTGCATGTTTGTTCCTTTACATAATATAATACGTACATACCTACATGATAATTTATTAAATTTAATTTCTAGATATTTTAGGAGTAGATATATTTCCATTAGGTTTTTGTTTGCGCCTTTCGGATGTTTCAACCTCCATCGATCATTCTATATGCATCCCGACAACTTATGCATGCGCTCTTTGTTCGGTGTTCTATCTATTACTAATTACTAGTCACGCTTCATTACAAGCTACGTGAGTCTTATAGTACGCTCATGTTCAAGCCACACGTGAGTTGAAAAATTGCTGAATTGAAAAATTCTCATGTGCAGTGGTGAAGATCGATCGGCCTCTTGATGTGAAGTGGTATATATATATATATATATATATACCATTGGAACAGAAAAACAATGTGTTTCATAACATTTAGGATTGTGGTGGCAACCCTTTTCTTAAGACTTGATCAATCGAGAAAATACGGGGCTAGACCATTGAGTCGACTTTATTTTCTATTCTTTATTTTTTTTCCTCTCATGTGATATTATCTGTAATCGGTTTTTTATTTTTTTTTTAACTTTTTGTTGAAATTAATCCTATAAAAACTTATCAACCAAAAGGGGAATCGAGGATGGAGAGGTTGGAAGACTTAACCTAATGATAAGTGCAGGATATGCATTAGGGCTGGTTTGGTTACACAAAACCAAATTATCTCATCTCATCTCATATTATGATCATTACAAAATTTTCAAACTTCCATATAAAATATAATAAACAATTCAACTTTTTTAAATTTTAAAATAAAAATAATCTTATAATAATATTTTATTCAATCTTCAACAAAGCATCTCATCCGAATTGCGTAACCAAACGAGTATTATTTCATAAGTCCTAAGTTTCTTAGCATTATCTTCTGTATTATTTCAACTTTAACTGTTGCTTGACATATGTATGTATCCATTGTCTGATCGATCAGGACATTACTGAGTGTTTATTTTGTTTTTCTGGGCATGTAACATCATTCTAATTAAAGGACAAGAAGAGTAAACAATAAAAAATAATATATATACACAATGCTAACATCAATGATCTAATTAAAAGACAAGGGAAAAAAGAATATTACAAAAGGATGAAGAGCATCTACATGAAGCTGGTGGCCACCACCAAAGTGATAATAATTAAACAATAAATGACCAATCATGGATAGAGTTCATGATGCTGGCAGCTGATTATAATCATTTTAGCATCTTTAATTAGGATTTTGATTTCTCAGATCAAATGGAAAAGGATGTGGACTCGTGCCTTCCCCGCTACAGGACCTGGTCATGACTCATCTCCTATCCTAATACACAAATTAAAGGGAAGCTGGGATGTAACTCAATTGCAGGAGGCCGCCATAGTGGAGACTTGATGTGGTTCAATTTGGATGGAGATATGATCGAACACTACGCAAGGAGCAATTCTGATAACCAATGAGTCACGTACACGTTATATAGTATGTTTTTTCTTTTTTTGGTGGGGGGATTTAATTGGTTGCTTCTTAGGATATTTTAACATGGGAAATGATATTTGTAGTTTTAGGATATGTAAGTTTCATACACTGTTCGAAAAAAGTGGATAAATATAAGGCGTACATGAAAAAAAATTATTTTTTTAAGGTAGACTCCAACCTTCTTCAAAGGAAGTGCGCGGAGTTTACACACTATAAAACTATATTTAGCATTACTTTTTTAAACAATTGGAATTGTCGTAGAAGCTGTTGCTTTGGGAAGCTTTAGTGGATAAAGAACCCAAAAGGGTTGCGAGGCTTTGGTTTGAGATGTAAGACGAGATGGAGATTTGGTTAGGTTGATTCAAGCAAGAGTGATCATTGTAAGTTGGCAACAGGGAATTGATGGAGCTGATTGAAGTGCAGACTGCGAGTAGTGAAAAGAAAGGCTCCAGAGTTGTGAAGGAAAAACATTGTTACCTCCTAGGTTGCTAGGCTTAACACAAAATTCATCCATGCATGGGAGTTTACTTATAGTTGAGAATCTGGTCATAAGCATATAATTTTCCTAGGACGTTTAAGAAAACTAGAAATGTTATTTGGCTCTAATAGTTGACAGCTTGTTTAACTCGTATAATTAATTACTGGGCCTACTTCTAAGGTACATAGGTATTTTTAACCTCATTCCAATGCCAACATGACATGATCTCTCTGTTCATCCCTGTATTTTGAGAATTGGGCGGCAACGTTTAGCAAGTCAATTAAATGCAATTACCAAGGAAAAGGTCACAGCTAGGATTGTTATCTGGGTTCCACTTAGGAGTTTAGATTCAGGTTTACATCTGGATTTGGATTTAAAATTAAGATTTTCGGAACGTCTAGCTAGATTTTACATTCATAAACTACTCCAAAATCACTTCTTCAATATTTTTTAAAGTTATTATATTATCAAGTCGGTGTATAGAACATCTCATCCAATACATTATTTAAATAATAAGATTTGATTTGTAAGATTTAGATTCTAAATTTTTTATTCTAAATCAAATTATGCCATATAAGCACTTTAGTAGTGTGTTATCTACACTTGCTTATAAATAAGATTTTTATTATTATCCAATCAAATTATGCCATGAATTTGCAGGCTTAATTTTTTTGTTATGCAATCCTTTATGCATAAGGAAGTCTCTGCTTCGTCTTGTTATCTCCAAATCTATGAGGGTTGAAATTATAATACTGTATAAGGTGGATGATAAATCTTATTCAAGATTTTGGAACTGCCAACTCAATGGCCTAGATGATCTTGAGGAAAGAGTTTTTTTTACCTTGAGTGCACATTTTGATATAATTTTCGAAATGGATAAAGGCTATTTTTATTTTAGAAAAAAGTTTATCTTTTTTTGTTTTTTTTTAAAGAGTCAGAGTCACATGTACAAGAGTGACTCCTCCCCAAATTTTATTGAAGTAGCCCTCACTTATGGCGGAGGAAAACCGAGACTACATCTTAACACTAAGGACTTACAAGAAAAAAAAATACCAAGAATATAAACCCATAAGCCCAAACATCCAAAAAGAAAGATAACACCTTATTCCCAAGATCTATACAATGAATAACCAATCCCAAGCACTAAATAAAAACCATATAAGTCCAAAGAAAGACATCGTTCCATCTATACAAAAAATTCCGTCGCCAATCTTTGATGAGCAGAGTTAGTCTATCCTTTTGAAACTACGCACCGTCCCAGCAATGCAAGTGAGATATATCCATAGTGCGCAGACTCGACAAGTCACTATTATCCAAGCGATGAATTCCTCTAATTACAGGAGGTAACTCTGAGCTGTCATTCCAAGTCTAATTCATACCGGAAGCTCCCAAGCTTGCGAAGCCATCAGCCAACGAGTTACACTGCCTATAGACATGCCGGTATCTGTAGTTCAAACCTGCACACAGCTGTATCAACTCTTCCCAATAATCTTCTAAGTACCAAAGATCACATCTTTTTTTCTTCATCCACTCAATCACAATCTTAGAGTCCATCTCAATTTCTATATTTTGAATGCCCAAAAATCTCACAATTCTCATGCCCTGAACCAAGCTCAAAAATTCAGCAACATTGTTAGATTGATTCCCAGTAGCTATTGCAAAACCTGAAATTAACTTCCCTTTACAATCTCTAATAGCTCCGCCTACACCCGATGAACCTGGGTTCCCCAACGAACAACCATCCACGTTTAGCTTATGCCAACCTTCCTTCGGTTTCACCCATTTCAAAGGCAGATAAGCTATCTGTTTATGCTTGACAGGTATATTAAACATCAACAATATCTCCTTATCTCGCTTAGATAAACTGGAAGAACCCTTTAGATTTTCCCCAATCAAACCCAACCAATATTTAATCGAATTCCACACCGAAAGTAAAGACTCATGTTTACCTTCCATTCTAGCCAAGCACCGCCTAGTCCATAACTTCCACGTGATTATGCTAGGAAGAAGACCAATTAATTGTCCTGGTTGAGTTGAAAATTTAGCACGCCTAAACCATATTTCTGTTTTGTCTTTCTAGTTCCGGCCATCCATTTGAGATATAGCAAGAGTAGAGCAACATTTGCTCCATACCTGTTCGGCAAAAGCCCCAAGTGATAGTACATGACTCTGATCCTCATATCCTCCATTGTTACAACAATCACACTTAGAAACCAACGGAATCCCTGCTCTGCGAACACGATGATCCATCGGCAAACAATTATTATATGCCTTCCACATTGTTAGAGACATTTTTTTGGTAGTGCAGGATGCCACAACCATTTATTCCAAGGCACTTTTGGGCCTCTAGACTTGATACATTCCCATGCAGAACGAGTGGGAAAACTTCCTTGGGCATTCGGTAACCAAATAAGAGTGTCCTTCCCCCGCTTTACTCTACCCAATTCTTCTAATATTTGTTCCAACTTTTCCATGCCAACTAAGCGATCAAACAATTCCACATTCCACCCATTTCCAATTTTACACTCGGCGATAGAAAGATTTGGTAAATCCCGAACTTCATGATGTTCACTAAGAGGACCATCATTTAGCCATGTGTCTTGCCAAAAGGAAATGTTCCCTTCTTTCACCCTCCATTTGGAAAATTTTTGTACAGCAGCCATGTTCTTTAAAAGCATCTTCCATAATTTCGATCCTTTAGTGGAATCCATGCAGGAGATATGATTATTACCGACATATTTAGCAACCAAAAATTTTGACCAAACTGATTTTCCTTGAAGCAAATTCCAGACTAATTTCATATGAAGGGATGTCTGCACCTCAAACAAATTTCTGAGCCCAATACCCCCCTCTGAAACTGGCCGAGAGGTGAATTGCTGAATTTGGATGGTTTGGTTCAAAAACTAGTGTCCGATTGTGAGAATGAAGAGTTATGCCATTTGCCTTCAGAGCAGGAAGTGAAAAATGCTATTTCTCCATTCCAGTAGATAGAAGTCCGGGTCCAGATGGGTTTGGTTCGGGCTTTTATCAGTCATGTTGGCATATTATCTCCAAGGAGGTTGTTGAAGCGGTGGTTGATTTTTTCAGTGGTGCTATTCTTCCTAGATTTTATTCGGCCTCTTTCTTGGTGCTAATTCCGAAAGTTTCGAGTCCTGATAACTTTGATAAATTCCGACCTATTAGCTTATGCTCGGTTTTTTATAAGGTTTACTCTAAGATTTTGGTTAATCGTTTGTCTCCAATTTTAGCCAAAATTATTTTGCCTGAGCAAGGAGCCTTTATTCAGGGTTATAGTATTTTTAAAAATATTAGTTTGACTCAAGAAATGATGCATGCGTTAAACAAGCCTAAACAAGACTTCTCGGGGGGGGGGGGTAATGTTGTGTTGAAGATTGATATGGCCAAAGCATATGACAGTATTGACTAGGATTTTCTTTTACATGTATTATGTTCCCTGGGTTTCTCAGATCTGTTTTACAGGATTATTTGACAATGTATTTCTTCACCGTGGTACTCAGTGGTAATGAATGGAGTTCCTAAAGGCTTCTTTAAGGGTGACAGAGGGTTGAGACAGGGTGATCCACTATCTCCTTATTTATTTATTCTTGTGGAAGAAATCCTTTCTAGGATGTTAAAGCAACATGTTGAGTCGGGGAAAATTGCTCCTTTTTACCATCCAAGGGGGGCTCCTATTATATCTCATCTTCTTTATGCAGATGATATAGTAATTTTTGCTAATGGTGAAAAAGCCTCAATTGAATATCACTAAGGTTCTTAAGCTTTATGGAGAATGGTCGGGCCAAGAGGTGAATAATAGGAAATCTTCGATCCTTTTTTCAAAAAAGATGTCTCTATCTCGGTGTAGAATGATTTTGAGAATTGCCGGATTTACTGAAGGAGGATTTCCGTTTAATTATTTGGGTGTTCCCATTGTTTTGGGAAGACTTTTGGTGGCACATTTTGAAGGCTTGATTAAGAAAGTTAGAGATCGCATAGAGGGTTGGAAGGCCCAATTGCTTTCGAATGGCTCTCGGCTATTGCTTTTAAAGCATGTTTTGCAAAGCATTCCTATCCATAGCCTTTCAATTTTACATACTCCGAAAGTGGTATTGGATGAATTGAAGAGAATGATGAGTACCTTCTTTTGGGGTGTTAGAGATGGCAAGCCTAAGAAAAAAGTTTATCTTGTTACAGTTATAAGGCCCTAATTTTGAACCAAACGACTCACCGCCTAAAATGTGGCTTTGAATATGCTTGTTGATTTACGATATCGGGTAGTTAAGGTGTGAAGTTTACAGATCAGTTTATCAGTTAGCCCTCGTTTGCATATAGAAACAGACTCATCTCATCTCATCATTACAATTTTCTCAATTCCTACATAAAATATAATAAAGAATCCAACTTTTTCAAATCTCAAAATAAAAATAATATTAAAAAATAATATTCTAATAATATTTTATTTAACTTTTAACTTTCATCTAAAACTATATCACCCCATCTCACTATCCAGCCTTAGTGTATGTTTGAGTTTACTGTAAGTAATAGATTATAGTAAAAGCTCTACTATTGAAAAGTTGTTCATTCTTTGATAAACATACTTATAAAAAACACTTCAAAGTTAGTTATGTTAGTTTTTTCATTATCTATGAGATTTTTTTAACAAAACTTCGGATTTGGTATTTTTTAAAAACGTGAATTTTTATTTTTTTAGGTGCTTAAAACACATTTATAAATTTACCAAACATATTATATTTTCTATAAAGAACTTTGCTAAAAGAATTTTATAATCTTCCACAAACTCAAAACCATACGGGCACCACAAATGCTAAATGAGGACCAGACCAAAAGTGCATGATTTTTTCCATTTAGTAGTAGCTGTCTCAGTTCCACACCGCATGTTGTTTTCTCGGTTCTTACCGATCTTCATCTGAAAACACAGTTCCTAGTACCTAATGTTAACACCTAACTGGAGGACTTCATTAACGAACCTATTGATAACATTGTTCTTAACAGGGTAATTTGAACCCCATGTATTTCCCAGACACATAGTTCCTCCAAACATCAAGAGCTCCAAAGGTCGTCATCAGAACGGTACTCAAAGCCATCACAATGCTGACTGAGAACACGATGAGAGATGCCCTACCATATTGACGAACTGCGCTCTGCACCACCTCCAATCCGAGGAGTGAAGCGGCGAAACAGATGACAGCAAAGATAAGGGCAGTGTGCGTGTGTTCCATTCCTAACATTAGATACTGCAATGCCGACATGGTAGATGAGAAGAAAACCATGAAAGAACAAGTCGCAGCTGTTATCTGCACCGAGATATTTGAAAGCAAATAAGCATTACTGGCAGTACTTTAAGGTCATGGTTCCTTATCTCAAAATTTCAATTGATGAGAAGATGTAACTTGACTTCAGCCGGTTTAGATTGAGAGATGACTTGAGATCATCTCACTACTATTCATTACTAGTCACAAATTTCAACTCACAAATCTCACTACTATTCACAAACCATCTCAACTCGATCTCATCTCTTAATCATACTCTTCCATAGAAATGATAATGATTGGACTCGGAGGTTACCTCGGGTGCTATTCCAACCTGAAGAAGTGGGCCTACGAGCAATCCACCTCCAATTCCAAAGACACCTCCCACAATCCCTGCTAATAATGCCATTTGTGGGAAGAGAAGTTTTCTTGATGGTCCATCTCTAATCAGTCCTTCGTCCTTCAGAATTAAGAGTAAAAGTTTAGGCTAATCAAAGTATAAACATTTTAATCCAAGTAAATCCTGGAAACTGGTATTCACACTTTTTTTTTTTTTTCAAGTACCTCATTGTCCGAACCCGGACTTTTAACTCTTTTCTTCTTGCAGAGGATCCAGGAGGTGAAAACAACGGCCAAAGGAATTTGGAATGATGAGATAATCCAGTAAGCTGCTCCACAAGGTTCTATTTGAATCATACCCTGTACATATCTTCTTGAAATTTATGATTCGTTTTAAAAGTTGGGCCAGCAATTGAATATTCAAACTATTTTTCGTACGAAGATTATTATATCTAAGCATTTTAACTACAATCAAGACATTTAATTTGAGGTATCTTTTATAGTATATTTTGCTGTCCTTTTCATATCATGTGTTGGAACCAAGACACTTGATCTTGGGATATTAGTTATTCTTTTCGTTTTTGTTTTTTTGGAAATTGCTCTCGAGATAGTTAAGAGAAAAGAAAAAAGAATGTTGAAGAAACAAAATACAAGGAATGTATGAGATCCACAAATAAACCTGGTGGTCGTGGATGCAACTTTCCCTCATGGTGGGTGTCAATTCCAAGGGACCACGAATCCACTGGGACTTCCCAATTAATTACATGGCAGCAATTCCATTGCTGTGACTGTGATTACAACTCTGGATATATTTATGTATTTTTATGTAGCGCAGAAAATTAGCTGTATATCCCTTATTAGCAATGTATTATTCAATGTTCTAACACTAGATTTTTTGCATTAGTCATGAAGTATTAAAAAGTAGCTTTATTTTATAAAGTTAATGGACCATCAAGTCAAGATGTTTCGAAATGGAGTGGCAATTTCTAACCATCCCATTTAACGATAATATATATGCAAAGTAATTCGAAAAGTCAATGAGGAATACAATCCGTTCATTTTGAAGTTCAAGATTATTAACACAGAAAAGGATGGGTTAGAAATGGAGCAGCCTGTACCTGTCCATGCCGATCGCCACGAAGAAGATAGAGACCAAAGAAGGAAAACCAGACCAGAACCAAGACCCCCATTTTCATCCATGGAAACCTCAATTTGCAGCCTCCTTTCACACCCAAAAGAGGTTCTTTTGCAGTTTTGATCCCTTCGCTTTCATCAAAAGTCCCATCTTTAACCAACCCGTTTTCTAATTTTTCACATTCATTTCTCCTCAGCTCTTCAGACTCCATTTTCCAATGCAAAACGCCATTTTTGCAGGTCTTTGAGGTGGACCAAGCAAGAAAAGTAGCAAAAAGCATAGTAATAAGCCATTCTGGGAACACGAGGTTGCAAATCACACCTATACTCACTCCTAATAACATACATGGCTCTGAAAGGAGTGCTATATCAAAGTCAATTAAAATCTTGCCACCAAACTTGGAACTGGTGGTGCACAAGTTGCACATAACATTTGCAACTGACCAACCTGTGACCATGAAAGCTGAGAAACTTGAGGCTGTCTTGAGGTCTACGCCTGCCACTATAGTCAGTATGGGTATGAAAAGCCCACCACCACCAATCCCTCCTGCACTAGATATAGAGGCAGCTATGAAGCAAAGAACTCCTGCCAGAACAACAGGGGTTGATAATTTCAGCTGGGTTTCTTGGGACTGTGTTTGGTGATTCCTCCATTGATATAGTTTGTTTATTAATTTGTCAAACCTGAGGTCATAGGAGATGGATTCTGTTTGCTTTGCATGAGAATGTTTGAGGATGATGAAAAGGATAAGGGGAAGAACAAACCATGGAAGACTATGGTTCTTCATTTGTTTGGGGTTGCTTGAAAGTGGTGTCTCCAGATGAACTGCTATAGTGTGTTAAATAACAAGAAGTAGAAGTGCTGCATGGCAGTTGTGAGGAAGACGACAGAAATGACCACATCAATTAGACACACAGGAAATGGCAGTGATGTTTCTCGTATCAATCCAGCGGTCGGTAGGCACGTACCATGCTTGGTTCATAAAATATAAAAGAGTACCTCGTCATGGGAATGGCCAGTACGTGTATTTAAAATTGTTTTTTCTTCTATTTTTTTAACATTCTTAATATTTAAGAAAAAAATAAAAAAAAATACATAACTTTTCTAATAGTTACTTCCTTAACCATTAAGTAAAAAAAAAAAAAATCAAATTAAAATAATCAAACAATAAGTTTGAGCCGTAAATTTGAGGAGTTCTGTTAGCAATTTTCTTTTTAAAGTAATAGATTTTGATTTTTAATTGAAGAAAGATTAGATCAGAAGGATTAGGACGAGAATTAGGAAGACTTGGAACCACAGCTTGTACCCACCTTTTTGTTTTTGACGATGACTCGTTGCAAAAACAAAATGAAATTTTGGCCGTATTACCCAATTCAAAATTTGGAACATTTTCAGTGTAGAATTTAAAAGTCTAAAGCAAATTGAGACAATGAGTTCAATGCATATGTCGCCCACTTTTTAGGTTTCGTTCACCCACTTGCTGCAGGTTATTTTGTTTGCTTGTTTGTTTTTTCTCCCTCTTGGCGCCCTAGCTCTTGTTGCAGTTGAATGGCAGAGGATGAGTTTAGATATTGTCCAGGTTAGGTATTGATAGCTAATTTTTTTTTTTTAAAGAAGAGGACGGTTCTTCAATTTTATTAATGACCCTAATTTTTTGAAGAGAAAAACCGTAATTACAACCAGACACTTGTGGGTTATAAATAAGCATAAATACCAAAATTCAAGTATCAAAAACCA
>JARVXP010000168.1:0-25912 GCA_029856935.1 Cyclocarya paliurus
TCAAAATAAACAGATAAATAAATAAAGAAGGCAGGAAAAAAAAAGGAGGATTTTGCTCACGGTGGAGCAAATAGGATTGAAATATGTTTGTCACTGAAGTCAGTGCTTATCTTGTTAATCTCTCATTTTCAAGTTTCCAACCACAGTTTTTATTGCTTCTTTTTTTTTCTTTTTGTTTCGTTTTGCATCAGTGGTAGTTAATGGTTTGAAATTTGATATTACTTTGGGATTATTTGTATCATTATCTTCTTCTTTTTTTAATTATTGATGCCGGTGAAAATGGTGATGATTGATGAAGCTGGCTTCCCTTAATGGTTGCCTTCTCCATAATGTCCACGCCCATATATTAGGTGACCCTCCACCTAGAATATAATTGCTGAAAACAGTAGAGAGACAGAGAGAGTTTTGAATGAGAATTTCGGTTGATGCCACCCAGGATCTATTCACGTGGTCACTCCATTGGGAGTAGTGATTGGGTGGCTAGTTTACAGGCAAGCAAAAGGTGCACTGCCAGCCTTTTCTATCTTTAGAGGATTAGTATTAGTATTGGTATTGGTTTCATCAAAAATTTAATTAAATGTAAAATAAGTTTTACTATTTATCCTCCTCACACTCTAAATTTTCTATTTTTTAATATTTTTTTTAAATTTTTTTTAAATTTATTTTTTTAAACTATTTATAATTTTTTATTCACTATTCATATAAAAATATATTTGATAAAAAAATTAAAAAAAAAGGTGGAGTGTGGAGTGTGGTGTGAATAGTGGAGATTGAATAGATTTTTTCATGTAAAATATAATAAATTTCATCAAAAGAGAACTGCATTAGATTAGCTAAAGAGATAAGTGAGAAACTTTGAGCTATAGTAAATGGACGTGTTTCTTCAAATTTGAAAGGCTACTATTCATTTATCAAAGTTTTTTTTTATTCATTTTTAATCTCCAAATGTCTTTTTTATTCACGTTTAATCTCCAACCGTCTTGTAATAATAATGTAAGAATCAAAGTAAATTATTAATTAACATATGATTAGTGTAATTATAAAATATGAAAAAAAATAAAAATATTATTATTAAAAAATAATATTATATTACTATTTTGATGAATTCAACGGCTAATTTAATGTGGAGTTATAGATAAGGAGGTTTTATATATATGGAAAATATGTATTTTTCATCAAAATTTAAAGATGAATTTGATGAGTCCAATGCTAGTACTCCATTGGCTTCATCAAAATTCAATGCATTTTCAAAATTTAAAGAAATGTAGATAAAATCATCTACATTGACTTCATCAAAATGTAAAAGTTTGAAAGCTTCAGTGATTTTAAGTACATATTTAAATTTGAAGATGTACTGTTCATCGTCAAAAATAATATTTTATTATAAAAAATAAAACCAACTTCTTTCTTGCATAAATGGTTTACATTAATATAATAGTTTGTTCTTTAAATAATAACCCAATTATATTCTTATAGGGTTAATACTATAAGGTTATAGCTATAACAAGTTTTATTTGTTATAATAATATAATATTATATTATTAGCTAAAAAATCCAATGCTCCCATCTAATTCCAGGCCAGCAAAAAAGTTGCTAATGCTATCTAGGATGCCATCTGTTTAATTTTTGATTATTAATCGTTGGGCTTTCTTTGGATAGTGTAATTGCAAAATATGAAACAAACAATTAAAAATATTATTAAAAAAATAATATTATATTATTATTTTGATGAATCTAATGGCTAATCCAATATATGGCTATGAATAGGGAGGTTTTGAAATTATGAAAAATATGTATTTTTTATCAAATTTTGAAGATCAATGCCAATACATTTAAAGACACTCTTCCCTCTTTCTAACCAAGAAAAGAAGGAAAAAAAAATAAAAATTATAATATCAAATGTGAAATACTTATATGGTATAATTTGATTTCAAAGATAAATTTTAAAATCTTAATCTTACAAATTAAATTTTATTATTCAAATAATATGGATTGTATCTCCTACACATCGACTTGATAACATAATAACTGGAGGAAAAACAACCATTCCCGCTTGACAGCAATAAGGTGGGAGAGGAGCCAAGAGAGGTCATTGTCCATATGAGTTTCTCTCTCGAGATCGGACTAGGCTTGATTTCCCCCTTTTTTTTCCTATTCCAGCTTACATGCACCACACAATATGATCTCTGATCATTGATCTTTAAGAAATGGTCATCACAATCGTCAAAAGACTAGTGAGTGAGCCTCAGATTTTAGTGATTCTCTTATAATCTTGCTTCTCTAAAAGATGAAAATGGAGGCAACGAGGTAAACTCCATCAAAAGTGCCAAAACAATCAGCTACAAGTCTACAGTGCATCATTTATAGATTCATGTCGGCAAACAACCAACAAAACCTTAGTTTTTTCAAGGAACAATTCGAGGAACAAGAGCTTGAAACTTGTGGTCTATTGTCCCTTTCTTATTTTATGTTTTACTCATAATTGGGTTGAATCTAATGGGATTTTTGTTTGGAGTTTCTCATCCCATACTCTTGTATTAACACGGATAAGACAAAGACGGCCAAACAAGAAAACCTTAGTGATTATTACAAAAAAGAAAAACAAAAACCTATGTGAGTTAGAAAAACAAAGGGAACACAATAGCCATAATTAAGTTCGAATTTGCTGTCTACTTTTATAAAAAATAACGATGACAGAGACAACATGAGGGATGATGGTTCAGTACTTCTAGTCATTATGTTAGGGTTGAGCATCGCTTTTCAACCGCATTCAACATCATATTCATATATATGTCCTGCTAGAAGATAATCTCAACAACTACCATCCATCCTATAGTAGGGGGCCAGCCATATCCTCTCTAGAAGGTTGAGTTTTTTTTTTTTTTTGTCTCGTTTGTTTAAAACATGAGCATACTGAAAAAGAAACCTAGGAAGATGTATGGATTGAGTTTTCCTGGGATGGACATAAAGAAAGATTAATATTCATTTTCACGATTTCGACTTGGTCCAGTAAGAACTGGATCGACATGTACTCCTTATCTTTAATTATGACACGTGGCACTAGTCCAAGAGGTCCATTTGAACTTATGTCAAGTCCATTTTACAATATAA
Organism: Cyclocarya paliurus; assembly: GCA_029856935.1. Lineage (NCBI taxonomy): Eukaryota > Viridiplantae > Streptophyta > Magnoliopsida > Fagales > Juglandaceae > Cyclocarya > Cyclocarya paliurus. The sequence continues at coordinate 3,112 of JARVXP010000168.1, forward strand.
ATGAGATTCGAAATGGAGATTATTTTGTTTTCGTGAGAGGATTTTTCCTTCACTCAAAAACCCACTGGGCACTCAGCCAAGAGTAATGAGCTTCAGCCCGATAACAAGCCCCAGGGTCCTAACTTGTCCACGAAGCAACTCGCCTGCAAAGAAAAGTAAGCAATGATGACTGATGAGATAAACAAGCCTAACGCAGCTTGGCCGCACCTAGCTCATGGGATTGAACTTCTCTACTTAAGGCTCCGTTTGAATAGTAAGATGAAATGAAATAATTTTATATAGAATAAAATATTATTAGAATATTATTTTTTAATATTATCATTGTTTTGGTATTTGAGAAAATTAAATTATTTATTATATTTTGTATGAAAATTTAATAAAATTGTAATGATGAGATAAGATGAAACACTTTTACTATCCAAACAGGATCTTAAGTGAGTACCAGACAAAAGGAGCTCAGACGATGGGAAGTAAGGCTGAGATGTAAAATAATTTATATTTTATGGTTTTTTTATTTCTTAGGTAGGTATAAATTGTATAGTTGTTTTGTTTAGTGACCTTATTTTTGTTGTTTTGTTATTTTGTAAATGCAAAGATGATTAGATGTAACTGTTGCATTCCTCCGCAATGAGGAGGGTTTATAAATTAAAAAAAATATTGAGTTTCGTCCTCTTTTGTCCAAAAAAAAAAAAAAAAAAGGAAGATACAAACCTCTAATGCAGCCAAACCTCGAGTGTAAAAAGCCAGAAGTGTTGCCGACTTACCATCTGAGATTACACAAACTGCTGGCCAACAGTGAATGTTAACAAATCTACCAGCTAAATTTACATCCCCGAGATGCACAACACAAACTGAGAGAAGATAAAAAGAATATGGCTGTCCCTTTATTTTGTCCAATTACTGGCTTCTAGTATTCAATGGAAAAAAATATATAAAAAAATAAATTACTTATTTGGTGATTAAAAAAAAGGCAATAAACAAACATTACAACAACCAACCAAATGGACTAAACAGACCAAGTTAACAACCAAAAGCCCTCAACTTTTGTACACTTCCAGTAAACAATAGCAGAGATCACCTGGAACAGCAAGAAAACAAGTTTGCAGTTTGCTTTGATCCGCCAGCCCCATTACTAACAAGGCTTACCCTTTTGATAGACAACTCGGCTTTGTAACTATCTGAGTTCAGGACCTTCCTGCTGACATTGTTGTATATTTCTCCAATAACAATCTCAAAAGCCTTCTTAACATTGGTTGAATCCAAGGCAGATGTCTCCATGAAGAACAATCCTTCTTCTTCTGCCAGGGTTTTGCCTTCCTCAACGCTCACAGCCCTGATATTTTCCAAATCAAATTTGTTCCCCACCAACATCCTCGCCACGGTTGTTTCAGAATGAGCTGCACGATTGTTTCAGTCAAACTTTGAACTCCATTCAATCAAATAAAAGAGCCTACCATAATTTTAGAACGTGTAAGAAATGCTTCTTATTCTTTTGATAAGTAAAGCAATGGATATAACACTAAACACAGTAAGGCAAATAGATGTGCAAGCTGGCCATTCGGGTGATGAGAATAACGACGAATCTTGGGATTACATGCAGGGGAAAAAAATATGGATGATGGAAATTTAATCTTTTCATCTTTCACTATTTCCAAATAATTTTCTGACCTAGAAGTTCACTGTACAAAAGAAATTAAGAGATTGTGAGAGATTTTCAATGTAACCCGATTGTCATAACTTGAGGGGAAAAAAAAAGAGAGAATAAAGGGATGATATCACAAAGGATAAATTGAAATTTGCTTCATCCAACAATAAGTTCAAAGGTACCCCAAAAACAATTAGTTTAGAGTTAGAAATCCTATACGATTCATAATAAAAAAAGAACCATACAATAGACTGGTTGCTAATTGAGAGTAAGAAACATATATGGCTTGAACACATTAGGAACAAGCCAGAGATCTGACTAAATCAGATTTTCAAAAGTGTTGCCTTCAGCGAATGCTAATGTCTTAATCAAACATAACATCAACCATTGAAATCTCAATTCATGCATCTTTGTATAAAAGTCACTTGAGCAAAACTGAAGGGTTTTCTTTTCTAGTCTTCTTTCTTCATTTTTTCTTCAAATGGGGGTTTCTTTTCCCTTTTCGTTACAACCAGGACATGCCATATTCCAGAGAATCAAGCAGGAGTAGGACTCTTCTTGCAAAGACACAAAAAGGGTCAGGACCGTACCCAGATTTTTTTTTCTTTTTAGTTTTGATCGGCATCAGGTTGTCCGAAAACAAAGTCCCGACCAATTGTACCATGGCAAGAATTTTTTTTTTTTTCTTTTTATCAGTAGGACCGTACCCAGATCTAAACTACGAAAAGCTTGTTTTGATGGTACGGAAACACCAGCTAATGACCTCTCTCTATTGGCAGAGAATTGCTTATAAAGGCATACATAAATATGTACATACACATATTTATATATATATATTATATAAATCATATATCATGTAAGAGCATTAGCATTGGATTCATCATTCTTATCTTCAAAATTTGATGAAAAGTACATATTTTTCATAAATACAAAACCTTCCTATCTATAATCCCACATTGGATTAGCCATTAGATTCATCAAAATAATAATATAATATTATTTTTTTAATAATATTTTTTTAATTTATTTTTTTCATATTTTACAATTACAATAACTATATGTTAATTAATAATTTAATTTGATACTTACATTATTATTTCTCAATTTAAATATATTGTGGCTCAAAATTGGAAAAAAATAATTTAAGTAAATAAAATAATAGGTATAGAGTGTGAATAGTGAGTCTTCAAATTTGAAGATGAAGGGAAATGTATTGTAGCTAAAAGCTTGACATTTGGGCATATGGTGAATCCAATGCTAAGATTTTAGAGTTAAAATCATCAAATTTTGAAGATTGAACTCATTTGATGAGTCCAATGCTAGTGCTCTAAGTAGCTAAAAGCTAATTACTAATAGAAGTTAGAAGCTTTTACGTCGAATAAAAAAAATTGTAATTAAGTTGGTTACTAAACTCATCTTAACTCATCATTATAATTTTTTTAAATTCTAATATAAAATATAATAAACAATTCAATTTTTTTAAATTTTAAAATAATAATAATATTAAAAAATAATATTCTAATAATATTTTCTCATCTCAATTCAATTCAATTCAATTCAACTGAGTTCAACCTCTAAACGAAACATTACTCAACAAACTCTATTTCCTTTCTATTTTTTTGGGATAGTCTTGCTTCCAAACGAAGTCTCCAAAACCCACGATAACGAGGTCAGATCTATAAGTCCAAAAAAGCACAACAAACCACCCAGATCAAAGATAATATCGACCTCTGTCGAGTCAGTTCTCAAGTATTTAAAAAATTGAAGTTGGAGTAGTAGTGGAAAGCATACTCTTGAGCTCATCGAGCCAGCGGGCGATGCTGTCGAAGGTGGAGCGGCGGCTTATGTCGTAGACGACGAGGGCGCCGACAGCACCACGGTAGTAGGCGGAGGTGACGGCGCGGAAGCGTTCCTGGCCGGCGGTGTCCCAAATCTGGGCCTTGACCTCCTTGCCGTCGATGTCCAAGACCTGGGTCTGGAACTCGACGCCAATGGTGGCCTTGGAGTGCATGTTGAACTCGTTTTGCGCATAGCGGGAGAGCAGGTTGGATTTGCCAACCGCAGAGTCGCCGATTATCACTATCTTGAAAAGGTACTCTTCTCCTCCTGGCTCCTCGTCCGATGACATCTTCTCTTCTCTTCTCTGTTCGCGTCTCAGAGAGTTAGCGCCGCCAAATGGAATGAATTAACAGACATGCTTCACCTCTTCGTCGTCCTCCTCCTCCTCCTCGGTCACTTCAGTGAAAGAAAGTTTCGGGAAGGGAGAGTGAAACGTCTGTAACTTTGGAGGAGGTCGTGGAATGACGAGGAATGATGATGGCTTTGAGCTGGCACGGACAACCTGCGCATGTAGTGCCTCCTCGTCTCTCTCTCTCCTCATTCATTTTTGGGACCAGAGATTTCTTCATCCTACCCACTTTCCAGTGTAAATTTATTTACAATAAGAAATTTTAAAAAGATAAATAATAGTAGTAACCGCCGCTCAATTACTTTAGTGATTATATACGAGAATTTATAAAAAAATTATCACTCTATAACTACATGCAGTATTCTTTAAATATGGAAAGAATGAAATATCATTGGGTTATATTAACATAAAATTTATATGCATTTTAAAAAAAAAAAAATTCAAATAATTTTTACTCTTCTTTCATTTAAAATAAAACAATTTCATTTTTGTTTTAAACTAGTAATCAAGCGTAATGAAATAACTTATTGCAATAAAATATTATATTCTTAAACGGTGCGTAGAGTACATCTAATTAAATATATATATTTTTTTAAAAAAATAAAATATTTACATAATATAATTTGATTTAAATTTTAAATTTAAATATGACAAATCTTACCATTTAAATTATGTGGATGATGTTATTTATACACCAATTTGATAATAAAATAACTCATACAAAATAAAAAATATATATCAAACTAACAAAATACCGAATTAACACAAAAAATACAAATAAAAATGTCCTTAGAAGGAGAATATGATAAATAATTATTATACGAAAAAACGATGGGAATTTGGTTCATTTCATGTCTCAATACCAACGCTAGAGAAGAAAAAGAGAGACAAGCAAAAGTTTCGTCATCATTAAGATATGTTTGGGAGGTGAGATGAGAATTTTATGTTTTGTTTTAAAGTTTAAAATATTATTTTTTAGTTTTAAGATTTGAAAAAGTTAAATTGAAATTTGAAAAAGTTGTATTGGAATTTGAAAAAGTTGAATTGTTTATTATATTTTATATAGAAATTTGAAAAGATTGTAATGATGAGATGAGATGAGATAAAAATTTTAAGGAAGATAAAACATCCAAGCATACTCTAGTGAACCCAAACATATTAGAATTCTCAAAAAACAAATCCATTATCATCAACATATAGATTTGGAAACATAATCATAAAAGATACCCGTACATTTTTACTTGAGCACTCTATTTTATTTGGGAATTTAAAGGTCTGTTTGGCAACACAGTTGTTCTCAAATATTCTCAGATATTTCATTCTGTACATCTACAAAATATTTTCAATTTTAAATCTTCAACATTTTCATCTAATCATTACCTAATTACAACTTTCTCAAACTTCAAGACAAAACATACAAAAAATACTACTTTTTTAAATTTCAAAACAAAAGTAATATTCAAACAATTTTTTAACTTTATAATATTTTTATTCAACTTTTTCTCCCATTTTTCAAAACCCAATAAAACATCTTAACTTTAACTTAAACTATTTTATTGCTATTAACATATATACAAAAATATTCCAAGTATCAAAAGGGCCCTAAAAGCTCTTCAAATTGTACATTTTTTCTCCTTAAAAGTGTCAGTTCAGTTCGAGATAGAAGCTCAATAAACACAACCAATTATACATTTAAATGAAGCTATTACCAAAACAATCGATAACTTCGATTTTATGTACCTTCAAACCTTTTAGATTAAAGCATATGCATCAAAGAGACGTACAAAACAGATCAAGACAAGGAACCTGAAAGAGATGCAGCCTCTTTCTTTTTCCTTCCTGATAGAGTAGGAAATGACAGCTTTATTTAAATGATATAAACAATGATTTCCCTACAGAAAAATTAGATCTAATTTGGCAAGGAATCAAAATGAACCTAGCTTGGGTCCCTACGCTCTTCAACATCCTCCTCGACTCCAGTGCAAAATCTTTCTATGATTTATTTTATGGAAGCAAACATTAGGCGGTTTTTTTGCATCCACAGGTGCAATTTTGAAGTTCTCTGTGAAGCTCCTGAAAGATAGTAAATATTAATGGAAGGTTAAATGAAGGATTTTAAGTATTGAGAAGCATTAAATTTAGAAGATCCAGTGCTATAAAACATATTATTTACAACCATCTGGCATAAATATAAACTTTCACAACATGTTTCATTAAAGTAAATTATAAGCTAGAAAATTATTTGAATCATGAGGAATATTCCTACCAGCAATTTCATTATACATACAAGGACCAAAATCACAGTCATTCTTTACCCCTTGGAAGCTTAGAAATGCTGCTACTGCTGCTGTTGCTCTCTCTCTCTCTCCAAAACAAATTTCAGTCAAAATTTTTCATTCAATCTCTCTGTAGCTTTGTCTCATCTAGACTTCAAGTTTGTTTTAATGACCTTGAATCTCACAAGGCAGGGCCTGCCCTTTGGACCTACACCTCTAACCCCGGATACATGACCCCAGCGGTTAGAACAGTGTATCAGGTAATGGAACCCTGCTAGTGCAGAATCGAATCCAGATGTCTAACTCAACAACTCATCCAAAACCCGCCCTTTGACCACTAAACTACACCATGATAACTTATAGTGCTGTGTATGCACATGCAATTACTCCAAAAACTTCAAATTCAAGGCTTCTGTCTTTCTTTTTCCATTGCCCATTATTTTGTACAATTCATCTCTTGTGATTATACACATCTTAAACTTCAATGTATCATGACACCAATTTTAACATTCACTTTTCAAATTAGAACATAACTCTCTTCTTTCCAGAAGCATACGGTTAAACACCCACTATAACAAATGCACCTCAAGCAATCCCCTGATTTGGTTAAAAAAAAACCTTTAGACATGGATAAATTATATGCATAAAAAACCTTTAAGTATTCTGTTATTTGTCACAAATTGTACTTTTATATTATGTTTGGAAGGTGGGATGAGAATTTTGTGTTTTGTTTTAAAGTTTAAAATATTATTTTTTAATTTTAAGATTTGAAAAAGTTGAATTGAAATTTGAAAAAGTTATATTGGGATTTGAAAAAGTTGAATTATTTATTATATTTTGTATGGAGATTTGAAAAAGTGTAGAGATGAGATGAGATGAAGATGAGAATTTTGAATAAAACATGTTTTCCAAACATAATCTACTCACCTGAACTTGATTCTGAAGGCCTTTGATATGCTGAACTGCTAAGTCCAACATGTCTGCATAACTCGTTTGCTGCAAGAACATTTGAAATAAAACCATATGTAAATTATAGAATATATTCACGAGAAAGACAACCTGAAACAAGATAAACAAAAACATGTTTAAGTGCCTATTATTTCTAGTCAAGAATATATTAGTTAAAAAGCATCCAGAATCCAAAATGCAGTGGTTTTCTGGCAGCACCTACCAGCTACTACAGAAATCTTGGGCATTAGGAAGAAACCGGCATAACATTACAATAGTAGAACATGCCTACCCATAGTATCATCATCGCAATGAATGGGATTGATACATGCCACGATATATTGCTGAGAATTATACCCAAGACATATTTTTGATTTCCCCATATGCATAAATTTGTTGAAAAATAAAAGGGCATTATCTTACCCAAAGTCAGAATTGAATCACAAACAGTATTACCCACACTATGCTAGTATTGTGGCTAGTAGAGTTGTTAGGGAAGTTAATCACACCCACATTGTCCAAATACCAAAAACTAAAAGGGTATTGTAATGTCCCAAGGGAAGGCCTATGCCACATATGGGCCTATATTCCAAAAGGACTAGTCAATAGTACAATTGGAGCCCCATTGGGATCATTATAAAGAGTAAGAACTTCTTCCTCCTAAGCAATGTGAGATCCCATACACCACCTACACTCATGAGTTTGTATGGGGTATCACAATCTCTCCCCATTAAATTCCCAATGTCCTCATCGGGCCAGTCCCACACTTATGGTTGGAATAGGCTCTAAAAGGGTGTACTGAAATGCCCCAAGGGAAGGCCTATGTGTGCCTATACTCCAAAAGGACTAGTCAATGGTACAATTGGAGCTCCATCGAAATCATTATAAAGAGCAAGAATATCAATGGGTGCCATTTAAAGTTAGGATATACTGAGTTTCCTTGCATTCCTGGTTTCAAACCTGTTTCGTGGATGGATCACATCAAACAATGTAGCTAAGTACGAGTGTGCATTACTAGTGCGAATGAATTTGAATTGCATGCTAGAATTGAGGAATAGGAAAATTAGAGCAACAACTTTAAAAGGCAGCCCTTTGGACCTTCCTAGGGGGCTAGGTTCATCCTTTAAACACCATGAATACTATCTCCACTGAATCCTCTTCTTAGTGGCTCAAATTACACAGAGGTGACAGTAAGGTAAAACCCACTAACATCTTCTATTTGCGATCCTCAATTTTTTTTCATTAATTTCCCATAAAATACACCTCACTAAACCGATTTCCACATTGCTGTAATTTTTGAACATCCAATTGGCAAAGAGGTCTACTATGGAGTAAAGGATGGCCATTCCACAAGACATTGGCAATCTTACAATCGAGTAAAAGATGTTCTACTGATTTCCTGCACTTTCCACACATACAAAACCAAACTGTCGTATTGATAAGACAATTCCTTAAATTAGTTATGGTGATGATCTTCCCTAAGGAAGTTATTCAAGGAAAAAAGTTGATCTCAGAAGGAAAAAAGTTGATCTCAGAAGTGCCTTGGTCCGCCAAATACTCCTCCAAGGGAAGGAATTACCATTCTAAGGTTTAAGGAGCTTCTAGAAACATTGGAGAGTGGTGATCTTCACTTGGTGTTTGCCCCACCCCTTCTACAATTTTGTACTCAACCTGTTCATTTTATTCCACTTCTCCATTCTAGGATCCTGTATAGCATCATGATGCATCTCATACACCTTAATATACAATGTATTAAATACATCATTCATCTCTCTTCGGTGCCTCTTGACAATACATACATCTCTCTTTGGAAACTCTTGACCATTAAATATACAATGTATTAAATACATCATTCATCTCTCTTCGGTCCTCTTGACAATACATACATCTCTCTTTGGAAACTCTTGACCATTAGTCCTTTGTTCATCCCATCTTCTAGCTCCGCAAGAGTTGCATTATACAGATCATCAATCTTAGCTCTGCATAGGTTTAAAATCACGTATCCTACATTTCTTCTCACTGGTTTTGAATCAAATTAATCCCCAATCTGCTTTCATCATCCAACACTGTGGACCACACATGCTATAGACATCGTTTTAATAGATTGAGTTAGCCAGGAGACCTATTCCAGTAAGATTCTCCACTAACCAGAGCAGATCTTACAAACAATCTTCTAAAGCCATGTTTAAACACTTGATGAGATGAGATATCAAAAATTTTCATAATTTCCTTCCCAAACATCACTCAAACACAAAACACTTTTCAATTTTGAATCTTCAACTTTTTCATCTAATCATTACAACTTTCTCAAACTTCCAAACAAAACACAAAAAACAATACAACTTTTTCAAATTTCAAAACAAAAATTATATTCAAAAATTATATTCAAACAATATTTTAATTTTATAATATTTTTAGTCAACATTTTCTCTCTCCTTTCCCAAAACCCAATAATACATCTTAACTCAAACCATTTCAATACTATTCACAAACCATTTCACTGATATTCATAGAATTCTCATCTAATCTCATTCCCCAAACATGCCCTAAATGTCTTCTACTTCATGAGTCAAACCAGAATACAACAGTTTCAGGTTATTACCTTATCCATGTTAGGGACAAGGTCTTGTAGCTTCTTCAATTTCCCACTTATCCTGGTTCTTCTTTCCTGCATATATAAACAAAGCATGAATTCACTTTAGTGGAAAACAACTTCCCTCATGATAAATAAAAAATAAAATAGGTACACGAATTTATCCCCATTTCTCCGATAAAAAAATTAGTGACACTTCACATATTTTTCCATTTCAGATGCCAAAAACAACAAGAGAAGTAAATATTCTCAGCATCATGATACAAGTCCGTAGTAGACATTGAAAGGAGTTCTAAAGGAATTTTCTTTCGTATTGTCTTTCATAACACTGTAATGTGCACTTTAATGTTAATACAATCCTTACAATAAAATGGAACCAACAATTCTGGCATAAATCAGTTGTGGAATGGGCAATGGCTTTAGGGAAGGCTATCACCTTGCTATAATGTAGCTGTAACTTGTAGTAACAAATTGGTATTATATGTGTAAGAAGAGTGGGGGAACAATGGATCACCTTTTACTTCACTGTGAGGTATCATCTAATACTTTATGGAACATGATCTTTGGCCTTTCCCGTATACATTAAGTCATGTATTCTCAATTGGCGTTCTAGCTTTTTGGAAAGGGGAATTTAGTAGGCATCAGAGTGCATTATTGTGTAAAATGATCATATCTTGTTTAACGTGGTGTACTTGGAGAGAGAAATGGTCATACTCTGTAACTTTGAAGATTGTGAAGAGTCATTTAAGGACCTCAAGACTTTGTTTCTAAACACCCCATAAAATAGGATGGTGCCCTCAATAATGTTGCCTCTTCTATTCCTAATTTTCAGGACTTTCTAAATCAATTCCATATCTCTATTTACGTGAATCTTTTGTGTACCATCCAGGTACTGGGAATGAAATTTATGTTACTTGTAAAGAAACATAAAGGAGGAATTAGGGTGTTTTGGTTATGGTGAAGAATCTGAAAAGATGAAGGGATTTAGGATCTCAATAAGGGCAAGGAGACAAATTTAACTCGAAGGCATAACGAAGAGGAAACTCAGAATTTAGCTTGCTGTTCCAGGGCTGCGAACAGCCACCTGAGAGCAGTATTTGGGTCTTTTTAGGTTCATTGGAAGTTATTTGAAGGCTTAGTGATTTTTGGTTTGCATGGTATGGATTTGAAATAAAGGAATTCAAGCAAGAAAAAGAAGAAGAAGCAGGACGAGGAGGAGAACAAAACATTTGGTTCAAATAATGGCTTCGTTTATGTTTCTGTTGATAGTTTTCTCCTATTTACATTGTTAGACCTTACACGTTATATGATCTAGATTGTTTCAAATACAAATTATTTATAAACTGACAGTTAAGAAATTCAACAGTCCAAATTTCACCACTCCTAAATTGTATAGCTCACTGCAGTTACCGCTTCCACATAGCTCAACACAAAAGAGGATTTAGCTCTAAACACAAACGTATGTCTTGTAAATCACCTCAATCACAACTCCTAGTAGAAGGCCTATTTGAAGTTTCTTCATTCTTTTATCTCATGAGCATCAACACCATCAAATTCAAAAGGTTATCTGCTATTTGGTATGAAGATAATATATAGCTCTATACTTTTCTTGACTGTGTTCCATATAAAAGCAAGAATTAATGCTCAAATTGGGTGCTGCACCAAATGATCCTTTGTTGGGAATATTGCTCTTATCTGCAACAGCATACACTGTTCAACCACATTCCCAGATAGACAGCAAATTAAAACTCAGCCAATCACCAACACACCCTATCAAGCAAGAGATAACACCAGCTGCCATGTCATCAATCTTGTCAGAGTCAATACATCTCCCCCCATGACTGTGATTGTTTAGACCGTCTTTGATTTAATATGTCCAAGTCCTCATGCTTTCCAACTCTTTTATTCCCATGATTACCAAATGAAAGTGAAGCTGAGGATTTGGCTATTTCGAAACATATTGATCCTCCATAGCTTGCTTATTATGTTGCCACAAAATAATCTTATTCAAAACTCTGTGCTTGCCATTGTCAAAACTCATACTGTGCACAAATTCAAACGATCAGATGATGTTTCCGACTAAAATTGCTTCTCCACACTCCTTAACCAACTCAATAACCATTATTACAAAATATCTACAAACTATGCATACATTAACCTCTGGTTTTATTGAACAAAAGTATTCATCATGCCAACCACCTACAGCTTAATCTAAGATTATGATTTCAATTACCACCTATCCTTTTACCAAACACCATTCAAGTAAAGAGTATTTCACAATGATGTAATAATCACCTCTGACAATAATCTGGTGGCATTACTAATCTCAGACAACATTCTGACCTTACTCTATGATTATCCATCTTTTCTTTGGCATGACACCGTGAAAAAAATTTTACTCAATATATTACCAATTTATATTGTTGCTTTGAAAAACTAACAAGATTGAAACACTACCCCTTATCAAATTCATTCTTGTGATGAGTGGGTTGACAGATTTATTGGCCGATGACGATAGAACTTTGTCAAGAAGCTTACACACTCATCTGTAAAAATGGTTGCTTTTTGTAAAAAGAACCAGTACAGAAGAAAGGAGAAAGGAGAAAAATATTAGCTGAACAGTTGAGCTGGAAATGTCAGCCCTTTTCCATACTAGTAACTTTACTCGGGATTTGTCCAGCTTACTTCTTTTTCATTGCAACATTACTCACAATCCTAGTGATGATGGGAATTGATTTTGGGGGAGGGGGGGGGGGGGTATGCCTATCTGTATCCTCAATAAAATTATTGGATTAAAAAAAACAATTCTTGAGAAATAGAGAATGGTCAAAGATCACATAGGTTCAAGTAATTAGGCAGGACAAAACAGTTAAAGGTCTAACAGAGGATACAGCTTCAGATAGGGCTCAGAGGGAAAAACGCATATAGATTTAATGAATAACCTTCATTAATTTTTTTCCCGATCAAAAAAAATTTAGTGAAAGACTTGGTCCAGCCGACCCTTTCCTTTGGGATAAAGGCCTATTTATCCAACCCCACCAATCAGTAGGGACTTGGGATAGTTAATGGTCTCGAAATACAAATCACATTTGACTTGGCCACTCCTTCAAATTAAAAGGATTGTCTTTAAACAAGAAAAGACTGACTTTAATCAACATGTTGATGTATATCACACCATTATTAGAGTTTAAATCTTGAGTTCATATGATGTCCGAAACTGTCATCATATTATATTTGTTGGGTGGCATGTGTTGGTAGACATGCCTTCAACTATGAAATTAGAAGAGAGATCGAGAACAAGAACCTAAGAGTTACATTACTTTTTAAGATAAGTTCATGTCATCAAAAGCAGTTTTTCCCTTCACACACACAGAGTAAAGTGTAACAAACTATTTATTATGAGATAGTATAGTGTAATTGTTCTCGGTGTGAAAAACTACACGAGGAACCATTCGCGATCTTGAACCAAAAATAGAGACAAATTTGTAAAAATTATGATACATTCACAACAATAGATCTATGTGATTCAGGATACATGGAATGCTTGATCTTACTGTGAGTATTATAGGTAGCATGAATGACTATTGACTCGAGGAATTTTACTAACCCTTTCAGCAATGCTTCGGGGGTGAGTCGCACAGCCACGTTTGGCACGTATTTTACATGGAACAGAATCTTCAGGAATATGAATTAGCTTCTCCGCTGTGGCCATCTCAAGTGTTGTCTGTGGCATGCTAAACTGAAATGACAATAAACAGAAAACATCAACCCGAAGTGTAAACCTCAAGGTAAAAGAACATATTTGGCATGTATCAACTGCAAAATCAAGCTATTATTAAAAGCTCAAAGACATTTCATAATGTGATTCTTGACCCAATCCAATAGAAACTACTTCCAGTTAAAAAAAAAAAAAAAATAGAAATGGTATGCTGGTAATAGTTTGAGCTAAAATTACTAGATCTGCAGATGACATAAGGTAATGTTAATTCATGGCTTCCTCGACAGATGATTCTTACCAAAAAAAAGCAAAACACAGTGAATCCCATCGTAAATTAAGCAATCAATTCTTATATATATATATATATATATATATATATATATATATATATATGTCATGGAAGTAAGCCATTGGGGTGAAACCACAACACTACAGATGATTGTTTAACTAGCAAGAATAAAATTTTGTTTGAATCAAATGAGCTCCATTCAGTTACAGTAGAAAAAAAGACCAAAGGCTTATCCACGATGGAAAGGATGATGCACCAGCTTGGCAATCAGGACTGAGTTTTGCTAATACATCAACAAATTTGGAGGCTATTGCAGAAGACAACCTTTTTGGGATAATTCCAATCCAAGAGCTATAAGCTTGGAAGAGATGCATTGCAGATAACACGTCTTAAAAATCGATATTTGATAGATGAGTTAAGAGTCAAGTACTTGAGATTGTTCAGTTATTTTATGGGTAACTGTTGAACATCTCTCTTTCACACACAGAGAGGACCATGGGCTGCAAATGCTTTATCCAGGATGGCACTTAATCTTGAATATTTTCCAACTTTCATTAGTGGAAGTCCCTCTCAGGTTACTAATCATGTACTTTTGTGTACTTTTTAAACATGGGGCTGTGAATTAAAAGTTTATGCTTTATTCCTTTAATTATCAGAAGTCCATTATGTATCTTGCTAGAAAGATCCATAAAATAGTTTTAATACCTGAGTTTCTAAAGCATGCAGACAGTTGAAAATGTCATTGTCAGCATTTTTAGCACGTTCGCCAGGTGGGGCTGAAAATATTATAGAATTTGTGTTGTCCCATGAGTCCATTCCAAAGCTATTAGTGGCATAAGAATGCATGGCATTTTGGTGGCCATTGTCAGAGCTGATGCCATCAACAACATCTTCGCTGACCTCTGAGATCTGAGAAAGAGAATCTTGTCTTGTGAAGCTTAATTGAGGCTTCAACCTTGAAACTCCATGGCCACTATGGGAGCCACCTTGAGAGGTGTAGCCTCCAGATCCCCTTGTAACCGAAAAACCTGCCATTCAGGCATCATTACTTGCATATTAACTTACGAAACATATAAAAGTAGTAATTATGCTAAGCAGAAAAAGAAATTATCGTGATAACAATAATTATAATCAATCAATCAACCTGCAATTGTGCCTCATTTACATCTGTGAAAAGTACATATATATGCACCATCAAAGTTTAATATTCTTTACATGATTGAACCCAACCCAGCTGTAGTAAATTTAGGCCTCGTTTGGTTACACAGTTCAGAAGAGATGAGATGAGATGTTTTGTTGAAAGTTGAATAAAATATTGTTACAATATAATTTTTTAATATTATTTTTGTTTTGAAATTTGAAAAAGATGAATTGTTTATTATATTTTGTGTGGGAGTTTGGGAAAGTTGTAATTATGAGATGAGATGAGATGAGATAGTTTGGTTTTGTGTAACCAAACCAGCCCTTAGTGTGCTTATCAGTACAAGCTTTTTAGCATGATCCATAAAAGGCCTCAAAAAGTAAGGGTGGCGTAGTATCACAGTTAAGTTGGGAACGTTAGGATCTTTCAGTGTAACCAAAACTCGTTAAGATTTTATCAGATGTTCCCCAGTCCCTTTGGGGACATCTGATAAACTTGTTACATAGGTCAGCTAGGAATGAAAAAAACTTTGGTATGACAGATTGCTCATTGTGCTTAATATGGAGTACGTATATGCTTGAAATAAAATGCCCCCATTTTTGAAGATTATGAGTGAACATACAACTAGATACATCTGAGCTCAACCCGTGGTATGTTTGGAAAAACTTTTTTTTTTACAAGTAGTATGTTTGGAAAAACAGCCACGATAACATTTGCTTCTCCTCCCTCAGCTTAGCTAGGAGTTCTAATTGGTAAACTGCCTATGTGCATGGGATACACCCCTAGACTCTTTTAATAATGATTTGTTGCCTTTACTTGTATTAAAAAAAAAAAAAAGAAGATCTAGGTAAGTCCCAAGTGAACTCTGCATTCATGCACAAACGAATTCAATTCGTGGAGCAGGATTATGGATATAAAAAAATCCCACTTATCGGTGGATATCTGGATAAGAACCAGAGTGATATGGAAAAGCTTTTTACTTTTTATATGTAGAGTGATATCAAAAAGTGAGAGCAATAAGTTCATCTCTCAAAGAACCTTCATCTAAATCTCTTTTTCATAACCTTTTTATCCTTATCTCTACATGCTTACTTTTCTATATGGTCAACAATTTCGCACAAGAATAATATGTATCTGCACGCATGCCTCTGAGCAGCTATATAAACAGTCATTGAAACCTCAAACAGGGACCACTGTTAAGCCTTAGTTCAGTTGCTTGCTTACATCCTACACTGTCGTATTATAAAATTCCCACATGTAATATAAATAATGATACTAATCTGCAACGCATCCAGGATGATCTTCGAATGTGAATTTATCCTCCACATCTCATTAAAATAAACAAACCCTTTTTAATATATCATATCCTCGTGAGATCTAACAGAAAACAAATAAAAGAATAGAAACGACACCTACCCCACCATGTTCACACGTGACATTCGCTGGATGATGCGTATGGGGTAATTTTATAGCAGATAGCATGAGAATGAATTATTATACACTAAAGTACCCATCAAGCACTATTTTTTTGTCTTCATGAAGATTATAAGCATTTGAAAAGGCAGACAGAAAGCTGTAAGTTCCTAAGTTGCAATAAGTTTACACTCCACTTTGTTAAAAAATATCTCTTAATACAGCTAATGAAATTGATCAGTGCGTTAAAAATAAATAAATAAATAAATAAAACTCTCCAATCAGCTAATACTGCAATGGAACCTCACATGTCTGTTGTTTCATAAAAAGTCAACGTCTGGAAATTAGTGGTCCCACAACTCAACCCAACTAGGATTCATTTTTCAGGCCTCTAGCTCATAACACATCCCCTTATCTACGAATGATTTGACCACAACAACAATCCAACGAGGACAAAACCGTCATTTGACTATCTGCCCGCAGTAGCCATTGATTTAAGCCAAAGAATCCGTTCAAGATCCTCGGCCCGGCATTAAACAAACTCTCGTCCAAAATTTTTCAAGGAGATGATCTATAAAAGAAAAATGTAAAAGAAATAGGCAAAGCGCGTACCATTATCAGCAACAGAAGCGAGATGGTTAAGCAACCCAGCAGGAGAGCTTCTCTGGCGGACCAAAGCCGAAGAAGCAGAGGCAGAGGATCCACCACCACTGCCACCGCCACCACTCTTGATATTACTAGCCGTTAGGAAATCCCCAACGACCATCTCATTCAGACCGTGCGATCTATGTAACCCTTTGGACTGCTCCTGCTCTTTGGGACCGTTGGATGAGTTGGCCCTGCAGCTAGACTCGGAGGTGACGGAAGAAGAGTCGCCGGAGAAGTACTGGTGGTGAGCCATGAGAGAAGACGACGATGGGAGAGCTGAGAATTCGCGGTTTGGGCCGATGAGTGAATCGACCGCAGTGGAGAGGAGGGAGCTCGGGGCGGAGCCGTAGCGGGTGAGGCCAGTGGGGCCCATTGGCTTCTGGGACGACAAGGGTGAGGACGACGGTGGGTACATGTCTCTGCCTGATCGTACCTATGAAACGAGAGGAGAGAGAGAGAGAGAGAGAGAGCGTGCGTGGAAATGGCAAAGAAAGTTTTGTGCTGTGTTCGGAGGAGGTGGTAGCTGTGAGTTGTGGAGGAAAATTCTATGAGAAACAATTACACCACCCGCGGGTGATTATTAAGTTTTGGGTGACTCTTAAGAAACAAAATTCATGTCAATGTCAGTGTGTGGGAACAAAAATATCACAACTTTGAGCTAATCCACTTTTTATAAGACATGATAGACTTATTTTCTTATTTTCGCCAAATTAGGAACTAAAATCACTTTCCATAAATGTATGTCTTATTTTTTTTAAAAAAAATACGAAATAAAGAGTAAATTTATTTACGTTTCCTCTTACCGACATATTCTAACGCACCATTAGCGTGAAAGCTTAACACGTCACTTACCATAAAAAAATATTAATATCATACTTTCAAAAAAAAGTAATATGCAATGAATATTAGAATTAGTGATGATGTTTCTATGCAAGGACTATGAGAAAACTCCAAAACAACTCACAATAACACAATTGAGTTTAAAAATAAAACAAAACAATATTATAAAACAGTTCTTCTACGTACAGTCAAGAGGTATAATCGCGGGGAAGTTGCCGCCACATCAGCCTGCCACATAATTAAAAAAAAATGAAAAAGCAGACAAAAATTGTAATAATTAGAAGAAGGGCAAGAAAACAGGATTGAGAACAGAGGATAAATGCTTTAGAAACTTTACATTCATCGTGGTAATCCATTTACACAGTGCCGTTGCTTTATACTAAAAACAGACAGATTCTACTAACAAACTTAAGAATATTCGTACTACCTCTATCCTGTACTGCCACAAATAACTAATTCTAAATTTACATAAAAATACATTACAACTCATCTATAAGAGGGACAATTTAGTAAATTAACTGAATAATTATTACAAGGAGCAGATTCACTCGATGGAGAGTGTGGCTGCATATCAGGATCTTTGATGCTGTCATGAGCAGCTGCATCCACATTATCTATGCTGCTCTAATACCCCCCCACAAGATGGAGAATAGATGTTTTCTATTCCCATCTTGGAGAGATGTGAGTAAAGGACATAAGAAGGTAGAGACTTAGTGAAAATATCTGCAAGCTGAGAAGTCGTGTGAACATGAGCAGTCTTGATGCTTCCTTCTTGAATTTTGTCTCGAACAAGATGACAATCCACTTCAATGTGTTTTGTCCTCTCATGAAAAACTGGATTGGCTGCTATATGTAAAGCAGCTTGGTTGTCACAGAAAAGTTCAGAAGCTTGTGGGTGAGAGATGGAAAGGTCCTTGAACAACTGCCTTAGCCAAGTGAGTTCAGTAGAAATGGATGCCATTGCACGATATTCTGCTTCAGCTGATGACCTTGAGACAACTGTTGTTTCTTGGATCTCCAAGAAATGAGAGAATGCCCTAGAAAAATGCAAAATCCAGTGATGGACTTGCGGGGTGTCTGGGCAGGAAGCCCAGTCTGAATCACAGTAACCTCGAAGATGGATGGAAGATGTAGAGGAAAGGTAAAATGCCTTGGCCAGGTGCATTTTTGAGGTACCTCAATACTTTGTGAGCTGCAGCAAGATGGGAGGAAGTAGGATGGTCCATAAACTGACTTAAGACTTGAAATAGGGTAACTGAGATCAGGTCTTGTTAAGGTTAGATAAAGTAACCTTCCAATGAGTTGTCATATGGAGTAGGATCAGGTAAAGGTGTGCCAGATGATTTGCTTAACTTGTGGTCTGATCCATCGGGATCTTTAAGGGTTTACAAGCTAAGAGACCTGAATCAGCAAGGATATCTAGAGTATATTTCCTTTGACAGAGGTGAATTCCTTTGGGGGATCTAGCAACCTCAATGCCAAGAAAATATCTTAATGTTCAAGATCTTTAATTCTGAAGTGTGTGTTCAAGAAAGGACTTGAGAATTGAAATTGAATTAAGTGAACTGCTGGCACCACTATGTCATCGACATAAACAATTAAGGCAGTAAAGCTGGTAGTAGTAATGAGAGTAAGAGAGCTATAATCAGCCTTGGATTGAGTGAAACCAAATTTAACCAAAGAGGTGGAGAATTTATCATACCATTGCCGTGAGGCCTGTTTGAGTCCATATAGACTTTTGTGTAGTTTGCAGACCTGGCCAGGTTGTCCTTTGGTGTATCCAGGTGGCCTTTTCATGTAATATTTCTTCATTTAGCTCTCCATTAAGGAAAGCATTGTTAACATCGAATTGGTGGAGGTGCCACCCTTTGATTGCAGCCAAAGAAAGTGTAGTTCTGACAGTTACAATCTTGACAACTGGGAAAAGGTTTCATGATAATCCACCCCTTCTTGTTGAGTAAAAACCTTGGCAACCAACCTTGCTTTCTTCCTCTCAATAGTACCATCAGAATGGGTATTTAGTTTTGTACACAAATTTGCATGCAATGGCAGTTTTGCCAGGGGTAAAATCTGTGAGGGTCCATGTATGGTTAAGCTCTAATGCTTCAATTTCTGTATCCATTGCCTTACACCAGTCAGGGTCCTTGGAAGCGTGTGTGTAAGTGAGTGGATCATGATTAGAGAGATAGAAGCAGAAAACATAGAGAAGGCAGGAGATAAATTGTGATAAGAAAATGAAAGAAGCAAGAGGAAAAGGTATACCTGTTGGGACTGATGCCATGCTCACAGATTGAGGGATGAGATTGAAGTTGCTTGCTGACAATGGAAATCCTGGAGATATTGAGGGGCTTTCTGGTTCGAGTGGATTTTTCTAAGAGGGGGAGGAGATTGAGAGGCTGATATTAATGGAGGGGGGAAGTGGAAGAGGGACTGATAGGAAGGGTTGGTGAAATGGGTGATGGTGCTTGTAGTTCTGAAGGGATTGGCAGTAGAGCTAAGAGGAGGTGAAGTAGTTGAACTAGGAGAAACAGGAGGCTGAGTTGAAGCAGGAAGAGTTGGCAATGAGAAGTGGAGTGAAGTTGGGTGATGTTGATTGTGGTTCTGAAAGATTGGTAAGGTAGAGGTATATGGGAGTGAAGGAGTTTTGTATTAGAAGAAGATGGAGGCCGAGTTGAAGCAGGGAAGTTGGCAATGAAGAAAGTGGAGTGGAGCTGGGTTGATGGAGGGAAACACATGTTCATGGAAGGTAACATCTCGGGAGAGAAAAACAGATTGGGTATTTAAATCAAGAAGCTTATATCCTTTTACCCCCAAGGGTAACCAAGAAAGATACAATATCACCTCGATGGTCAAATTTCTGTCTATGTTGAGATATGGTAGAGGCAAAACACAGACATCCGAAGATTCTCATGTGAGAATATGTAGGAGGTTTGTTGAAAAAGACCTCAAATGGTGTTTTATTTGATAGCAAGGGGGTGGGAATCCTATTGATTGTAGGTTGCAGTAAGAATGCAGTCATTCCAATATAAGTTGGAAGGTTAGATTGGATTTTAAGTGCTCTAGCTATATTCAAAAGATGTTGATGCTTCCTTTCTGCTCAATCCCATTTTTTGTGGGTTTTCCACACAAGTTCTATGGTGGATAATTCCTCTTTTATTGAAAAATTCTGTCATTTGAAATTCAAGGCCATTATCACTCCGAAGAGTTTGAACTTGTTTGGAATTGTGTTGCAACCAGATTGCAGAAAGCTTCAATACATGATCTGGTGTGTGATTTAGCTTTGAGTAAATAAATCCAAGTGCTCCTTGAATAATCATCTACAATGGTCAAGAAGTATTTTGTACCCATATGCTGTTATTGGGTTAGGTCCCCATATGTCACAGTGGATAAGTTCAAAGATGGTTGTGCTTTTTATGAGAACTAACAGGAAATGGAAGGCGGTGGTGCTTTGCAAGTGGACATACGAGACATGGATTGAGATTTGAAATGGGAGAAACATGATCTTTGATTAAAGGATCTGGTATTACATGTAATGTGGAGAAAGGTGTATGTCCCATACGACAATGCCAAATATCTGAAACAAGATCAACATTCTTGAAAGTAGCTGAAACAGAAATGTTTTTATTGTAAGGAAATGGAAAAATGATCTAAAAGAGCTGTTGGGGACACTTGTGCAGCAAGCAAATGGTAAAGACCATTCTTCATTTCACCCATGCCAATCGGTGGTCCATGACAAAAGGTCCTGGATAAAACAAAATTGTGAAAGAAAGATAAAACAGCAAGAGAGTTTGGTTGTTAGCTGTTTTACAGAAATTAAATTGAAATGAAAAGAAGGAACACATAACACATTGTGTAATGTTAATGTGTTGGTAATGTGGATAGTGCCAATGTGGGTGACAGGTGCAGTGTGGCCATTTGGGAGTTTAACGTGAAATGATACTTGAGAGGTGATTGATGAAAAGAAGGTGGTGTTGCAAATCATGTGATCTGTAGCACCAGTATCAATGATCCAATGTGATTGTGTGGAAGTGAAAGAAACTGAGGCAAGAAACAATACCATTCATGGTGGGAATGATGTGTAGAATCTCCCTGAACATTATTGACTGAGTGATTGGCAGTGGATACTTCTTTTGACTGCAAAAGAGTCAACAGTTTGTGATATTGGTCTTTGGTGAAGGTCAAGTTGTCATCTGAAGGATCAGCTGGCTCAAGTGAGGTCATGTTTGCAGAAGAAAACCCCTGCTGCTTAGGTTTACCATGAAGTTTGTGTCCAGGTGGATAGCCATGTAACTTATAGCACTTTTCTGCTATATGGCCTGTCATGTGGCAGTGATTACAGATTGGAGCTGGGGACATTTACCTGCCTTAAAACAAGTCTCAAGTGTTTGGCCTTGAATTTTGCAGTGAGTGCAAAAGGGTCTGTCACGTTTGGGTGGGAAGAAGGTTTGGGAAAAGATTTATATGAGGTGTGTTTTACAGAAAGGGCCATTGAGTCTGCTGAGGGAAGGCCAGTCAACATGAGGTGTTGCATTTCTTGCTGCTGAATCATTGAGAAGATTTTATTCAAGGGAGGCAAAGGGTCCAGAAGCATGATCTGGTCACGAGTAACTTGGAATGAGTCATTTAAACCCATGAGAAATTGTATCACACAATCTCTTTGGTATCTGTCAAGCAATACAGCCAGCTTTCCACAAGTGCAGTCGGGCATTGGATCATAGATGCTAAGTTCATCCCACAGAGTTTTAAGTTTGCCAAAATAAATGCTAACAGAGTCAGTTTTTCTTGTTGCAAACCTGATAAAGCTTTCTTAAAGTTGAAAGATTCTATGGCCATTTTGTTGAGTAAACCTGTCTTTGAGTTCCATTCCAGATTTGTGAGCGCATCATCTACCAAAGCAATGCTGGATTTGAGTGAAGGGTTGATGGAATTATGGAGCCAGGACACAACTAAGTCATTGCACCTTTCCCATGCATCATAGAGGGGATCAGAGGTGGCTTTGGGTTTGGACAAGGTTCCATTCACGAAACCAAGCTTGTTTTTGGCACGAAGAGCTCGACACATAGCTCTTGACCAGGTTGTATAGTTCTCAGTGGTGAGAAGGT